>JAWPHD010000436.1:0-340000 GCA_037043455.1 Cyrtodaria siliqua
ACTGAACCTGGGTATATTCAATGGTAAGGGAGGTAAATTAACTAAGAAGAAAAATGTCTCATCAAAAAGAAGAACCTTTTTCATTAATTCTTAAAATAAAATATGTATTAGTGTGTTTATGTTTGTTTTATTTCATGATAGAAAGAAAAAACAAATTCCTATCAATCAATTAGTGTGTTAAAGGGAAGTAATTCATTTTGAAAACATTTCAAAGTGGGAAAGAGTATAAATGTACAATTATTCTACATCAAAGAGTGAAAACTGTGAAACAGCAAGTGCATGTTATTATATTTAACATGTTATATATACAGATTTTTATTTTATTAATATAAGTAAGCTGTGACAAGGGAGGAAACTCTATTTCAGCAGTGAAAGGGAGACAATTCTGCTTTCACCAGAAACCACTGCGATGATCATACATACATGTTCCATTTATCACAGTCGAGTTTATATTCGAGAGTGTCGAATTCAAAATAGGATCATCAGTAGTTGAGGCTAAAAAATAATACAACATTAAAATGAAGATGCTCAAAACAATGGCAATTAATAATACACAAGTGCTGAATATAAAATGCATAATTATTCACAAAGCTATATGTGTAAAATGTGTGCATTTGTGTTATCAGGCCCGTAGCTACGCTGAGGCATACCGAGGCTCGGTTAAATTTTGAAATGTACATATTTTACATAAAAATAACTTCAATATGGATACATTATCAATCGCCGACGACATAATTAGGTCATGCTTAAAACTTAAAACAGTGTACGGGATATGCAACACAATGCAGGAAATCAAAACAAAAACAGAGTAGAGAGGGAGATGATCGAATGCCACTGGACCCCACAATAAGGGATTTGCCTCGGTTAAATTTCAGGGGTGGCTATATACGGGCCTGTGTTATACTACGGTTTGCACAATACATGTATTTTTATTATATCTCCGACATCAAGAATACTTACCGGGTATATACATATTTGCATAGGGTTAAGGACAACCGCATTAATATATGTTTTCTTTGAAAGAAACAGATGGATTTCAATTAGTACATAGTCATACAAGGTCAAACAAGTGTGCCCAAACACTGGCGATAATGACCTGTACAAATGCTGGTACAAATTCCATTCCATGGTATGTTTTAAGACCCCCAAGTGAAGAAACAGTGCAATCTTTTATTCACCTGATGAATAATAAAAATCTTAACACCTACAAATTATCTTCAAAATAACAGCATCAAAAGATTTATCCCCAAAATCCAGCAATTCTCCTTTTATCCCATAACACCAATTATCATCCCAACCAGTTCTATATTTACTCAAAGTAAATAAACCATTTCAGTACAGAGGTATCCTTTTCATGGTAGTTCAGTTTTCATAATATTTTATTGAGATGTTGGGTCATATTTTGTAATCAGAGATGATTCTGTTGTAATCTATTTTATCTATATTATATAGAATCCATTTAAGAAGCTCATACAGTCAATATACCTTTACAGAAGGGTAAATAGTCGGGTCATGAAGGCAATCCTGGTGCAATTTTTTTTTTAAACTTTGTCAAAATTACTATGATATGGTTTGTATTTATCAGAAATAGTAGTTTATATCAAGAACATGGGATTAAATTAACGCGCGATTTGGTTGGAGCGGAAGGAATGAATTATTACAGCCAATGAAAGAATTTCATTGATGTATATGACTTAAAATGGCAATTTAACCGATTTTAAACAGAACAATTGTGTGTCGGAAGAATACTATATAACCGAGGCAATGATGGACGAATGCTGGAATGATCAGATGAACTGGATGAAGGAGTGAATAAGTGAGTGAATGAGTGAGTGAGTGAGTGAGTGAGTGAGTGAGTGAGTGAGTGAGTCAGTCAGTGAGTCAGTCAGTGAGTCAGTGAGTCAGTGAATGAAGAATGAATGAATGTATGAATGAATGAATGAATGAATGAACGAACGAAAAAAAGAAAGAATGAATAAATGAATGAAAAAATGAATGAATAAATGAATGAAAAAATGAATCAATCAATCAAACAAATCAATCAATGAACGAACGAACGAATGAATCAATGAATCAATGAATATACTGGATGGATGGATAACTTAAAATCAGATCTTATCTAATATCATCACAAATAAATAAAGATTTCAACCTATAATAACCATAAATCAGACTTTCTTTCATATGTCAGAAAATAACCTAACCTTAGATCAAAATACATAGAATTTAACAACCATGTTTTATTTTGTAACAAGTAATATTAATACCCCAATTTTACTTCCCAATACAAGCTGCTGTTATTTTTTTGCCCTTTCTGTCAATTATTTTGGCAAGAGTCACCCCCATTATTCTCACACTAAAATTTATGTCCATAATTATGTCATAAACTTTCCTCTGGGAATCACTCCATGAAATATATGATAAATACCAAACTATTGTATCTCTTTCTTTATTTATGTATTATTACAATAGTTTGTAGTCGCCCCTTGGATAGCTTGGAAATGATTGCCAAATAACCATGTCTATTTTTTATCTGATGAGATAAAAATAAGCCATTACATGGTCAGAGTATTAACGTTCATACCCCATCCAACCCCTTCTCCAAGAAGCAAAAACGGGGTTGGCTGGGGTATGAAATAAAACCTTAATATCGGCTTTAAAAGTTTGCATATTGTAAAATTAAAACATTTAATACGTAATTTTAATGTTTTTAAACATGTTTTATTGTCGAAATATCCGTTATAAAATCCTGCTAATATAAGCTTTCCCTATCGCTTAATGGAATTAAGGCCGGACCACGTAATGTTTAAAATGTTGTTTTGCTTAACAACCCCATTTAAAGGTTAAAGTGATAGAATACCTTTTCAGTTATGGCGCCCAGGGTTCTGGAAATATTTTGAAAATCCACTTGCCCAGGGCAAGTGAATTTTCAAAAGTCACTTGCTCTGCCCAAAATGACACTTGCCCCACAGTTAAGAACACTTGCCCTAAAAAATGGCGTTGTACATATACCAATATTTGTGTGATGCGTGTTAACGGGACGGACCGCTGCATTATTTGGACCATATTAAAAATAGTTGGAAACGAAAGGGAGAATGTATTTTATTGGATTAGTTTATACATCGTATTTATTCATATAAAAAAATCAAACTCTTTCCTTTTCTGCTTTGTGTCGATTAAATATGTGTGCTACTTAAATGATGAAGGTGACCGTATACAAACTCATTTTATCCACACGGGGCGTCGGGCAACCGTATTTCCGGAACCCTGGTGCCGAAAAAAAGATTTTGTTGATGTACAATATTGCACAATATTTTTTATTGTTTTTGAAGACGGGACACTGGCTTTGCGTTGTATTTGGATTTGAATTGTCAGCATAATACATGATATCGCATTTTGACGCCTAATCAATATGCACATCTTGACATCATAGGTAAGCATCATGTAAAGTTTCGAAACAATCGATTGAAAACTGTGGGAGCAGATAGACACACAAGATATATTTACATAAAATTTGGCGAAAAAAGGGCCATAACTTCAGTAATACAAGGTCGATTGTGATGCCGAATCAACACGCACATCTTGACATCATAGGTAAACATTCTGTAAAGTTTTGAAACAATTGGCTGAAAACTGTAGAAGGAGATAGACGCACTAACTTTTCGGGATGGGCGGACAGACGGACATGGCTTAACGCTATATGCCCCCTTACCATTCGATGGTGGGGGCATAAAAAGTTTAAAACGTTATTTTGGCAACTACTAATTGTTGAGTGGAGTTCACCATTGATCCTGTGTATGTAACCAGTACAATAACAAAAAAGGAAGAGTAAATATAAATCCCAATTATTATTCCCCCAAATTTTAAATATTTGCAGAATAAATGACATCTAATACTCACGAACATTCAATTAACTCTCAAATAATTTAATTTGCAAATCAGTTTGTAAAGCATCTATAAAAGAAATCGTGCAGTTTGATAAGAAACTTTATTAAAGTATCGTTCTCCATTTTTTATCTGGTACGCTTTATGGCATGAGCCTTACCAAAGACTTATCACCATAATAATAAATATGAACCATATCAATTTCTTGGATCTTTTGCCAACAAATATATTTAAAACTGATTAACCTGTTTTTTTCTGATAACAAGTTTATGCCCGGGTGATGTAAACAATCATCAACTGATCGTTTTACAGACTTATAATGAATTCGAAAAAAAACAACAAATATATTCTTGTAAAAGAATTATTTTTTCAATTTCATTTTTATCTTTGATGTTTTTACTTCTGTCAATCAAAATGTGTAGTCTCATTTCTTTTGGCTGGTTTTCTTTTAATCATATTTCAAAATCAACAAGTTTTCCAAAAAAAACAGACTGATTCCCTGCTGTTCTTCTCAATCTCGTTCCTATCATTTTCACCAGACTGGACATCTGATCTTGGAACCAGTCAAGAATTTAAACAACCAATCACAGCAGCTGTTTCAACCTGTCAATGTCTCTGATTGGTCATGACAGCTGTCAGCTTCAATATCAACCCCCATGTGTTTCATGTTTGTCACATGACTGGTTATCTACCTGAAAAACATTTTCTTTTGCCATAACTTCACATTGTTTCCTTCCTTCAAACAGCTACACCAGTATCTATAAAATAAAATCACCATGAAACTGATCATAACTGACCATTTGTGTAATTTTAATTTGTCGTAAATAACTAAACTATCATCGCCCAATCAGAGCCTTTGATTTGAAGATGTATCATGCAGAGGCAGAACATTCAAGAACATTTTACAGATTAGGTTTATGTTTAATTGCTGGTCAAACATTTATTTAATGATTCATAAATTCATGAATTAACTTCTGGACTCTTTCTTTACCATCAACTCAACAGCCTAGTCAGGTGGTTTAGTGTCAAATTAACTTGGGGAACAGTCTTTTCACGAGATTTCAACAAACTAGAAATGTGTCCATGGACACGAATGCCTCTGCTGTAAATTATCAGTTGAAATTATTGAAGGGCCATAACTCTGCTGGAAGTCAATGGACCAAATGCCGGGAGGAGTATGACCAACTGACTTCATATTGATAATTTCTACCAAGTCTCACCAAAATCTATTGAGAGTTTTAGGAAATGTAGTCCGGACAAGATTTCATAATTATAAAGGGCCATAACTCCACCTAAAGCCACGGACCTGAATGCCACGAGGATATGTCCAACTTTACTCAGCAAGTATCACCAAAATCTGTTGAGAAGTTTAAGAGGCGCAGTCTGGACACGATTTCATCATTATAAAGGGCCATTATAACTCCACCTAAAGTTAATGGACCAGAATGTCTAAAGGATATGCCCAAGCAAGCATCAACAAAATCTGAAGAGAAGTTTAGAATTGAATTGAATGTTGTTGAACGGCTCATCAACACAGTATACGTTATTTAGAGCCGCCCCAGAGAGAGGGGAAGGATACATAGGAATCCGGGAACCTGCCCTACTCTTATTATCGAATAGATTCCTATGGTTCTTTAACGTGCTCGGAAGATAGACCGATACACGGGACCGCCCGGTTTACGTCCCCATCCGACGGACGAGGCTAAGGTAAAGTGTCTTGCCCAAGAACACACCGACAGAACTCAGTGGCACCACGGAGAATTGAACCCGGGGCCTCCGGTTACAAATCCGCCGCGCTACCGACTGCGCCACGCCAGCCCCTGAGAAGTTTAGAAGAAGTAATCCAGACAAGATAACGCGGCGTATGGCAGGGGGCATAAAAAGATGATTGAACGACAAATTAGAGTTTTTAACTTCTTCTATAATTAACAATGCAGAAGGAATTTTGCCATCATAAATCAAAATTTAAAATTATTCATGAGATAAAACTAGGTCATCTTGAAATCGATAGAAAAGTGCCTAGCTTAGCACATTAACTATTAATTTATTTTGCTTCATTTAACAATGAAACTCTATCAAATGTTTTACACTTTCAATACCTATCGGAACAAAACCTTTTTTATTTTCAAGGAAATATGTATTTATCATTAATCTTCGACATTGCTGTACACGGCCTGCGCTGTTGAGACGGCTAATGAAGCGTATAATTGGATATTTTGTGCTTATGGTTTGAAATTAACGTGAATTACTATTTTCCTTTCACCTGTCAATCAAACTGCTGGGCGGAAGGTCATATGACGTGCAAAAATGACAGTTGGGGGCCTTCTAATCTTTATTTGCAAAAGAAAAAAATGCACAAATCACACTTGGTTCCTTAATATCGTAATGGTATATTTCACTAATAATCCTAAATGAACTCGAATCCGACTTAATTCGAATATAACCCAATACTGACTTAAATCAATATTGAACTTAATCTTTTTCAGAACTGTCATGGCAAAATGAGTGACATATCGGGGCAAAGGGGTCACAAGAAGGAAGAATAAGGTCTCATTTTTTTGTGGGGTAGCCATTGTAGAGAAAATGTTTAAATAAAAAAAAAATCACAATCTTTGAACTCATCTCCGTAAAGGTGGAAGACAACTGTCAATCACTCATTATACCAATGGGGTAGAAGCAAAAAACAAATTACGAAATGAGACGATTTACATTAGGCAAAAAAAAACAAAAATGTGTTTCCTATTGCTCTAAAAAAAATAGGGTAGGTCGGTAGGCATTTTCTTTTTTCTTTTTTTTTTGGGGCAAGATATTGTGAGATTCTACATATATTTATCTCATAAATCCCATACAAGTTGATGATACAACTGAAAGTTTCTCTGTGATGTCAGTTTACCTCAATATATTGCGATAAATCATTGTTCACAACAATTTTTTTATTTTTTTGTTTTATTATTTTTCATAAAAAGTTTTAGGGTCGGCCCCTTAAAAATAGGGTCGGTCGGGCCACCGGAAACACAGGTCTTTTTTTTTTGGCCTACACGGAATAACTTTAAGAGGTGAACGCAAAAATGTTTTAACTACATTTTCTCAATAAAAACTTCAATCGAACCTCTAAAAAAAATTAAAAGAATCCCGTCAGTGTGTCCCTAATTACACTGGCTGTAGTCTTACGTCTCATTGATATTATTTTCTTCAAATTGATTATTTAGATATTCACCTGATAGTTTTTTCTTTAGCGTACATTTTAACGGGTAAACGTAAAAATTGTAACTATACATAAGTAAAGAACGAGATACAACAATTTTGCATTGAGATCTCGATCTCGAATTTTTGAGATATTCATAATATTCGTAAAAATATTCTCACTTTATAATACATCTTCACTATCTTTGTTACTATCAAATAAAGCTAATTTAGTCACAACTACATGTGACCTTTTATTATTATTTAAAAATTGGCAATTAGCGATTCACTTGTGCCCAGACATGTAGCCCTCTCTTTGTGTGCACGAAATCAACGGCTCTCCGAGCATGCGCTGAATTATAAAGATGTGACCAATGATAATCACCCTGAAGTTCTTCTGACGAGAATTCAATGAGGATTTAGCGAATGATAATTTATTCCTTTGATAAATAATTCATTTTTCGATCGACTTAATTTGCATGAATAGTCTTTGAAATAATAAATGCGGAGACTTAAGTAAGTGTAAACAAGGAGCCGAAAAATCATAACTTGGCGGTTGTCAAAACAATCATAACTTGGAGGCTGTTGAATAACAAAAACTTTTTTTTTTTGCTCCATGAAAAATGCCACAAAACTCAAATAAATTGTGCTTGTGAAGAGTTGCAGTTCTCATAATTAATATGTTAGTCCACTTACTGAGGGAGTGATTGTGTGGTGGTGGGTGGGGTCAAGGTCGGTACTTAAGGTCAGTAATATAATAGGGACCTGTTTTTGACAGTAATGTATCAAGATAGATGCAAATGTGGGTCAGGAAGTCTAGCACTCACAGAAGAATAGATGCAAATGTGGGTCAGGAAGTCTAGCACTCACAGAAGAATAGATGCAAATGTGGGTCAGGAAGTCTAGCACTCACAGAAGAATCACAGAAATATACGTATACTGAAAGGAAAAAGAAACATATTACCAAAAAATTGCCTATACTACACTGTTATACGCAGCTAATTGCACGTAATATTCCAGATATATCTCAACGTGTTTTGTACAAAATGGGGCTAAAACTAATTACAGAAAGGACAACTCTATCATGTTGTAGACCTCAAAGTATACTTAATGTTACTCGAAATTCATAAATGTTGAAGTTTCGCTTGAAAAAGTCAAGCCAATTCAGTATTGTGTTTAATGTTAAGAGATTGCAACGTTTAAAGCATAAGTTTGCTCACCTGCTTGAGCCAAATGCGCATTCTGTCGATAATGAAACTTTACAGGGGTAACCATTGGTGTATTCGGTGCTGTTTAAACCTTCTTTCCTAAAGGACAGGCCTAATATGTTGCCCTAGCTGTAACATTCGATTAGCAGTTACATATTAAACATACAATATATAGCGGAAATACCTATTACGCGTTTCTTTTTCCTTTCAGTGTATATTGAAAAGTGTGAGACATCACAAACGTACAAGGATTGACATTAATGATACTGCCTTGGACTGGTGGCAGTAGGGGCTTTAAAGTGGGGGTTTAAACTGGGCTCTAGGGTGCATCAAACCAAACCTCACTTCTACAGTACTGTCATCCCAACAAAGCTAGACAGTGTAGTTAGTTGGTTGAATGGTGCTTTACGTCATTTTCAGTACATTTTAGACTTAATGAGACGATCAATTTCTTTTTCCTGGGCAGAACCAGTACTATATACACACCGCCATCCATTTACATTTTCTCATTTCAAGTCGAGCTTCCGTGGAATGGAACCTACAGCAGTGAGAGGCGAGAATAGATAGTGTAAATAAAGAAATTCTCGCCAGGTTGTATTCTCCAGTTGAAGTTTGAAGATTGCAGGGTAAACAAATGTAAAAAATGCAAATTTAACGTTAATTTAAATTACCAGACAGAGACAGGCCAACAACTATTTTATTTTAAGCATGCAGAAAGCATGTTTGTCATTATTGTCACCGACACGCATGGGAATGCGAAAGGTGTACAATTTATGTTATTCCATGCAGTGGTGTGTACCTAGGGCATGTCAGGTGTCTTACCAACGTGACATGGACTGACAAACAATTACTCGTGACACCTCCGACACTTGAGCATTATTGTCGTACAAGGGGGGTTAGTCTGTATATCACAGTTTTATGATCCCCATGTCAACAGAAGCAATTTACATACAGATTTATTCATATTTTTTTGATGATAATGTTGTGGAAAGGATCGAGTGACCTAAAAATGCCATGTTGGTTCATTTTTTATTTTATTTTGAAAAAGCAGGTTTTTGATCTTTTGTAAATCTTCATTCAGATTTTTATAAATATTTTGTCTCATTCTTCATCAAATTTGTTAGTTAAATGAATGGTAAGTGATTGGTACGAATTATGGGTATCAAGGGAGATAATTTCTTATTGCAAATATTTATGAAAAAATGCACAATTTACTTACCGCAGAGCACAAATTTCGGAACAGTTATGCACAACACAATAATTGAAGTGAATTTGATTTTTATAGTTGCACCAACAGCTAAGGTCATGTGTCGACTTTCCAGCTTCCATTGGCGAAGGAAGACCCCAGGTGCCCCTCTGTGCAATTTTCGTGCACAGGCAGGCACCTAGGCAGAACCACCGACAGTCAGCAAGGCAAAATAAAATAAGCACAAACTTCGAAACATGTGTGTACTACAGCATTTCAACATCACAAATTAAGGCTGGCTGAATCATAAAATGACAGCTGGATTTCAGCCTCCATTCCTGGATTTCAGCCGCCATTCCTGGATTTCAGCCTCCATTCCTTCAACTAAAAGAGATATAAATAGAAGGAGTACTATTTCGAATCCGTGTCACTCTTTGCAAACTTTCATTTCACTAATGGTCTCAAGCATCATTATTTTTTTTTATTTTGTATATTTATTTAAGGCAGCAAGAACGTTTTCACAGCAATTACAAGAATTCCGCCTGTCGAAAATAAATCTCTAACATCAGTGGAGAATTTAACAGAGCTACAAAAACACCAAACGTGGGCTATCTATCTATTCACCTATTTAACATGGTATATCCGGGTTGTTGGCAAATTTTGTGTCATTTTTAGCAGCAGAAAGTAATGAGTGACTGGTACCAAAATAAGAATTGTAAGGAGTTCATGGAGTTCAACATCCATATGTACCAAAAGTGGGGTATCTTATAATCTATACACCTATTACAATGCCAGGTAAATTTGAATATCTTGATTGATGCCAACTTGTGTTCAGTTTTTACCAGCAGAAAGTAATGAATGGCCCTTGCCAGGTTACAGTTCACGTCCCCATACGCACCAAAAGTATTCACCAATTACAACGCCAGGTACATTTTGCATATCCTGGTTGTTGCCAAATTTTAGGTCATTTTTAGCAGCAGAAAATAATTAATGACCCTTACCAGAACAAGAATAATAAGCGATCAGGAGATGTCACAACATCCCTATAGACGGGGAGTGAGACTGCGACACGTTTCCTCGACACATTTCCCTTTATTGCGGTACACACGAGGTGAGATGTGGTTTACCGGAGCGTAGATGGTAATTATGTTACAGGTAAACAATAATTAGTGGCAGCAACCGCAGTCAATTGGTCACCATGGCCAGACTGGTCAGTCAATCATGGCGTAATGGGAAATTGGCCTCAAATAACTGGGCTAACATGACACATATAACGTCCACCATTATACTGTCACATGCTCAGTTATGAGCATTAAAGGGACATGTGCCAATCTTGAAATATACCGTACAAAATCATGAAGGATTTTTTTTTGTGTGTTTTGTTATACACTGTAATGTTTTATTCATATAGCTGCATGTATATTTTTAATAATGGGGAATTTCGAAATAAAGATTGGAATTTATATACATTTTTTCTCATTATTTTAGGGTGAAGTAAAATTATACAATTAGGAATCTGAATTTGCCATTTAGTTTGTTTTGAGCTATGGTTTATTAGAAATTATTAAGTATGATTTGCACTTATTCAAATTTCGAAATAAAAACTGGTGAACACTGCAAATCTTTCAAGATTTAATTAAGACTGCCCAATGTTCCTCTAAACCACATCTGTCACCATGCAGTGACATATAAAGAATGCCTTGTGTCCCTTTAACACACATCTGTCACCAACATGTCTTTATGCAACTTTTGAGGCTCTCTATTTGCACGTTTGTACCAATATAATTAGGCTTATTCTGTATACTATTACCCCCACTCCCACAATCCCCACTCCCAATGGCAGAAAACATGCCACATATTTGATTAATAATTTCACAACAAATGCTTTTTTGAGAGCCAGAATATTTGTTCTTTTTAATCCTGTTCCAACCCTATATTTTATAAAGTTGAACTGGGCTTTTACGACGCACCAAAACAAAAGGTTATATGGCGCCAACAGCAATGAACATGTCAGGCCCACCTTTCATTAACATCGAGATACAAATATGCTGAACGGGCCTAGAACCTTCTGACCTGCAGAACTGCAGAGTTGATGCAAATTCTATTGTAAACGCTCCATTTTTCACTCGAGTCACAATCATTGTTTTCTGTCACCACTCAAGTAGCACCTGAACCAATACAGGGATCACCATGAAGAACCCTTTGCCCACTATAAATGTATAATGGCCTGTCCTTTCTTTGAATTTGGACCATTCCATTTATGTTACAAAGGGGTGTTTTGGTTATTAAATGACAGATGAGCAGCCAGACAGTGTAAACCCCGATCAGCCTGCGAGTTACTCTCAGGCTGGTCTGGGTTTACAATGGATGCAAAGGCTATTGTAGTCACCCTTAGCAGGCTAAGAGTTAGTGAACATGGCAAAAATGATACAAAAATGATACAATGAATTTGGAAGGATTTTACCCCTCTGCCTGGACATTTAAAGCAGTGGCCCTGCTCTTGCAGAGGAACCACATGGAGCCATATTTTTATAAAGGTATAATATAGAGGGACAATGACAAGGAAACTACTGTTTCATTTGCATACTTCAGAGAAAAAAAACAAAAAACACTACCATCACGTTTTACTGCGCATGTTAATTACCACCTACTAGTTTAGTCTCATTCCTTACAAAAATATTTTGAATATCTTGACGAAAACGTTGATTTATGCATTAGCGAGGGCCGTTAGACACTCGGTCTATTGTGTTCTGGAGCAACAAAGAACATCACTCTCACAAATTCTTTAATTTTTTTCTGACTTTTTTATCATGCTTCTGATAGAACATGCAATTATGTTTCGTAACTACCAATTTTTGGCGACAGACGTGCGAATCTTAACAAACTTTTGTGAATTTGGAGATTTCTTCTACATAACCTCCAGCTACTACGACAATTTTCACAGCGTGATACTCACGTTGTCCTACCAGTAAAACGTTCATGAAGTAAGAGCGTATTATTAAATTATTTATAACATATAATCAAAGTAAAATTTCAGCATAGTTACATTACTTTAGTCTGTTCGATATAATTGCATTTAAGATCTAAATGTACGATTTAACTATTATGGTTTGGTATATAAGGTAACAACACTTAAAACTGGAATTTCAAACTGTTGCAACAGCTTACCATTGATATGCAAATGGCTATCCATTATACATGGAAACAAACAAACATTAATCAGTTATTTCAACAACTTTCAAAAATCAAACCCGTCTGCAAATTACAATCTGAAACTTTTTTTCATTCTTGCATGCATGAAAACAGATGTTACGCAAGAAATAAACAGACACCAGATTTACATTTCATCGAATAGTAAATGTTGCATTAGGGGTGATTTTTTCCTCTTAGAATGTTCAGGTATGTTTCAGATTTAGCGTAACGGTGTTATTTATTTGTCAAAAGACATCTATATTCTTCAATAAAATGAAGTTGATCTGTTTTTATGGGCAAATAATACTCATTGGACATGAAAACAGAAATGAACAAGAATATCGATAGAACCGATGGATGCTCCCTGATGGATGCTCCCGGAATTAGGTGCTTTGTATTACAAAGGGCAATAGAATTTCAATGAAGCTAGAGCTATGGTTCTTATGCTCTCTCGCATTGCCCTTTATCATTGTGTGAATTTTCATTACAGTTCCTTTAGTAGTTTTCGTGTCATATTCTGGACAAGAATTATAAGTACAAAATTACCAAGGGAATAACTCTAAATTGAATGAGGACAGAGTAATGGTTTTTGTGTTCTGCACATCCTCTCACATTCCTCTATTAGTGTGTGAAGTTTCATTGCAGTCCCATTATTAGTGTTTGAGTTATGCTCCAGACAAGAATTATATGTATAAACTTACCAAGGGCAATAACTCATAATTTAAATTAAGACAGAGTTGGTTCCTACATTCTGCACTTACTCTCATCGCCCTCTATCATAGTGTGAAATTTCATTGCAGTCTCATTCATTGCTCCAGACAAGAATTATAAGTATAAAATAACATAGGGCAATAACTCTAGTTTGAATGAAGACAGAGTTATGGTTCTTGTGCTCTGCATTTCCTCTTATTGCCCTTTATCATTGTGTGAAGTTTCAATGCAGTCCCATAAGTACTTTCGAAGACAAGAATTTTCTATTTGACTACTATGTGCATTAAAAATACAAAGGGCAATAACTCAGTGGAAAATTATCGAACCGGAACGTCAAGATAATATGCGCATCTCCACTTGATATTGATACTGATACTTCCTAGCATGTTTTGCGAAATTCTAACAAGGGGTTATACAGAAATAGCCCGGACAAGAATTTTCTATTTGACTTTCTATTTGACTACTATGTATATATGCATTAGAAATACAAGGGCCATAACTCAGTGGAAAATTATCGAACCAGAATGTCATGACAATATGCGCATCTCCATTTTTCGGGAAGCATAATACACTGAAATAGATGTATCGAATAGTTCTTGGAGAAATATTAAGAGCTACCAAAATTAATGTTTTGTTTTTATTTTTTAGATAAAAAATTATTACATGCTACGATCACACATCAGTATGATTTATAACCATGAAAATTGACCATTTCAAATAACCAGTTTATTAAATTATGATCGAGTTATGATGTTTGACTGACATAAATCAATAACACGAGATCAAAGGGTCACTTTTGTAGAGATAATTATTTTTTGTGAGTATGCCATTTCTTCATTCTCGGCCTTCGAAGCTCAGTGGATAAGTCCTTGGGTTCAGAGCAACAAACCCCTTTCCCGCATGTTCCCGGGTTTACTCCCTGGAAAAGGCGTCCTCCATCTCACAGACAAACTGTACTTTGCAAGTTTTAAACAAGAGCACCACATAGCGGGCATATAAAGTAAATATTTAAAAAAAATCGAAAAATCAGAGAGTTATGGGCCTTTATAAGATGTATTCATTGGATCATATTAAGATGTGTATAAAGTTTCATGGTTTCATTAATATTTTGGAATTTACTATCCACAATCAGTTGTCAGGTAAAAGTTAACGGACAAACAGATGGACAGATGGATGGACGGACGGACGGACAGAAGGACAACACCACATTATACGTTCCTATGGGCATATACAAATCAAGACTGCCATGACTGTCCCTTTATTGTAACCTATCAACCATTTGACAGTCTCCTCATAACATCTCATAATGCTGGTTAACAAAAAATATTGTCCCAATAATTATGGACACACACACTTGAAGGTGCTGTAATAAGCTATAACAACATACTTCAAAAACGACTTCAAAGGTCCAGGATCATGCAAATGTGATGTTTGATGATATAGTTAAGATCATTTACAGGTAATTTATTGCAGGGAAAGATTATTGCCTAAGTTTTATGTGTAAAGAGTTGAATGACCAGTTAATAATTAAGCAACTGCAGGTATTTCATTCAAGAGGTCGCTTTCTGACTGGAGAAATCCACAATAAAGATGTTGTTGATCCTCTAGTTAGGGGTTGGAGAAATGAAGAAGAAATTTGTTATCTTTTTCTTATTTATATAGGTTACAACTGAGTTTTGCGTTCACCCTCGCTGTAAACATTTATGTATGGCGTGTACAAAAAAAAGAAGTTTTTATTTGTTTTTTCTTATTTAATCACAGGTTTTTAACTGACTATAAATTTGTTATTCCTACCAGTTTGTAAAAATTATGCCAAACAACTTGTTTTGACTAGCAGTCACACCTGCTCAAAAGATCACCTGTGTTAACAGACCACCCGCATTAAATGACCAAAATTTCAATTCCCAATTCAATTGTTATACAACGCAACTGCATTTCATTTCATTTCTCTCATGGGCAGCTCTTATTTACCTTAGATAAATGTGTTGAAATGGCGTTTAAACAACTCTTCAATTCCACACATGCTTCTTGCAGTGAACCTGCAATGTTTCCTTCCTCAGCTGTTTGAATCCCTCTGGGAGCTCGACTTGTCAAGTGAGATAGTGTCGATTCTTACAGATGATTATATTATTTATAGTCTAATTTATAGACTGATACTAGTCTATAGATGGCCTAAGGTGTGCTAAAAATGACATAAAACACCGGTACACTACCCACCAGACCACAACGCCCAAGTCAGTATACTACCCACTAGACCACCGCGCCCAAGTCAGTACACTACCCACCAGACCACCGCGCCCCAGTCAGTACACTTCCCACTAGACCACCATGCCCAAGTCAGTACACTACCCACCAGACCAACGTGCCCAAGACAGTACACTACCCACTAGACCACCATGCCCAAGTCAGTACACTACCCACCAGACCAACGTGCCCAAGTCAGTACACTACCCACCAGACCAACGTGCCCAAGTCAGTACACTACCCACCAGACCAACGTGCCCAAGTCAGTACACTACCCACTAGACTACCATGCCCAAGTCAGTACACTACCCACCAGACCAACGTGCCCAAGTCAGTACACTACCCACCAGACCAACGTGCCCAAGTCAGTACACTACCCACTAGACTACCATGCCCAAGTCAGTACACTACCCACCAGACCAACGTGCCCAAGTCAGTACACTACCCACCAGACCAACGTGCCCAAGTCAGTACACTACCCACCAGACCACCATGCCCAAGTCAGTACACTACCCACTAGACCACCGCGCCCAAGTCAGTACACTACCCACCAGACCAACGTGCCCAAGTCAGTGCACTACCCACTAGACTACCATGCCCAAGTCAGTACACTACCCACCAGACCAACGAGCCCAAGTCAGTACACTACCCACTAGACCAACGAGCCCAAGTCAGTACACTACCCACCAGAACACCATGCCTAAGTCAGTACACTACCCACCAGACCACCGTGCCCAAGTCAGTACACTACCCACTAGACCAACGAGCCCAAGTCAGTACACTACCCACCAGAACACCATGCCTAAGTCAGTACACTACCCACTAGACTACCATGCCCAAGTCAGTACACTACCCACCAGACCAACGAGCCCAAGTCAGTACACTACCCACCAGACCAACGAGCCCAAGTCAGTACACTACCCACTAGACCAACGAGCCCAAGTCAGTACACTACCCACCAGAACACCATGCCTAAGTCAGTACACTACCCACCAGACCACCGTGCCCAAGTCAGTACACTACCCACCAGACCAACATGCCCAAGTCAGTACACTACCCACCAGACCAACGTGCCCAAGTCAGTGCACTACCCACTAGACTACCATGCCCAAGTCAGTACACTACCCACCAGACCAACGAGCCCAAGTCAGTACACTACCCACTAGACCAACGAGCCCAAGTCAGTACACTACCCACCAGAACACCATGCCTAAGTCAGTACACTACCCACCAGACCACCGTGCCCAAGTCAGTACACTACCCACTAGACCAACGAGCCCAAGTCAGTACACTACCCACCAGAACACTGTGCCCAAGTCAGTACACTACCCACCAGACCACCGTGCCCAAGTCAGTACACTACCCACCAGACCAACGTGCCCAAGTCAGTACACTACCCACCAGAACACCGTGCCCAAGTCAGTACACTACCCACCAGACCAACGTGCCCAAGTCAGTACACTACCCACCAGACCACCGTGCCCAAGTCAGTACACTACCCACCAGAACACCGTGCCCAAGTCAGTACACTACCCACCAGAACACCGTGCCCAAGTCAGTACACTACCCACCAGACCATCATGCCCAAGTCAGTACACTACCCACCAGAACACCGTGCCCAAGTCAGTACACTACCCACCAGAACACCGTGCCCAAGTCAGTACACTACCCACCAGACCACCATGCCCAAGTCAGTACACTACCCACCAGACCAACGTGCCCAAGTCAGTACACTACCCACCAGACCACCATGCCCAAGTCAGTACACTACCCACTAGACCACCATGTCCAAGTCAGTACACTACCCACCAGACCAACGTGCCCAAGTCAGTGCACTACCCACTAGACTACCATGCCCAAGTCAGTACACTACCCACCAGACCAACGAGCCCAAGTCAGTACACTACCCACCAGACCAACGTGCCCAAGTCAGTACACTACCCACCAGACCACCGTGCCCAAGTCAGTACACTACCCACCAGACCAACGTGCCCAAGTCAGTACACTACCCACCAGACCACCATGCCCAAGTCAGTACACTACCCACCAGACCAACGTGCCCAAGTCAGTACACTACCCACCAGACCAACGTGCCCAAGTCAGTACACTACCCACTAGACTACCATGCCCAAGTCAGTACACTACCCACCAGACCAACGAGCCCAAGTCAGTACACTACCCACCAGACCACCGTGCCCAAGTCAGTACACTACCCACCAGACCAACGTGCTCAAGTCAGTACACTACCCACCAGACCACCATGCCCAAGTCAGTACACTACCCACTAGACCAACGAGCCCAAGTCAGTACACTACCCACCAGAACACCATGTCTAAGTCAGTACACTACCCACCAGACCACCGTGCCCAAGTCAGTACACTACCCACTAGACCAACGAGCCCAAGTCAGTACACTACCCACCAGAACACCATGCCTAAGTCAGTACACTACCCACCAGACCAACGTGTCCAAGTCAGTACACTACCCACCAGACCACCGTGCCCCCAGTTTGTACAAGAACAAGTAACAATGACAATATATCACATCAAAACGATGGCGTGACATCTTGAAACTCTGTGATGGGGACCACCAATTATTTAAATCGGGGGCACTGACATGTTTTGAAAGTATCGTTGAATACTCCATTAAAATGTCTTAAGCTAACTCAATACTGTTATCATTTCCAAATCTTCATTTTCACACACACAAACTATATTAATAACCTTAGAGAATTTTACACAACGAAAAAGTCAAAGGTGTCCAAAATTACCTTTAATCATTATAAAAACATGATTTCCGCTATTATGCATTCAGCAAACAAAATATCCCGTGTTCTTTATGCATACGGTTTGAATTTATAACCAAACAGCAAACATTATTTTTTTTTTTTTTTTTCATACATCAATAAATCACGGTGAAAACCAACAAAAACGGCAAAAAAAAAATACATTACAATGTGCATTATATACTGCGCCTGATAGAAATCTGCTGTAAAATACACGAATTCTTTTGAAAATTATGTAAACAATTCAAAGTATAGGTTTACACACGAGGGATAAAGTGAAATCTTTATATCGACAATACAAAACCCGTCTCCGATTTCAAAGTCAACGAAATTATGATTTATATTTCGCAGCTTTTGTGATTTACGTCAAATTTGTATTTCCTTATATGCATATATCCAAGACGGAAATAAAGACCCCAGACAGTTTATTATTATTTATAGACGTCTTAATGCATATATCTTGGTACACTGAAACAAATAGCATCATAAAAACCGTACTTAATAAACGTCTGATTTCAAAAGAACCCTTAGCCGTCATAGGGTCAATAACTCCCACAAAATTGAAAGCGCAGAAAATAAATTAATCTTGCTGATGAGAATAAATACTCCCTTCCGTCATAAAATAATGTTAAAATATAAAAAGATTTAAAAAAAGAAAAACTGAAATACCCAACACCCGCCAAAATTCATAGATGTGATGTTCATATGTTTATCTTATAAAAATGTATAGTCACTTTATCTCCATAACTCCCATAACATCGTCCGAGTATTAACTTTCATACCCCATCCAACCCCTTCTCCAAGAAGCGACGACTGGTTTGGCTGGGGTATCCAATAAAACCTTAATTTCGGCTTAAAAAGTTTGGATATTGTAAAATTAAAGCATTTAATAGGTAATTTTAAACAGCTTATCGCATTTTTTCAGTAAAAATTTTTTTGAAAAAAATAAATCAATAATAATAACAAAAAAATAATTCTTTAGAATTTAATATATTACCTTTTTTATCCAAAAATCCCCTCATTTTTTTCATTTTAAAAGAGCGCCCCCTTTGCATTTTGCATAGCTCCCGGGCAGTACTATTAGGGGAAATACCATCTGTGGGTTTACTCCCCGGCAGAGGCATGTCCGATGGGAAACTTCATCCTTCATATCACCTCCCTCTGAGCTGGCGGTCTCAATCAAACCTAATATGATGTGTTAACGGCATTTAAACTTCAGTCCACTTTCTTTTTTCTTTTTTTTACTAATACCTGAATAAGCAGTTTGATGCTGACATTCAATGCGAGAAACAAAGTTTTGATGTTGACATATTCAATGCAAGAACCAAAGTTTTGATGTTGACATTCCATGCGAGAAACGTTTTATTTTTCCTGACTTTTCATGGAGATGCTGTACGCGAACTCAAATTTGACTGCATTAGCACGCATCTCTATATATTGTTCATTCAAGCTTGTTCATCCAGATCAACTGATGCAGACTCACTCGTAGAAATTGGAATACGGCACCAAATTAGTGCCGGCAAAACTTCTTCAAGTGTCATGAACTCTCCAAGAGAAATCATTAGTTCCTTTGAAACCATCTAACAAATTATCGAGACGGCGTATTATCCTGAATTCCTTTGGAACGCTCAACAAATTATAGACGAACGTATTATTATACGGTAGAAATCTATCATGATAAGAGGGAGATGGCATTGAACTAAAGTATCAAATTATTCTTAAATTTCTTGTCAATCCATCAGTAGATGATTATATCGGCTAGTACTCACAAATAGCTAACGAATAAAAGCAAAGGGACACACAGGCTGTGCTCATGCATGCGTCTATAGCAATTTAGAACATTTATAGCCTTATTTGGAATCGGAGAATGTCAAACTGATATAAAAATAAACTAGAACTATCACTGAAGGCGATGATTACCACAGATTTGAAAACTTTTAAAGTGAAAGCCACATGAAGTTCATTATACAATATTACAGTGGAAAATTCTAAGTCAAACAAAGGGACATAATTCCGTAATAAATCGGGCAATCAACAATGCGTGATGTAGAGGGGCATAAGGTCATCAGTTGTTATGAGTATACGAAGGAACAATCCATTGGAAACTGTTTGAGAAGTGTTACATGACGGGATGCGACGGGACTGGACAGGACTGGACGGGACGTTATGGACAGCGTGATTCCTATAGACCCCACAGGGGTAGAAATAATCTTGAACTACTTTGAATTATACTATACCATCAACTGGAATGAAAAATATATGTTTTTAAAATATGTGTTAAGAAATGAATTATTCAGTATTATATTGGTTTGGATTTCAATTTTTGACAATTAAACGACAAATAGTGATAAATTACGGTATATGGCCATGTTTTTTTTTTATTCTGATATCCTTAAAATACAAATTCATACAAATGCATACGAGGGGCAACAATTTCAGTCCATCATAAATACCAGTAAATTATTTTCTGCAAAAATAGTACAAGACAAGATATCTTTCTCACTCTGCAAATGGTTACGTCGTTAATATAATAATTGAATTCATTGCTTAAATTACAGTATCTTGGCGCTCAATCAGGTCGATCTTATATTTCACAATAAATGTTACAAACTATTTCAACAATCAGCTATAATTTTTTTCTCTTAAGAAAATCAATCTTCATTAAGTTTCTCATTTTGGGAATACAATTATCCCAATTTTCTTTCTATTCAAATATCAAATTCCCATTAAATGTATAAAATTTAATTTCAATTTTGCTTAATTTTCTTTAATATTAAGTTTCCTCATTGTATCAATAATTCCCTTTCCCTCAGCTTTCCCTCAGAAAATCAATGGTTCATTTGACCTCAGAAAATAAATGGTCCCCTTTCCACAGAAAATCACTGGTTCCCTTTCTGTCAGCTGTCCATCAGAAAATCATTGGTTCCTTTTCCGTCAGCTGTCCCTCAGAAAATAAATGGTTCCTTTCCCAGCATTGTAAGCAATAACTTAATTTAAGAAATAAAATATTTCCAGCGGGTTTATATTGTCCCAGATCAAAACCTGGTGGGCGGGACTCAAATTCACAACTTCACATCTGGTCAACTTCCGATATTCAGTAGGTGAAAATAAAAGGGTTTACTCAGACTTTATCCTCAATGTCTATATGAAAAATGAAAATATTAGACCATGATTTAAATTAAATGTATCCACATTGGTGTTTTAATATCAGACAACACCAAAAGAAGATAAAACAAAGCTTTCAATATAATTATCACTACAAACTAGTTTTATAAAGGGCTAAGGTCAGTTGAGTACCAGCGATAAACACCGAGTTAACCCCCTACCAGAATGTGGAGGTCTTTTATTTTATTGATCACTGATTGGTCAAATTATTTTGATGATGTCATGTGAAAGTTATGAATACCATCAATACCAAGGACACTAGGCCCGCGGTTATCGATGTGTTTCAAGTCCTAAGGGCCGTAGGCCCGGAGTTTCGATGTGTTTCAAGTCCCAACCACAAGGACAAGATTTTGATCTCGCACAATATAAACCCGCTGGAAATATTTCATTTTTTATTTGACATGTATTTTATAAGCAAATTTTCGAGAGATTGAATATGATACAAACATTCTCACAACCTACATTGTACGTCCATCAAACACAGAAAATATACAGCTTTATCGTGTTTCGAACAAATTCAATTTGTTGTTTGAACATAACGTTGCCTTAAAATAACGTAATCGTTGTTTTGAATGTTTTCCGCCGTTGAAAATCGTTTAAAATGATGTTCTAACGGTTGAAGGACGTGACGTCAGAGGTTATATTGCTTTTTTTAAATACTCCTCAAAAGCCAATCAGCATTGAGTATTTTCATGAACCATGTTAGATAAGGTATTTAGCTTTTTATATATCGGAAAACCACTTAAAACCTAGCTTTACGTTACTTGTCCCTGGTTTTATTGTTTTAAAAAACTGGTATTCTACACAAATTTTACAAAGACGAACTCAAAAGAATTGGAAAAGCCGATCAATTTTGGTCATCGTAATCTAATGAAATCGAAAAGATTGTGAAAGTAGTTCTCCGTCAGTAATTTATCAAAACTCGTCCGGCTCTAATAGAGCACCCATTTTTGTGTTTCTGATTATTTCGGTGACTTGACCCCACCCAATATAACTAAAGTTTCTATCGGAAATGTTGAGCATGTAGGGGCGAGGAATAAATAAAAAGACTCATTCCCGCTCAAGAATAGCCCATAATTCCGAGGCGAGTCACCACAATGCCATACTGTCCATATTGACACTAACATTGACAAAGGCCTGTCATTTCACATTATCTCGCATATTCCCCAATAGTCTTCGGAACTAGATATTATTTGACAAGTGTGTGATTTTGCAGAACTTCCACAACAATTCTTAATAAAATTTCATTCAAATTCGGCGCGTTATTAAAACGAATTGTCATGAACATCTCATAACGTCTTATAAAGCATGACAGTTAACCATTTCAAATGCAAATCATCCGGAAATGTAATCTCGCAGATAGAAATAATCTCCAAGACAGAAATAATCTCTACTCTTCCAAGTCAATGATACGCTAAGCTAAACTTAAAGGTTTTTAGAATAATGGGCAAAAAAGTATCACAAAACATGTTGGGTTTTTTTCTCCAAATTTTCAATGATTCAGTGTTGTATCGAGAGTATTTTTTTAAAGATTTTTTTTTTAATTTCAAGGTTAACTGAAAATCTTTTATACAGATATTTTATACAGATATTCAGAAATTTACGCAAGACAAAAAAAAAGTAAGAAAAAAAATATCTCTAAATATATTTCATGATGCCTTGATTAAGTTCCATTTACAGAATTCAGTCTATTTTATGAGCAAAATATTCAAAATCTACAAATAAAGGAGGCACCATATTAATATCATTTATGAGGCTTCTTAGAAAATCTGCATAATTACAAGAAGTCAGAATAGTTTTAATTACAAGTGACTAAACCAGACTGGGTCTGCCGATATTTATGTGGGAATCAGAGAAGTGACAGATCAAGCATCTGACTCAGACTGACTCGGGGCATTTTCAAACTTACTACCCCATTTTGAGCCAAATGCTTTTTGACTTGACAGACTGGTTTCTAATCTCTTCAAATGAATTAGACAGATTGTTGAGGATTCTTCCTTTGTGGATGCCATTTAACAGATCACAAAGCAGGATATTTTTCAAACCACTTAATTTAAATCAGGGCCCTGTTTTATTAAATATCTTATGATAAGTCTCAAATTTTAAAACTGTTCACTTTTTTTCATATAAGCATTCAATGTAGACAATTATGTGCGCACGTCGTGCACAAATATCACATGTATAATAAAATGAAATGAAATCACATTTATTTGAACAGTTTAATTTATAATGAAGCATTTAAGAAATTGATTTACGATCAAAATGGTCATAAATTGTTTCATAAAATGGGGCCCAGGCCCATAGCTATGCTGAGGCACACTGAGGTAGTTGGCTCGCCTCAGTAGAATTTTAGGAAGGTATCAAACACTGAAGTAGGCATATTCTAATGAAATATCAAATAATATCACTAAAATAGACCTGAATACATTTGTCTAACTTAAAACTGAAAATCTGGCCCGGTAATACACTAAAATGCAGGAAATCACATATAGATATAAACAGTTTTGCCTCCGTTAAATTTCAGGGTTGGCTACGGGCCTGTTAATTATGGCTTAAACTCATGTTAAAAACTTTTGGATAATATGTAAACTTTTATTTTCATTTATAGCTATATTACAGGTATTTCTGTTGTTTTATTCAGATAAAAAGATGGTCAGTTCAAACACCTCAATGAGTTCAAGCTTGGAACTGCTTTGATTCAGAATGAACCAGTAAATATCCACATAAACATAGCAATTATAGGAAAATCTGTAAAATAATCTCAATAACAGGCCTGCCAAATCTCCGGATAAAACCCGGATTCTCAGGATTTTTGAGTCGCTCTAAATATCTGTGATTTCTTGAATTGGTCAACCTTACTGAAATCGCAAGTGTGAGGAACTAGCAACTCCTTGGGTGTGGTACCATTATAACAGCTGCTGATGTGTACCATGATTATAATTTGTAGAGTTGACTTAGCATTAGCACGCCTCTGTGTAGAAAAGTAAGTGCACTTTCATAAAAAAAACAGTTGTGTGACAAACTAAACCAAGTCTTTCTAATCGAATTACTATGCTCATTTATTATTTTCTATAACTAACAAACAATACATCAACTTGTATTAATTGCATAAATAATTTAAATTTGCACTTTAAAAAAACAGTGTGGAAATCAAGTCGCGCGCTCCAAATTTCCATTTTATCTGTTCTTCGCGCGTTTTAAACCTTATAAATTTTAAAAATCTCAGGATTTTTTTGTTAAAAAGTTTTGGAAGGCCTGCAATAATTCAAACAACTGAACCTGAAATCAAGGATTAGGGACATTGTAATGCCAACATTCTCGAAGAGATCTGCCCGTGAACTTGCATTACGAGCCATTATGAGATGCTGCTACCACAAAAGCCAAGGAAGGCAGATTCTAAATCAATGACAGCTAGTGCGTGTTCATTACAGCCATATAAATCCTCACTGCATTATCAGTTTCTCCGAGATTTCAAATTCTACCATGTACTTCCATCCAGCACCACTATAATTCTGCTAATTACCCCGTAAGCCATACGCCTTATTGATTTTCCAGCACATGTCCTTTAGAATTTCTCACAGTCAATTCCTTTTACGGCTAAGCCAAGCTAGAAACCCCCGCTGATTTCGCAATTACCAAAGATGCAAGATAACAGGATGCCTTTTTTCTACTTGATTTAATGTCAGCTGCATCCAAACCTCTGGTGACATCGCTACATTTCCGATCAAATATCATGTGTCTTTATGAAGAATCTGAAAAGCTCGAAAGCGAATTAAAAAGTAACAATGTGTAGCTAAATACGAATAGAAATAGCAGTCATTTCCTGTTCGAGGAAATATTAACTACATAAAGAACCAGATTAGCCAAACACACCTTAAGGGATGAACGCAAAATTATTGCAACTATTTATAAGTAAAAGAACAGGATACAATAGTTTTGCGTCAACCCTCGAACGATGAATTCAACGTCACCACATCTCAATCAAGCACATTCTGTAACATGCTTTAGAAAAGGGAAAAAGCCGATATGCAACTTAAAGCACTAATAATTAATATTATCCCTATATGCGGGATATGCAGGGACAAAAAGCAGAAAGAAAATCTAATACTAGGGATAAATGAGGACAGAAAATCCCAAAGTTCAGTCAGAACAGCATCATCTGATGTGACAGCATCATCCGATGTGGGAGATAGCAATATGGCAAACAATTTCTTGGAGAAGGTACATGATTCAGGATGTAATTAAAGAAGTGCACTTGTTGTTGTTTTACACTGATTACTTTGTTCTGTCAATTTAGTAACATTTTGAATGTTTAACATCTTTATTATGTAACGAAACACTTGAATTGAGGACTAAATTTGTTGTCGTTAAATTGCTGGCGCATAAATCGAGAGACGACAATGAATTGCCATTAACGTTAAATGTAAAACACGCAATATTCAAATGATTTGAAATACTGCCATATCTGATGACATTTTTCTTCGAGACATATTCAGCGTAAAATGCGCTCCATTAAAACGATAAATCCAGATTTATATAAACATTTCAATAGCAAACGGAAAATAGAAAGTCAATTAAATTAATTACAAGTAGAAAAATGTCAGAAAATGAAAAATTAACAGCTGAATTCAGTTTTATTTTCCCTTAAATTGCTCCCAGATTATTATTTTTTTTATCACATTTGTTCAATAGAAAAATCTAAAATAGCTTGGTGTTATTTGAATTCATTTAACCCTTAACTCGCTAAGCACGACTATAATAGACTTTGTGTCCATTGTAAACCCAGATCAGCCTGCTAGTAACTCGCAGGCTGACCAGGGTTTACAATTTACTCGCAGGCTGATCAGGGTTTACAATGTCTGGCTGCTGAGCAGCCATTTTCCCCAAAACACCCCTTTGTCACATAAATGGAATGGTCTCAATTCAAAGAAAGAACAGTCTATTATATATATGTAGCGGGTTAAGGGTTAATCTGAAAATGAGCACCACCTAAATGACACTTCAGCAGATATCATGGGTATCAATTAATGCAACACTGCTGTATTAATACGTAGTTACAACAGACTTGAGTCACACACTCAGATTACAGCATTATTCAAATGTCTAAACTTTCTTTCTCATTGCAGCAATTTGTCTTTGTTCAATATTATTCATTCAAGCAAATGAACTACAACATAGACAGGAGGTTCTCATGGCTTATATTTTTAATTTCATTTTCCCAAACACAAACCAAACATTAAATTGGCACAAATTACTATTTACCGACTTTAAACAAAATAATGTATATGATCACGATGCAACAGTGTCTTCTTATAACTAAGAATGAGTTATTCGTTTTTTCCTATCATCTTTTAAAATCTAAACACACATTGATGCATGGAAAATTTGAAAACCTTCATTCATTTATACATTCATTCAAGCCAATGGGATACAAAGGCCCCATTCAGGCAATCAAAAACATAATAATGTCTATCTATTTTGCAACAAAATTGGCAACCTTATTCCTCACAGGTTTAAAACCCATTACTGTATAATCACATTCTCCCACAACATGACTTTCTTATTACTCAATCTGAATAATTTCTTATTTTCTACCATTTTGTTTTGATCTATGCATTTGTTGACACATTGTTAAACACTTTTTCCATATACTGACTAGAGCAAAGGTTCTGTTAAGGTCTCAGCTCTCATTTCTATTTACATTTGTAACAAAATTGGCTTTTTTTCTTCCGAAGTTTTAAAGGCATTAATTACCGATCGCATACAGCATGTTACTATCAAGGATAGCCTCGATCACCCGGCCCACTTCTGATTTCTTCGTTACGCTATGCTACACGGATCCAGAACCAGGGCCTGGGGAAACTACGACGTTTAAAATCGCCCTCTCGTTTTGGGCGATTTTGGCGAGATTTTGAGAGATTCAACGAGACTTTCAAAACACTTATTTCTAAATTAATTTCATAATAATTTCTTACTTTCAACTTTTGAGAAGCAGCATGTGACGTCAAAAATGGTAACAGATGCATCAACAATTGACATTGTACGTCTATTTACAACATGACGTCACGCAAACGTCAACTTTATGCACGTGAAAAAAAAACGCGTGAATAAATTGGACTAATTGCTAGTGAGTGCTTTAATTGGCCTAATCTGCCCAGACCGATATCTGCAAGTAAGACATATGCATGATACGGTCTGGCTGGCCGAGACTATATCAAGAAGAGTTACATCTTTTTTTTTGTTACACTTGGTGTGTTTACCGTATTTAAATTAACTATTATAGACTGACTCAGTCAGGTAGTCATGTCCTACAATTAATTTCGATGAGTGAATGTAGAGCTACTATAACTATATATAAATTAAGAATAAGATACAATATTGTCGCATTAACCCTTCAAATTTTTCAACACAATTGGCAACAATATTTTTCACAGGTTTAAAACCCATTACAGTCAGATCACATGCTGCACCAAGACCTTCTTCCTCACATCACTTGCCAGTTAGAATGAGGGATGTCTTCTTGGGAGGAATTGGCAGCCATAATTAAGTTTTCTTCACTATCAGATTCTGCTACATACATTATAGGTTGTAGATCCAACATCGGAGTGCTGGCAAATCAAGATATATGGCTCCCAGTGCACATATCCAGATCGGAATGGTGTCCCGGTAATGATGGTCAATTAATTGAAATAAAATAACATCAAGGCAACTCTAAGGCCGGGCGCCGGCGGGCGGGCCCGGCCCCTGCATCTGTGGATGGGAGGGGTTGGTGGGAAGGTGTAGAGGTGGTGATGAGGAGAGCGTGAGGATATAGAGGGATCCAAAGGAATTGTGTACTCCCCAACCCACCTTGGGACACAATGATTTTGGAGTTCTAATATTCCCCAACAACTTAAAGATATTCCAGAATTAAGGTCACCTATTGGACCACATTAATTTGAAATTCAGAAGTTTTCAACATTATAAGAGCTGCCACCTAACAGAATCTAATTCTAACTGACAGTTTAGAAATATCAGTTTCAATGAGGAACTGTTTTATCTTGTTCTTCCATTATATATAGCTGCAGCAGTCTTGCGTTCAACCCTCCACATCATCATCATGCTTCTGGGCAAGATAAATGGGTTTTGTTAATTTCTCTGAGAGGGTCCATTTTTTACTCAGTAGGCCAATGGAATCCTATCCCCCATAATAGATGTGCACAACACCTATAAGAGCTATCGGCTACATCCCAAGGGCATATTCAAGTGGATTGATACTCAGAAAACAGCTTAGAATGGATACAGTAACAACTTCTGAGAACATTTAACATGCTTTTTACCAGTATTTTGAAAGGGTCATTTCTTAAACAGCGGGATCTCTGGGTATTTAGTCCATTAACTGGTTTCAGATGGGGATAAAATAAATTTATTTTGTAACCTCCTTGGACTGATCGTTTATTATCCACACCTTGAAGGAGAAGGGTAAGGTATGCAATACAGCCTTCATTAAATACTGAACAGTTACATTTGTGACAGATATACCTTTACCCCATGTAGTCAAAGTGATGGTCCTATATTAAATCAAAAGTTGTGCAACTATTCACATATTGTGCATCTGTGTCATTTATTTTGTAACTAGGTCACATATCGTTCAACTCAGGGTCATATATTGTGTAACTTTGTCATTTCTTTTGTAACTAGGTCACATATTGTTAAACTGGGTCATATATTGTGTAACTTTGTCATTTCTTTTGTAACTAGGTCACATGTTAAACTGGGTCATATATTGTGTTTGTCATTTATTTTGTAACTAGGTCAAATATTGTTAAACTGGGTCAAATATGATGTAACTATGCAATTTATTTTGAGACTAGGTCACATATTGTTAAACTGGGTCAAATATTGTGTAACTAGTTAAACAATATTTTTACCTGGATACTCTTTATGATAATATGACCTTTCTTTAGTTGCTTAATTGTTACATGATTTCACATTATGTGAACTAGTACAAATAAGTACTACAAATTAGTTACACTATTTGACATTGTTTAACATTATCTGACCTAGTTATTAAAATATGACTTTTTTACACAACATGTGACATTGTTTCATTTTATGTGACCTAGTTAGTTACATAATATACGTGTACAACTTAGATGTTTCACATTATCTGACCTAGTTACAGTGTATGACCAGGTAAGTTACACAATCTAGGTCACTCAATGAAGAACTTAGGTCACATGGTGTTCAAATAAGTCAAATGGTGTGAGAATGTCAAATGCACAATAAAGTCATGCCTGATGTCACTCACTTTCCCTGAAGTCATAAATTGTTTTATATTATTCTGTTTTACATAAAATGTAAATGTTAAATGATTATCGAATGAGGTCTTTATGGCACGGCAATTGCATTTTATGACAATCTGGACTGGTCCACAGTCTGTGAAGAGTTTCATGAAGTGCTCTGTGGAGACACACAGTCACCCAAGAAGGGTGTTGCACATTTCGGAACACAAAACATATTTTTAAAATGCCTGTCATAAACACTGACAGATGGTTTCATTAATCTCATTCTAACAGGCTCACGATCATTAAGAGAAATTGGGGAAATAAGGAATTAAAACATCATGGGCACATCTGAATCATGCTAGTTTAAATGCCAAAATAGTTCCCAGTAATAGTTAAAATTTCACCTAATCAGTTTCAGCTCACATATATACAAACCATGTGTCCTGTGTACTCACATATTTAATACAGCCGTGGATTTTAGACGTAATATACATTTTGTGATGACACGACTTCCAATAATTTGGAAGCATTTAAATTCCTGAAGCACATGGCCGTCATCTGTGTTCAGAATAATAATGTGTCTTATGTTATTAACATTAATGTGGAGTCCTTAACATATTTCTTACATTTCTATGGTGATAAACTGAAATTTCTCAAGAAAGAACATTTCTAAACTTCTAATTACATATTTGTTAACTAGCTCTGAAAGAATTTTTGAACATTCAAGCTGCCCCGGAGAGAATGGAAGCGTGCCATACACTTACTATCAAAATGTTTCATTAACTTTTCAGGATATAGTCCACCATGCTACACAGAACCACCCAGTTTGTATCCACATCTAAAGGACAGGGCTAAAGCATAGTTTCTTGCCTAAGAACTCACTGAAGGTGCTCAGTGGCACAGATAAGGTTCAAATCATTAATCTCCAGATTCCATGTCCATCGTGTCATGATGACTTCCCCAAGATAATTAACCCTTAGCCTGCTAAAGGCAACTACAATAGCCTTTGCGTCCATTATAAACCCAGACTCAGGCTGATCAGGGTTTACAATGTCCGACTGCTACGGTCATTTCCCCCAAAACACCCCTTTGTCACATAAATGGAATGGTCTTAATTCAAAGAAAGAAAAGTCCATTATACATATGTAGGGGGTTAAGGGTTAAATAAGAGTAAAACAAAGCAAACTACCACCTAGCTATTTCTGCAGTAACAAAGCTAAAACCACCTAGCCATGATAACACCAGGTTTACAGCTTTAGCAAGGCAAGAGAACTTAGCTAAAACTGGGATGGTTGTAGGTACTTGAAGAAATATGTTTTTAGGGTCAAAACTGAGTGGGTTTAGTTTGTCTGAATTCTCAAGCCACGGATTCAATTAATTGAAATGGTTGAATTAAATATAACTGATTGAATTTCATTACTATAATTACCCTTTCGAAATTATAAAGTATGATCCTGGGTTTCATCTCGGGCGTACAAATTATTGTAACCTAACATCAACACCCGAAACCCAACACCCAACCACCCATATCATATTATTACACCGGAATGTCTCATTTTGGTTCAGTATAACCTGTAGCAACTTTCCCACTCAAAATCACTTAGAAGATTATAATGTTTTTTTAAGTTTAAAGTTTAATTCAGTCATTAACATTTTGTTTTCAATTTCTTAGAAGGGAGTTAATTCTTGTGCTTTAAGCATGCTTGTATTGTAAATGAAAGCATGTGGGCTCAAGGTGTGGCCACTGAACATTTAAGCATGCTTGTCTTGTAAATGAAAGCATGTGGGCTCAAGGTGTGGCCACTGAACATTTAAGCATGCTTGTCTTGTAAATGAAAGCATGTGGGCTCAAGGTGTGGCCACTGAACATTTAAGCATGCTTGTATTGTAAATGAAAGCGTGTGGGCTCAAGGTGTGGCCACTGAACATTTAAGCATGCTTGCAGGCTCAAGGTGTGCCACTGAACAGTTAAGCATGCTTGCAGGCTCAAGGTGTGGCCACTGAACATTTAAGCATGCTTGCAGGCTCAAGGTGTGCCACTGAACATTGTATTTGTAACCTCAGCAGGAGCAAGTTGCAGAAAACTTGCTGCTCGGATCGCCGGAAGACAAAGTTAATTAGCAGACCATCAACTCATAGTTCCGGTTTGTCAGTCAAGCTTATGTTAACTGATATTTGAGCAAATTACAATAAGAACCATACATGAATTGAATCAAATGTTGTTTAACGGCTCATCAATACAGTATAGATTATTTAGAGCTGCTCCAGAGTTGAGGGAAGGATACATAGGAATCCGGGAACCGTGCCATACTTTATTATCGAATAGATTCCTATGGTTCTTTAACGTGCTTGGAGGATAGACCGATACACAGGACAGCCTGGTTTACGTCCGCATCCGACGGACGAGGCTAAGGGAAAGTGTCTTGTCCAAGAACACACTGCCGAACCTCAGTGGCACCACGGAGGATTGAACCCGGGGCCTCCGGTTACAAATCCGCCATGTTACCGATTGCGAAAGAACCATAAATAGTGCCACATATAATGCTGCAGTGTTTGGGAGAACTTGACCAATGGTCATATTTAATGTCGAAACTATTAATTCATTCATCAACATCTCAGACAGCTGAAATGTTCATGTACTTACCATACTGAAAATGACAAAGCGGGTAAATTTCAACATTATCATTAATTCCTTTAATTTTAAACGACTTTTATCTTGGTTGTGAAATATGAATTTTTTTTAAAAGGCCATAAATATGACACTGCAAGAAAACTGCAAGTAGTTCTGGATACATTCATGATGTTTGGCTGGCCTGAAACAGAATGGCTAACAAATGTCAGAAAAATGTTTATTATTTCAATCAAAATGTCAGTGCGCATTTCACTATCTTGACCACTGAATACATTCCAGATTGTTTTTTCAAGTAACCAATCAAACCTTTTTGTTTTTTCAATCTGACAGGTTGTGAAATGTATAATAAGATAAGGGGCTTCTGGGAATTTTAGTTCATGTATAATAACATTAGGGTCCACTGGGAATTCATGAACTTAATTGTCCATTTTGCAAACAGTTTCATATTTCCCCTAGTTCTTGAACCTCCTGGGAAGTTGGGGTCAAATTATGACTTTTAGTAGTTCTATGATGTTGATGGCTGTTTTATGTCCAGTAAAATATACTTTATGTATACTTATCTATAACTGTTCATGAGGAAACAGGAGTTTTATATGCCCTATCTCCTGGATCACTCAGGCTTTAGTCTCTTGTGAGATCCTGCAGATATATGGCATGTCCAAACTTGTGATACAAACTTCCAGATCACATTACTCTAGTAATAATCCTATTGATTCACACATTCGCCAATTAGAAAACTGACTTGTCTACTGCACTTAAATTACTCCATAACTTTACTATTTTTAAAAAATTATCTTAACTACTTGAAAACTCTATTTAATTAGCATTCTAATCACATTAAATCTAGAACAGGAAGTCTGAAGATGGGTATTGGAGAAACATAAAACATATAATTCACATAATTCGAGGCTTAGTTACAGACTTCATTCGGGGTATCTGCCAAAACTTTTATCTTCGCTACTGTTTTTCAAACTTCAAAAACTTACCTGTCACTTTCAATTCTATCCCGATCTTTTAATTCTAAATTACTCAGGTAAATACTCAAGAATTTATATTTATTATGTCAGGTTGATGTTCCAGAAAAAATCGCAGCTCACACAAAGTGAGCGATTATATTTATTATGAAAAAAAGAGAGATATACTGGCAGTGGATTGTTATTTACGACTACAAGGGAATTCACTCTGGAAATGCAGAAACATCGCAGTACAAAGAATCTAGTCACTGAGCACTTAATATTGAGCACTTAATTTGTGGCTTTTTTTATTCATATATACATGATCATCTTTGTGTTTTACTTTGCCTAGTTAGAGCTAGGATATACCTGTCCTTATTTACACTGTCCCATTTAACTGGAATGAAAACGGTTAAGAATGAGGTTTGGTGCAGCCTAGAAGCTGGTTTAAACCCCAGCGGTCTTTTTGTTGCGGACCAATCCAAGGCAGAACCCATATCGTCAACCCTGTAATGTTTGTGGTGTTGCATACTTCACTTCTGTTTATCCATGGGCTGTTGTTTGTTTCTAATGCCTGTGTTTGGACGGCATGTATTTGGATTACAAGTATTTGGATTATGTGTTTTTGGATTGTGTGTATTTGGATTATGTGTATTTGGATTGTGTGCATTTGGATTACGTGTGTTTGGATAACGTGTATTTGGATTACGTGTATTTATATTGTTTTTGGATTACGTGTATTTGGATTATGTGTATTTGGATTGTTATTTGGATTACGTGTATTTGGATTATGTGTATTGGATTACGTGTATTTGGATTAAGTGTATTTGGATTACGTGTATTTGGATGGTGGAGTTCTGTGAATGGTACATTTTCTGTTCGACTTTAGTATCTACTTTTAGCACAGCTCTGTATTGATGCTACAGTGTACATTACGCAGTCCTGTACTAAAGTTTGCAGGTAAAACACAAACAAACATTATAGAGCCACACAGAAGATCGACTTACTTGTTTCAAATGAGTTCTCTTGTTAAATATCTGACATTGTTATTGTTTCAAAGCGTTTAAAGATTTAAATTAAATTTTTTGTTACATATATATATTTTTAAGTACTTTTAATGTTTTCTCCATTCTCCAAAATGGTCTGTTCCTATCTTCAGACATTTGAAAGCAATATTTCACCCTTAGAAATGACACTGAATTTTTTGCTGAAACAATGTTTCAGTGACACCATTTTGACCAGGCTAATAAAATTAATGTAGTTCGCCTGAAGTGACCCAAACAAATTTGACTTTACCAAGATGGCATAACACATTACTAAGTACTTTGCATGTAACAAATCCTACCAGTAAAGCTGAGCGATACAGGTCCCTTATTAAAACCTAAGAAAACACAGACCAGACTTCATGTTTACTTAGCATCAAATGTTCTGGAACCAATAAAATCCACCACAGTTTAACAAGCAAATTGCTGAGGTTTTCATAAAGAACCTACCTCTTGCAGATTTCCATACAGTCATGCGCCTGCCTAGTCTTTTAATTTCTGGGGTGATCCAAATACACATGAAAAAAAAAAAAATCCGCTTTCTGGGGATCAATTAAAATATCTTTTTTCTTCTCTTATTGGGGATCAGTATTGCATAAAGTGTCGTCATAATGCAAAATACATGTTAAGAAGCGCGATCTTCAAGGGAATTTATGAGACTAGCCTATCAGAAGTTGGTAGCATTTTTCCCACAGAATCTCTGCCGAGGACAGACTACTTTTAAGAACAGAAGAGTTTTAAGAGTTTCTAGAGATGAAGAGCACAAACTGGCTGTAAAAGTTGACATTTATTATTTTCTGTCAATGTGTTACACAATGATGTTAAGGGTTCTGGTAATGGTTGTGCTTGTATCAGTAAGGGAGTAAGGTGATCATATTTTATTTAACACCAGCCCAGGTGCTATCATGGCACAGTAAAGTGTTGTCTAAGGGCCACTTTGTCTTAGGGGCTCAGACATTTTTCTAGTTAAAGGGACAACATCAGCCCAGGTGCTTTCACATAACAGTAAAATGTTGTCTAAGGGCCACTTTGCCTAAGGGCCTCATTTTTTTTCCTAGTTAAATTAACTGACACAGGCAATATTAAAGTTTCTATAACTGCCATGTTATAAATTTGTTGATGCCATTTTACATTTCAGGAGTGATCATGCGGTAATTATTTACATATCCTGAAAAACATAAATTGGATAATATTTTGTTCCTTTTATTCCACCTCATTCAACTGCTCTTCCAATTACATGTTGGGTGTGTTGGTGCCCCAGTGGACTCTGAATCCAGTAATCAGTGGTTCGAGCCTCACTTCCAATTACATGTTGGGTGTGTCGGTGGCCCAGTGGACTCTGAATCCAGTAATCAGTGGTTCGAGCCTCACTTCCAATTACATGTTGGGTGTGTCGGTGGCCCAGTGGACTCTGAATCCAGTAATCAGTGGTTCGAGCCTCACTTCCAATTACATGTTGGGGGTCTCAGAGGCCCAGTGGACTCTGAATCCAGTAATCAGTGGTTCGAGCCTCACTTCCAATTACATGTTGGGTGTGTTGGTGCCCCAGTGGACTCTGAATCCAGTAATCAGTGGTTCGAGCCTCACTTCCAATTACATGTTGGGGGTCTCAGAGGCCCAGTGGACTCTGAATCCAGTAATCAGTGGTTCGACCCTCACTGGCGCCACTGGGTTACTTGGGTGTGTACTTAGGTTAGATACTTCCCTTAGCTTTGTCTGTCGGATGTGGACTTAAACTAGATGGACCCATGTATTGGAGTCTATTCTTGACCGATCATAATATAACCACAGAAACTGATTAGATAGCAAGAGTAAGTTCCCTGATTCCTATGTTTCCTTTCCCTCTCGTTGGGGTGGCTCAAAATAGACAAAGTGTTGATGACCTTAATCAGTAATTTATTTCCTAGTCTTCATTTAAATTGAAAGCTGTGGTGAGTCTCTCTATTCAGGAACTATGAAAAGCAGAAGTAAACCTACTTGATTAGACACACTTTCACTCCCCAAGTTCCAGGTCTGCTTGATTAGTCACACTTTCACTCCCTAATTCTGCTTGATTAGTCACACTTTCATCCCCAAGTTCCAGGTCTGCTTGATTAGTCACACTTTCATCCCCAAGTTCCAGGTCTGCTCGATTAGTCACACTTTCACTCCCCAAGTTCCAGGTCTGCTTGATTAGTCACACTTTCACTCCCCAAGTTCCAGGTCTGCTTGATTAGTCACACTTTCATCCCCAAGTTCCAAGTCTGCTTGATTAGTCACACTTTCACTCCCCAAGTTCCAGGTCTGCTCGATTAGTCACACGATCATCCCCAAGTTCCAGGTCTGCTTGATTAGTCACACTTTTATCCCCAAGTTCCAGGTCTGCTTGATTAGTCACACTTTCATCCCCACGTTCCAGGTCTGCTTGATTAGTCACACTTTCATCCCCACGTTCCAGGTCTGCTTGATTAGTCACACTTTCATCCCCAAGTTCCAGGTATGCTTGATTAGTCACACTTTCATCCCCACGTTCCAGGTCTGCTCGATTAGTCACACTTTCACTCCCCAAGTTCCAGGTCTGCTCGATTAGTCACACTTTCACTCCCCAAGTTCCAGGTCTGCTTGATTAGTCACACTTTCATCCCCAAGTTCCAGGTCTGCTTGATTAGTCACACTTTCACTCCCCACGTTCCAGGTCTGCTCGATTAGTCACACTTTCACTCCCCAAGTTCCAGGTCTGCTTGATTAGTCACACTTTCACTCCCCAAGTTCCAGTCTGCTCGATTAGTCACACTTTCACTCCCCAAGTTCCAGGTCTGCTTGATTAGTCACACTTTCACTCCCCACGTTCCAGGTCTGCTTGATTAGTCACACTTTCACTCCCCAAGTTCCAGGTCTGCTCGATTAGTCACTCTTTCACTCCCCAAGTTCCAGGTCTGCTTGATTAGTCACACTTTCACTCCCAAAGTTCCAGGTCTGCTCGATTAGTCACACTTTCACTCCCCAAGTTCCAGGTCTGCTTGATTAGTCACACTTTCTCTCCCAAGTTCCAGGTCTGCTTGATTAGTCACACTTTCACTCCCCACGTTCCAGGTCTGCTTGATTAGTCACACTTTCACTCCCAAGTTCCAGGTCTGCTTGATAAGATGCCTTTTTTCCAGTCTACTGGTTCCAGCCTAGTTTTTTAATTTTTATCCTGATCACCAACCAAGTAGTGCCACACACATAGAGGGAAGGTGTTCTGGGGTCAAGTTCACACTGTTTTATCTAATTATCAACTTTTGTACTTATCTTGCCAACTATCTGTTTTTTCTCAACATCTTTTGATGACTTAAGTTTTTTGAGCAGACTTCGATTTAAACACTTGCTTTAATAAAGGATATTATGTCATGCAAAATCTATTCTGATATAGATTGTGTGTAAAACAAACTTTGATTTTAACCAGGATCCACAGCACCTGCCCTAACAACGACGTTGCGTTGTAAACCTTCGCCTCTCACCGCTGCGGGTTCGATTCCCACTGGCAGCTTGACTTGTAAGTGAGGAAGAGGAAGTGTCGATTCTTACGGATGGCGGGAGGTGTACAGTACTGGTTCTACCCAGGAAAAGTGGGTGGCCTGCCTCCACCACAAAAAATCAACTGTCATATATAACCATACATGTATTGAAAATGACGTAAAACACCATACAAACAAAATATTATCGTTTTTACACTCAATGTTGTTCATCAAATCGTGTTCTGTTTAAAACACTATAGGGACTATGCACAAATATGCTACAATGTTTTAATCAATTCTTGTTTTGTTTTAAACACTAGAGCCTACTCAATGCTTGGAATTTCATTTAGTCTACACAACCCAGACAACGTCTTCAAACATGACTTTATTTAGCATCACAAACAGAAACAGTTTTCACAATACAATATCTACCTTCACAATACAATATCTACCTTCACAATACAATATCTACCAGAAAAACAATTAAATATGCAAAACATCAACTACTTGTAGCATGGTCATCGAAATTCCTTTTGTATTTTCACAGGTGTAATCATTTAATTGAAAATAATACCTGTCAGAATAAATGGTGTACTCTAACTAGCAGTTATTGGAAGTTAGAGTATGGCAGACAGCTGAAATGGACATGCTACAAAACAAATAGAGTCTGGTCTCATCTCATTGGTTTGTTTAAACACTTCAAGGGGCTACGCCAATCTCGATGTTTAAATCGACCAACTTGACGAGAGCATATTTACATATTCTCAAACATCTTCGAAATTCTTTTTTAACCTGCATCAATAGTCGCCCATGTTTTTATGAAAAGTATATTTTTCCATTAAAGGGACACACGGCAATCTTAAAGTGTTTGAAATGGGTGTCTCGATTTATATATCCAGTATCATTTTCACTTTTACCCTGGTTACATTTATAAAAAATCAAATGTTAAGTATGCACTATTTCGTCTTATTATACTACAACTTTTGATATATTAATGGTGCAATAATATCAAAAATTAATAATATGCAAAAACAAATTGCTTAATACTATTCTTATAATTAATATCACAGACATATTAATAAACAGATAGGAAACTTCCTATCTTAACCAATGAAGTAACCAAAATATCACGTGGCACCTTAACTTTTCCTTCTATCTCCTCTCTCAATTATTCACTGATTTTGATGAGAATACATTCAAACAATTCATAGTGAATAGCAAAATGGTATTATAATAATGTATGTTTATTTTGAAAGTAAGAAATTGTATAAAAAGATGTTTAAAGTAAAAAATGTCATCATTTTTCGCCTTTCTCTTAAAAATCAAGGTTTTGACATAGTCAAAGTTTCCGTCAAACTCCTTTTTTGCTCTAAATGTAAGAGAAAGAAAAATACTATCATTGGAAAGAAAATTAAATTTGTGATGGTATTTGGCATGAATAAAACTTGTATCTATAAAACTCTTCATAATATGTCTGTTTAAAGTTGGGAAATAATTTGTGAAATTTTCGCACTGTGCCACGTGAAATTAGGTAATTTTGGTAGTGTCCAATCTATTTGTTATTAGGTCTGTGTTAATATTAATGACTGAACAAATCCAGGTTATGCAGAAAAACTAGCGAGATGCCGGGAGTCTAAAAAAATAAAGATTACCGTGTGTCCCTTCAAATAAAGTCTACAAGCAGTTGAAATGACTATTACCATATATAATTTTTATTACAAATTTTGTACAAATCCTTCTATTTAAATACCACACTTTTTTGCTGTATCATTTTTCCACTCACAAAGTTGAGCCCTGTCTTATGTGGAAAAACTAGTGGGAAAGATTGCCGCGTGTCCCTTTAAATAAGTCTACAAGCAGTTGAAATGATTCGTACAAATCCTTCTATTTAAATAACAGGCTTTTTTGCTGTATCATTTTTCCACTCACAAAGTTGAGCCCTGTCTGTACCTATGTATTACAATACCCCAACTTTGATCATTAGTAGCTTACAATTACAGCCCTGCGTTTACATAGTTTCAACCTATCTGCCAATCTCGTTCGACACATTCGGGTTTCAATTACGCCGACCACACAAATAGCCGCCTCCCCTAAACATGAGCTTTATGATTTGTAGGCAAAAACTTTTAACACATAAATTATTGTGAAACAATGCGAGTATCTAAAAAATCGTGCAAACAAATAATTTTCTGTCATTTGGTTAAAAATTGCTGCGGTATTTCAAAAGAATCGGTGACCGAAAACTTAAGGCAGTCATCATGTCTGTCAAATATAAATAATGGGTTGCTGTTCACCCAGAGATTTGTTAAAAGTTTAAACATAGTTAATTAATAATGAATGATTAAACACTTACGTGTATTCAACTTGGTCATCCAGGTCATTTTCAGAGAGCAGACAAGCAAATATTTCAACAAAAAATAACAAAATCATTAAATCTATTATTTCTATTGCTTTTATTCATAATTTTCCATTGCAGAGATGTTGAGATTTTATTTTATTTTCAGGTGATAAAATTTGTGTTACTCAGTTTTTATCCTTGGGTTTTATAGTAAAATAACAATCTTTGGCAGGGTAAAAAGACAATAATTTTCAAGATTTTGATTTTAAAAGATACATATATTGAATGAATTTGCATGAATGTGCATGAAATATGCAGGGTTTTAAAAGAATCACACTAGATACCTTAATTTTAACAGTAAACTTGGTTGAACATCAAGGATAAAGACCGAGTTTATCACCTATCAGAATGTATTGGTATGTCTTATTCCTGGTCATTGATTGGTCAGTTTTTTATGAATTGAGGTAGGCTCGGTAGCTCAGTGGATAAAGCCTAAATTGGCTTTAGAGCTACAGACCTCTGCCCCATGTTGGTTCGCTCCGTGGCAGAGGTATGTTTGATTGGAAACTTCATCCTTCTTGACTTTGATCCTATGCGGCAAAGGTACTACACAGTTAATACTATGAAAGAGTTATTTGATACTATAGATTTAGTCTTGTTTTAGAATTCCTGAAAGAAATCAGACTTTATATTAAAATCATTATAATATGTTCTTATAAATATTTACTCGTTTACTCACCCGTTGACGGGCATTTGTTGATTGACATATATAGTTTATATTACTACCATATCATCCCTTATTTGTAAATAGTTTTATCTCTATACGTTTACATAAATGTTTAATTACTACTTCATTTCTTCGTGTTTCATCCGTTTTTGCACACAATATGACCTATTTATGTGTCGACGTGCCGTAAAACACCATTCATTCATCCATCATTATTTTCTCTCTCTGACGTTACTGTCCCAATTAACATATTATAAAACTCCATTTCATTTCTGAATATATTGCTTTGATTTTCTTGTTGGATAAATTGATACATAATAATACTCGGCAGATCGGGCCTCGCATCATATAATGTAATCCAACTCATTTATTAATTTTAATAATAAACAGACACTCATATAAGATCCTCTATTTACCTTTAACTGGTTATAATTGGTTATTATGAAAACACTATAACCGCATTAAAAATTGTTGCATCTAAAGCTAAATCTAATCCAATCGCAGCTGAGGGTATGTGGATCTAAATCTATTTAAATATTGGTTTGCTTGTATGTGTGGTGTGTCAATATGTACAATGGTACGAGTGCTGGGGATCTAAATGTGCTCAAAAGATTATGTTATATAAGATTAAAGGTCATTACAAAGAATAACATAATGTTAAAAGTTGCCGCTTTTTTTTCTTTAAGTGATTTTAACATTTAATGGATATTTGTTGTAACAGAATTTAAATATATGAAAATGAGTTTGGTATATTTGATTCTTTAATATTGGTTCAGGTTAAACATATAGAGGATCTTACATGAGTACTCATTCATTATTGAATTTATTAAACGAGTTGGCAAAATGATATAATGCGAGGCTCTTGCCGAGCATTATATTATTTTTGCTAACGAGTTTAATAAATTCAATAATGAATGAGAACGAATGTTAGATTCTATTTATCACATAACTCACATATCGACTTTTATTCCATTTTGCCTGTCGCTTTAACAAGTTAGAACACGTACATTAACGTGCCGTCCATGATGTCATTAACGTTGTTATACCACTAGTGGAATATGAAAATATTGAATGGTGTTATTACACTCCCACACTGCATGTTATGTGATAAGTTAAATTATTATATATGAGTAATAATTGCGTTAGAAATGTTTGGAGTTGTTACAAATGTACTGTCATAAAAAATAATTTAACATCATTTAGTTAAATGTTAAACTGAAAGCCATTTTTTAAAAAGATGATGTTCTGTGTAATTATGGTGTCTGCAAAGCAAGATAAAATCAGTAGGCTGTTTGTGGTTATAACATGTGCGAGTGTTACAGCAGTCGCTGAAAAATACTACTTTGTTCAATAAAACTTCACAACTTATACAAACATAGCTAAGAGGGAACGAGATCCCAATTAGCTACCCTCTCCAACAATGATGTATAGATTTCACGCGTAAACAATTATTTCTTTATGCTGGGAGAGCTGAGAAAAGGAAGTCACGAACAAAGCTGACTTCGGAATTTGAAATTTGAACTTTGTTATTTTAGGAACGATTTTAAAGCCTCAACAAACCCTGATGTCAAGAGAAATATATCAATATCTTCGGGGATATTTTGTAATCTTATGGTTTCAAATTGTTTATAACCTTTGAACTTTGAAATATAAGCGTTTTATAAAGGACACGGGCTTGTTACAACATACAAATTGGTGTTTAGGCATATTATTGACTTGATTGAACCATAGAGAAAAGCTGCGGATTTTTTTCCGGTGGCACTACATGTAAAGCTATAAGTTAAAGAAACTAACCCGCCAACTAACGGCAAAATTACAATACAAAACCGTTGATCGAAACTCTATCCAGGTGTTTAGGTCATATAAAAATGTATATCTGAGCCCGTATTCATAAAGCAACTTAAGTGGAAAATATTACTTAAGTCAAAATTTAAGGTTTTTACATATTATTAAAACTCCTTATTAAACCTCTGAGGATCACCACAAACCATCTGTTTTAAGATAAATATTTAGCAGCTGCTGTAGATTTTATTTATCCATAACCTTATTAGCACAGTATGTGGTCCAAGTTTTAACTTTCATACCCCATCCAACCTCTTCTCCAAGAAGCGAAAAAGGGTTGTCTGGGGTATGAAATAAAACCTTAATTTCGGCTTAAAAGGTTTGCATATGTAAAATTAAAACATTTAATAGGTATTTTTAAAGAGATTATCGCATTATTTCAGTAAAAAATGTTTTTATACATGTTTTATTGTCGAAATATCTGTTATAAAATCCTGCTAATATATGCTTTCCCATCGGTTTATGGAATTAAGGCGGGACCATGTAATGACTATTAGAAAATGTTTTCAATCAATAGAAAAGGCTGTTGTTGTTTTTTTATAAAATCTGACTTAAGATATTGCTAAGAAGCTTTATGGTGTGTTATGTAATAAATAGAATCTTACATTTGTGGCGACTGTGTATTATTGACTTTTATAAACTCATTGGATAAAAAGATAGGATACTCATCAGCTACCATTTTTAAAATTTTAAATCAATAATACACAGTCACTCATGTCAGATAGTCTATGTATCATCATGTGGCACTGTTACTAAATAACCTGAAATAATCTTGTGAAATCTTACAGGTGAAATGTGATGTCATACACCATTTATCTTCTATATGTATATACATGTATAGTCACTTACAACATTGTTTTATCTGTGACAATGAATTTGTGAACAATATGAACAACAAAAATATGCAAAATTGAAACTGGTGCAGCTGAAGATGTTGATGATGACCATGTTTTTTAGGCCAGAGTTTTTTAATTTTTTCGGTTCTCAAACCCTCCGAACGAAAATGAAAACGAAAATGAAAATAAAAATCCAAAAAAATATTTAAAAAAACACAAACAAATGTTTTAAAAAAGAGTATCCGTTATTAATTTGTTGGTCACCCATTTCAAAGAACCAAATTACCATGTTTAAAAATTAACGTAAAATCAGAAGATCATGTTATATAAATTTGTTCAGGTCCATTTTATGTTGTACAATGTGACTAACACCATTACAACATACACACTTACAAAGGTTCAGATTTTTTTGATTTTTTTTTCTCTCCTCCTGTGCAACTTTTTCCGAAAAAAATCTGAGAACCAAAATATTTAAAAAAAACTCTGGCCTTACAGCTAGCCTTTGCTGGTGATTCTGCTTATGATGAGGATAATGTATTAATGAAGATGTATAAGGATGATAATGACAATGAGTAGGTTTCTACATCTTTACTGCTGCTGGTACTGTTGTTGAGGATCATGCATGAGGTTGAAAAATGCCCTGATAATCTTGAACAATAACAAACAATTCTCAAGTTAACCTAGAAATGTCACAAATATAAATCACACATTATTTAGAAATCAATCAACATGTCATACTGGATCAAGAAAAGCTGTAATGATGACACATGACAACAGAAACTGCTACTTATTCCATTTGTGTCAATGAAGTAGGCCGTCCCATGAGAAATGCTGATGAAGTCTATGACAGGAAACCCTGCAGCCTCCATCATCTGCTGGCCATAATCTTTGATATCTAACTGTTACTCAACTCAAATTCATTCTATTACTAATCCTATTTGGCTCAGATAAGGTGGGTATTACCCAATAACAAGATTGGGGTGATACAGGACAGCTTATCAAGATATCAGTCAGTTAAAATATTTAAACAAATCCCCTGAGACCTTGTATCAACCATATTGGGACTGATACAGCTATTAAGTATTTAGGAAAACTTAGGTATCTCTAATTGGGTAAGTTTAATTCCAAAGGCACATGACCCTTGGATTACTGAGTCCATCCCATTGATACCCTTTAATATTACACTCCCCTTCAACTTCAATATTTACACTCCCCTTCAACTTCAATATTACACTCCCCTTCAACTTCAATATTACACTCCCCTTCAATATTACACTCCCCTTCAATATTAAACTCCCCTTCAATATTAAACTCCCCTTCAATATTACACTCCCCTTGATACACAACAATATTACACTCCCCTTCAATATTACACTCCCCTTGATACTCTTCAATATTACACTCCCCTTCAATATTACACTCCCCTGATACCCTTCAATATTACACTCCCCTTCAACTTCAATATTACACAACCCTTCAATATTACACTCCCCTTCAACTTCAATATTACACTCCCCTTCAATATTACACTCCCCTTCAATATTAAACTCCCCTTCAATATTAAACTCCCCTTCAATATTACACTCCCCTTGATACACAACAATATTACACTCCCCTTCAATATTACACTCCCCTTGATACTCTTCAATATTACACTCCCCTTCAATATTACACTCCCCCTTCAATATTACACTCCCCTGATACCCTTCAATATTACACTGATCCTAGGATTCACAAGGACACAGTTGAAACCACACAAATGAAAACACTGCAGCCAAAAATGAAAGTCAACAATTGACAAAATGAGAGATGAAAATGTGAATAATGATGCAAGGAAGAGGAATTAAGCCACTTTATAGGAGCACTTTACAATGAAAATGTCAGAACCTGAAAAGGCTTTCATAGATCCTGAAGCAATATGCCATACACTGCTACAAGATACATTCCCAGCATTCACAAATCGATTAACTGATCGATTGATTGATTGATGATTTATTTATTAAAGAGTAACACTACAGGTTATGTTACTGAATGTGTGAATATGCGTTTTTTGCTCCATTACACAAAATCAAGTATGCATAACGTAAAGTTTAAAGTTCAAGGCCACGTTTTTTTCAACAATGTATTTTTAAATCGTTCTCTTTACAAATTAAAAACCCATTCAGGCCAGTAATAATGTCATAATCCAAGTTTTATTGCTTAAATAATAGGTTTTTGCGATCATAAAATATTAGGTACACAAACGCAAGTTTGATCTTTGGTCAATTGAATCTGTTTTACGCATAACCGCACTGCTTAACAGTCAACAATAACTTTGAACTATTGATTTCAATTACTTTGGACAACAATAGAACATAGAAATTATGGGTGGGGAAAAGCTGTATGTTAGTAAATCAAGAGATAGTGGGAAGTCAATTGAGGCTGAACATTCTTTTATATAGCGAAAAGAATTGCGGATGTCATACTGATGACTGTTCAATTGCTAAATTTATTGGCCTTCCGGGAAAGAAGAATCTGGATTTTAACCTATATGTATTTTTTACAGTTTCCTATCTATGTGGTTTAAATCCCAACGTTACAAAGTTTACAGCAATGTTATATTCGTAACAAGATTGATTATGCAAATTTGTTTTTACACTTTCTTTATTGACTCCGTATATAATTGAATTGAATTGAATTGGATTTTATAATCGCACCAACAGTTAAGGTCATATGGCGAATTTCCAGCTTCAATTGGTGGAGTAAACCCCAGGTGCCCCTCCGGGCAATTTTAGTGCACGGGCGGACACCTGGGTGGAACCACTGATCGTCCGCAAGCCAGCTGGATAGCTTCCTCACATAAAGATTCCTAGACCCCTGAGGTGAGGGGCAAGTGATCACAAGTCAGAGACTCTAACCACTCGGCCACGGACGCCCCTACTCCATATATAACATTGATGCTACCTACACTGACGCCCCTACACCGTATATAACATTGATGCTACCTACACTGACTATGTTCTTGTGTTCATGCACTGTGTAAAATTATCTTCAAACTGAGGAATTTGCAGAAATAATATATTTTAAAGTCAGTCCGTAAACGGGCCTGTAACCTTCTCCAACTGACCTTGGGGATTAGACCTGTGGCTAAATTTGAAGACTGGTTATGGAATGGTAAAACACTCATTGTGACATTGCTGAACATATTCATCTCAAAATCAATATTAAATATATTTCCCCTGGGTGACAATTAACCTGTATTTCAAATTTGGTCGATGACCATGATGACCATGACGATAATGATGACAAAGATGATTAAGATGATGAGGGCCCCAGGTATCGAGGCAGGCATGAATATCACCTTTACCAAAGGAATATCAGAATTCCACAAGACAATCATATTGCTTTACAATGCTCAGAGAATGCCAGATGGCCCTGGTTTACGATCACATGAATAGTGTTATCAGGCTGGAGAAGATATGAGAGATATCTGTGCTGATACTGTTGATACCAGCCCTGGCACTGATGATAGGCAATCGAAGGAGGGTATTGTTCCATAATTGCCTACATCACCACTGGAACACTGACTGGATAACCATAAAGTGCACACCAGTCAGGAAGTTTGTCAGTCAAGTCCATGGTGCCATTGTAACAGGCAAAGACTATAAACCTTAGGGTCACACAGTTGCATATATGCATGCATACCGATTACCTGGACGATCATTCACAAATGTACCTTGGCCTTTAAGTAATACTATTGGGGAACATCATAATAATTATTATATAATTAAAAGATACTGGCAATGATATATGACTTAACTATTCATTTTCAGTAGCTTTACATGTTTGTGATTGATCAAAAACAGGATTCACTAATCTGGGGAGGAAACTTATGACAATATATGTGTTTTGCCATGAAAATTGTCTTATGTCCCCTCGATCCCTTGAGCTTTATTAGATTGCTTAGCCTCGTCCGTCGGATGGGGACGTAAACCGGGCGGTCCCGTGTATCGGTCTATCCTCCGAGCACGTTAAAGAACCATAGGAATCTATTCGATAATAAGAGTAGGGCAGGTTCCCGGATTCCTATGTATCCTTCCCCTCTCTCTGGGGCGGCTCTAAATAATCTATACTGTGTTGATGAGCCGTTAAACAACATTCAATTCAATTCAATTATTAGATTGGGTTTTAATAAAGATACATATGCTTATACCCCTGACAGTGGAATGTCCAGTTATATAAATTTTACTGAAAAGAAGAGAATCCACGATTTACATAAAAGAAGAGAATCCACAATGAGAAAAAATGTATTTGTTTCTAAAATTCAAAATATGCCATATTCTACCAGAATCATGTTTGCATAAGAGCCAAAGACTTTCTACAGCTGACCAACAGTTTGATGAAGTGTCAATGACACCGTCCAGACTCCAGGTCAGATCCGTTGGCGCCCACTACTGACATCTAGACCATACACAATCTATGCTTCATTCAGATATTGACCACATGGCAGACTGGTGCAATACTGGTGTAAAATTCCACTGAACCAGTCTAGATAGAATCATATTTGCCAAGCTTCTCACTGACCATGACATAACCAACAGATTGGTGTTAGGTTAGTATAATTACAAACTATCCATCATCTCCTAAATAATTTCCCTATCTGTGTTGATGATATTGCAGTATCCAGTCTATGCAGACTCTACAGGGTGGTCAACTTGATTCTGATAAAGCAAAAATTCCAAATAATTCTTATCTTTCAGTTGATAAATCTATTTATGAAAATATTCCTGTTCAAAAAATGACCAGCCAGGAATGAGGTGTTATGGTGAAGACCTCTATATTATAAGATACAGAAACAAGAACCCACAACATAACATTTTAATGACATATATACAGAGTACCTAGAGTATCTCATTAGAAATGCTGACCACCCTAAACCCACTGCCACAGGTGACTGAATCTGGGTAACCAGATTAACTGAAAGGTAAGATTATCAACCATTTCACTAAAAAGTAACAAATATGCAAGCAACCATCATTGGACTGTCAGCTTAAAGACACATTTCCCAACGCTACTTGGTCATTGAAAAAGCATGGGAAGCTTGAATATTTACAGCCAGCATGCTTCATGGCTGATCAACTCAGGTATATAAATTGAGGCCCGCTCTTAGTTTTTTTATTTGTACAGCATTGCTATATTGAGGGTAAGAATAGCTTAAAGACATCACACCAGAATCAAAAGATCACGGACATTTTACAGCTAGAGACGATCACAAATTTGTTAATCCTCTACTGTGAAAAATATTTATTGAGGCCCTGACATAATTTTATATAAGACTACAATGTGCAATGTTTCTTAACAATTGCTAAATGTTCATTTTATTGTTTGGAATAGAAACATTAAAATATGGCAGATTAAAAAGGTAAAATCTGCAAATTCAATACTAAAAATATTGAAATTAAATCATATTGGTACTGTTACACATACAATTTAGAAATAATTAAATCGGATTTAAAATTGTTTGTCGGGGCCTCATAATATAACGGTACATACCAATCTCCAATTTTGCATGAAATTCTCGTACTTCTCGCAATGCATGAAAAAAACAATCATAATTATGCCCCCACTATTTCTATAGGATGGATTAGGCTGGTGGGATGTCTTTAACAACACTTTGTAATTTACTTTAATGAAGAAATATATGTTCATAATTTAGCTTTTGAATACAAAACTTATCTGGTATTTCTTTATTGTTTTAAGACCAAAAATCAGAGCACAACACAATAAGTATTCAACATTCTTTAATGAGTTATTATGTGTACTGGTCACAAATGCTTTATGGGGTGGACCTTATAATCTGAAGAAAAATTGAGTATCACACTTTGCTCATGAAACTGTATGGCTAACAGTGATTTACAGTTACCGATAGAAATTCTCTCCCCAACAAATACAATAGGCTCGAAATGTGTCTAAACTTTATTGGGAAAATGGCAGTTCATTCTTTACATAAGAGTGCTAATGTTATAGTAACACATACACCCTCTAAATGCACAAAGTAGGGAGCGTGATGCAACATTAAATGTTAAAGAAATACAGGATAACTTTCAACACCTTAAAGTAAATAATGGACTATGTTTTACAGTTTAGTGTCAAGACAGAAAATGACCTGGCCTGCAGCAGAAGAATATGTAAATCATAACAATTTCTACAGCCATCATAGAATGTAATAATGACCATTGATCAAATAAGACAAAAGCTCAGCAGACTTTTATTTCACATTGACAGCCAAGTTCAAGCCACACTGTCCATAACAAGTTTACAAATTGTCAGTGTCCACATCTTTATTTTTGTTCTTTTGTCCTCATCTACTTTAAAATTGTCTTTACCAACTTTATCAATCATATCAACTTGATCATTGTCCACATCAGCATTGTTATTGTTCGAAATCAACTTAACCATTGTCTGCATGTCCATATTAATCAACTTTAACATTGTCTGCATGTTCATATTAATCAACTTCACCATTGTCTGCATGTTCATATTAATCAACTTTACCACTGTCTGCATGTTCATATTAATCAACTTTACCATTGTCTGCATGTTCATATTAATCAACTTTACCATTGTCTGCATGTTCATATTAATCAACTTTACCATTGTCTGCATGTTCATATTAATCAACTTTACCATTGTCTGCATGTCCATATTAATCAACTTTACCATTGTCTGCATGTTCATATTAATCAACTTTACCATTGCCTGCATGTTCATATTAATCAACTTTACCATTGCCTGCATGTCCATATTAATCAACTTTACCATTGTCTGCATGTCCATATTAATCAACTTTACCATTGTCTGCATCAACTTTATTAGTCCTATCAAATTTTTGAGGGTCGTTGTTTACCATTTTCTGCATCAACCAATGTCTGAATCAACTTTACCATTGTCTGCATCAACTTTACCATGGTCTGCATCAATTTTACCATGATCTGCATCAACTTTACCATTGTCTACATCAACTTTACCATTGTCAGCATCAACTTTACCATGGTCTGCATCAACTTTACCATGGTCTGCTTCATTTTATCATTGTCTGCATCAACATCAACTTTACCATGGTCTGCATCAACTTGACCATGGTCTGCATCAATTTTATCATTGTCTGCATCAACTTTACCATGGTCTGCATCAATTTTATCATTGTCTGCATCAACATCAACTTTACCATGGTCTGCATCAACTTTACCATGGTCTGCATCAATTTTATCATTGTCTGCATCAACTTTACCATGGTCTATATCAACTTTACCATGGTCTGCATCAATTTTACCATGGTCTGCATCAATTCTACCATTGTCTGTATCAACTTTACCATTGTCTTTATCAACTTAACCATTGTCTGCATGTCTATAATCTACTTTACCATTGTCTGCAGCAATTGTATGATTGTCTGCATCAACTTTACCATTGCCCATATCAATTTTATCTCTATTAAAATGCCAACCCAAGATTGCAATGACAATGTTGCAATGTTCTGAGCCATGCCATTTGGCTGAACTTCAATAGATTGGAATTATTGTGGCTAAAACCACCTGCTAAATTCCAAAGTCTGGAATTCTTGTGGCTATTTTGGTTATAGTAACATGATTGTATAGCAAGTGTAGAACATGTAATTGGTTAATTAGTGCTAGATTAGCCAACCCCACATCAGTAACAGTATCTGTGCATAAGAACATGTATCTCCCCTGTAGCACAACACTGAGCAGGTGCCTCGCTGATCACTGCGATAACATTCAGCAAGCTTTACAGAATCAAAGTCAATCATTTGTATGTTTTATAAGAAGTATCATCTTCATCTGTTAGACCATTAAAAATTTGGAACATTCCAAGAAGGATCTACTGTAGCTTTTAGTGCCCTTCTCAATGCTGGATCTAGGTGGGGTGCAACTTTTTGGAAAATAAGTTAACAAGTGAAAACAATTAAGAACAAAACCTGTTTTTTTATGCTTTTTATAGATACACTTTTCAGATCCGTGCCTGCTTCTGAATTTGGATTTCTTTTTTTAAAATTAATATATTTTTTCATCAGTTTGTTGGTGCAGCAGTATTAAAATTTGACTATTTAGAAAATTCAATGTTAGACCTTTGGATGAGACTTGTAAGGACTCTATGGTGCCTTAGCGGGTGGTAGGACTGTAAACTTTTGGAATACACACTCACCACCGCCAAATTCGATGTTTCAAATTTGTTTCGAAATTTTTATAACCTAGATATACACAAAGTTATTAATAAATAAGCTATTAAAACACACACACTTTTCATAAGAAGAATAAAGTCAAAAATCATCCCACAATTTTTTTTCCAAAAATAAATGACTCCACATTCTACAGAATGTTTATATTTACTTCAAGATGTCTGGCCAATTAATGGGTTCATTTATTCAACCACTTATAGAAGATGATGATACAGGAAGTGCAGCATCACATGCCACATACCTGCTCTCCTTTGATGGAGACTTAAACAAACAGCAAGGAAACAACGTGTTTTGTATGATGTGTATGTGATAAGGCGGGATGCCTGGCACTTTAAATAATGTGTATTGTGGGGCATATGGCTGCACTGTGGCCAGTTTTACAACCCTGGTGTGTAGTTAAATACTGAAAAGTGGAGATTAGCCACATGGTACCTGCTGAGAGGGGTAAAATAGGTGGAAAATTAGGTCTGCTTTACTATATAGTGGTGAGGGTGTTGGACAATATGCAGGTGCGGATACAGGATTTGAGTTTAGGGTGGGAGGAATTTGAGATGTGCAATCGTGGTTCGGGGATATCACCCTCGAAATTTATTCAAATTCTGGTGGATTTTCAATAGTTTAGTCATTAGATGAACAACATGGTCCCATCCATGCCCACATACAATCTGAAAAGTGATCCCCCCCACACCCCCAACATCCCTCATGGATCGGCCCTTGATATGTTAGTGGCAGGTTGTAGAAATACCAGAGGAGAGAAGATGAATAGATTTAAAAACTTAAACCAACATTGTATCAAGACTGCATGTAGTTATCATTTAATTTCTGAAGTTGACAACATTGGGCCTGGGGTTGATAGACAAGATGTACAGGGTTTAAGCATGCATATAATACCTGGATGGTGCCACTATGAATATTGTTGATATAATGATGTTGATGTTGACATTGCTGCAGCTGCTGAAGCTGATAATGATGATGATGATGATGCTGCTGCTGTTAATGATGACTAGGAGGAGGAAGAGGAAGGACATGACAATGATCATAATGATGAATCTGATGACAATGGTGATGAAGATGATAAGGATGATGATGATAATAATGACAATGATGATGATGATGATGATGATAATGACAATGATGATCAATGTCTTCCACAGGCCATTTAAGAGCATATTCCCCCTATCCTTTAAATAAAATCTAATTTTCCGCTACTCCTTAATTAACCCCATATCCTTTGATCTCTCTGCCCTATCCCTTAAAAACACTAATAAATCACCAAAATGCATTATACCTGTCTATATACGTAGCTCATTGTAGGCTATACTTCTTAAAAATCCTTTCATTTACAGTTGAAATATACTTCAAATTCTAAATAAATCATGATCCGTAAATATATTGGTCACTGGAAGCGTACCTCCCTCGCACACCCACCAGTAGCATTCAAATCTAATTTCCCCTATCCCTTAAATAATTTCTGTGGAAGACCCTGATGATGATGATAATAATGACAATGATGATGACAATGATGATGATGCTGATGACCATGATGCTGATGACAATGATGATGATGAAGATGATAATGATGATTATCATAATGATAATTATCATAATAATGATGATGATGATAATGGCAATGATGCTGCTGATGATGATGATGATAATGATGATGATAATGGCAATGATGATGCTGATGACAAAGGCGATGAAGATGATAATGATGATGATAATAATTACAACGATGATGAGGATGATAATGACAATGATGATGATAATGACCATGATGATGATGATGATGCCAACGACAATAATGTTGATGATGATGCTGATGACGATGATGATGATGACAATGATGATGATGATGATGCCAATGACAATAATGTTGATGATGATGCTGATGACAAAGGTGATGGAGATGATAATGATGATGATAATAATGACAATGATGATGATGATGATAATGACAATGATGATGATGATAATGACAATGATGATGATGCCAACGACAATGATGTTGATGATGATAATGCCGACAGCAATAATGACGATTATGCTGAAGATTCTTACCAAAATGATTTTGATAATGTCGAGGACAACCACATGGATGAGAAGAATGCAGATATCAAATGTGTTTGAAATTGCAGAAACAATCAACGTGAAGTTGTTGATGATAATGATATACGCAAGCATCTCTTTACCACTGATCAAAATACTAATTTGCATTTCTCCCAAAATTATCAAATTAAGTAAGCGTTAACTTGAACTTGAATTTTCCCTTTACACTTATAACTGAGCAATCCCACAGGTTTTTTGAAGTTATACAAGTTATTCGCAATCAAAGGAAGCACCCCATACTAGCACCTAGGTTTTCCACGATCAAAGTATCAGTGTGATTATGCCTAATTTTCTGCATAGAAACAAACTTGTCATACAAAATTATGTTTACTGGATTTCAGAGGCAGCAGTTTATCAAAATAAAACATCAGATAGCCAGAATATAGGAAGTATAGGTATAATCTAACATGTATGATGACTTTATTTATCGTATAATACCTAATAAACGCCCCTCCCCTAATAAACGCCACCCCTACCCCTACCATTTTCTCAGAAATGTTTTTTTTAAAACTTACCAAAAGATGGAAGTTAATCTTGTTTCATTCAGAATGGAACACACAAATCACTAGAAAGCTTAAATACGGTGCATTAATCGATTGATTGACATGCAGACTTTGGTTTTCTTGGTAAAGAAAATCATTAAATAATGTGTGATTTAAAAGTTAAATTATGCATTTTTGGTCTCAAATAAACGCCCCCGTTTTCAAAAATGTTACGCACCCGGGGGCGTTTATTAGGGATTACACAGTAAATAAAAATGGAAATCTCCCAATAAATTTTATATTTTGTGGATCCAGATTTTCAAAATAGAAATTTATGTAAATGACTGAGGGTTATATTATACCTACTGTACCTAACCAATTGTGTTGTTGTTTTTTCAGCCTTTAGCTCGAAGAAATTGTTAATTAATAAAGCACCTGGTGTTAGACTTAGAGCAAAGATTGATGGGTGCGACAAACAAAAATTGAAAGAATCCAAAGAGGAGGATCATTTTGTTATATACACTGCTTCCCAGATTTAGATAAGCATTACATGGTCCCAACTTAATTCCATTAAGCGATGGGAAAGCTTATATAAGCAAGATTTTGTAACGGATATTTCGACAATAAAATATGTTTAAATTTTTAATGAAAAAATGTGATAATCTGTTTAAAATTACTTATTAAATGTTTTAAATTTACAATACGCAAACTTTATTTATAAGCCAAAATTAAGGTTTTTTTTCATACTCCAGCCAACCCCGTTTTTCGCTTGAGGGGTTGGATGGGGTATGAAAGTTAATACTCGGACCACGTAATGGTACTCTTGTTTAAAGGACAATGCTGATTTTTCTTGAACTTGTACTTGTGATACTCCACAGTCCACAAAATATGTTATTACTACACACAAGAAGTTTGTTTGTTTGTTCAACTTTGTATGGGGTTTTACGTCATTTTCAACACAAGTAAGGTTATGACGGTCGATTTTTTTGTGGTGGAGGCAGACCACTCACTTTTCCTGGGTAGAACGAGTACTGTACACTTCCCGCCATCCGCAAGAATCGACACTTCCTCAATTACAAGTCGAGCTCCCAGTGGGATTCGAACCTGCAGCGGTGACAGGCGAAGGTTTACAATGCAACGTCGTTAACCATTCGGCCATGGGCTCAAAACGAACTCAAATAAATGTTAAATGAGAGAAGAAAAGAGCACAATCTCTTATAATATCTTATACTTTCCAAATTTAACAGATTTAGCTATGATACCAACAGCTGTGTGTATCAAATACTTATAAAAACAAAATGGAACATAACAAGTTTAGTCAGACCTCCAAAAAGACATGGTTGATCCCAAAAAAAGATAAATGTGCAGCATCCCTAGACAAAACAGAAGACATGAGAAGTTTTGATCTTTACAAAAACTAGATTCATTTAACATGAATCCCAACAGGACTCGACCAGACAAAACAGTGAAAAGGCGTTCTATGAGGGAACGATCCGTGAAAGCATTAATTCCGAGGATAATTGAAAAAACATAAAACTCGTAAACGATTGTGATTCTGATAGCGTTATCCATCGTAGATCTCGTATCATAGTATTATTGTGATAAATGATTTTTGGAACTATGTGGATTTCTGGAGTTCTCGGATATTTTTAGCAATATCGTTTGTTATCGCTGGTTTGTGGATTTTCAATACCCCTGGGCAGCCAATTAGGCAGAAATTGATGACTCGGGTGTGCAAATCTGCAATCAGGGTGTGCAAAATTATTTGGTAGCACATGCAGAGAGACAATTTGTACCTCTGGGGCAGTTTTTTTACACATATAGGTGAAAACGTTATATTTTAGTCTATAAATGTACTCAAATCATCAAAATGTTGAGAAAGTAAAAGCGGAAGTGTTGTTATAAAACAAAGGTATCTAATTATACCTTTTTTTTTTCTTTTTTTTTTTTACATTGTATCATCATATCAGTTATATAATTCTCCTTTAAGTTAGAGTAAAAACTGTTTTTTTATTGTATCATATATAATTAATTAATATACCATTTTCCTTTTCCTTATATAAACATTTCGCATAATGTGGTTTTGGCAATAAGTTTATATTTTGATAACTAGAATAGATTTTGAGCATTTTCAACATGACAAAACTTCTTTGCTAACGAAATTATCCTATGCAAAACTCAATTAATCAGATTAACTGATTAACCAGAGCAAAAGATACTCTATAGTTCAAATGCACTGAAGAAAACTTACAATGTATGGAAATAAGGAGGATATATATATATATCACCAGGAAAATCTTTGGCAGAGACAAATATCAATATTCTTCATTGGATCAGGTGTCTCAAGCCAAACAATAAAACACCAAGGCGGCAATCATAGAATCGTAACATTGTTCTCCACGATAAAATGCAACTTTCTTATTGATTTGAGAAGAATTCTCGACTCTTTTATATCCAAATTTGTGTTTTGATGACTGTAAGATTCAATTGTGTATAGATTTTGTGACAAGATAGTTTAACAAAAGTTGATCTAAAATCTACAGGGTACATGGGGAGGGTGTGTGGAGAAGGGGTAAAATTAAAATGAAATGGGTTAAAGTGTGGAAATTGATTAAAACTACTGGGGAAGTGGGATTTTGGATTTTGTGACAAGATCGATATAGTTGAACAAAAATCTGCACATCTGGAAGGGGCAAGGGCAGATATGTGGAAAAATGGGTAAAAAAAAAGCACAAATGAAATGGCTTTCGTTTTCCAGAAATAGCGATAAGAGCCAAGTGGGAAATACAGCCCCTTGAGTTTTTGTCTGCCCCTAATTTTGTTTACTCCAATATAAGCCAGGTCTGAAGTAAGTTATCAACTCGGAATGCAGCTCTTCTCCCATACGTCAGTGGGCATCCTCCCCAGATTTTTTTTGATAAATAGAGTGTTTCCGACGCATTTTCGAGATTCCCGAGAATAATCTGCAGGCCCGGACCTGCAGTGCCTTAGTGCAGCTACGCCACTGTATGTAATCAATCTTAATTAGCTGTTGGATAATCATGCCAAATATCACCTCGAATTCAGACTAATTCTTATAAAATAAATCAGCAGAAGCTGACTGTTCAATAAAACGTCAGCCAAGAAAATGAAGCAATAATACACTTTGAGAAGCTGATAATATAAATACTAGATGAAACAATAATACACTGCCAGGGAGAAGCTGATAATATAAATACTAGATGAAACAATAATACACTGCCAGGGAGAAGCTGATAATATAAATACTAGATGAAACAATAATACACTGCCAGGGAGAAGCTGATAATATAAATACTAGATGAAACAATAACTGCCGAGTAACTGCCAGGGAGAAGCTGATAATATAAATACTAGATGAAACAATAACTGCCGAGTAACTGCCAGGGAGAAGCTGATAATATAAATACTAGATGAAACAATAACTGCTGAGTAACTGCCAGGGAGAAGCTGAAAATATGAATACTAGATGAAACAATAACTGCTGAGTAACTGCCAGGGAGAAGCTGATAATATAAATACTAGATGAAACAATAACTGCCGAGTAACTGCCAGGGAGAAGCTGATAATATAAATACTAGATGAAACAATAACTGCGGAGTAACTGCCAGGGAGAAGCTGATAATATAAATACTAGATGAAACAATAACTGCCGAGTAACTGCCAGGGAGAAGAAGCTGATAATATAAATACTAGATGAAACAATAACTGCCAAGTAAGTAACTATATAATTATTATATTCCATTAATGTGACGAAACTAATAACATCCTTGTGTTTTTTTATACCGTTAGCGTTCTAAAATATACAAGGTTACAATTTTCAAACTTTATACAATATTTTTTGCCAACTTTTTAATGAAGTTGAGCATATATAATTGCACACATTAACAGATGGAGGGTTCGAAAGCTGGCATTTAATGCCGAAATATAGCGCGAACGTCATTCATGCCTACCTCTAATTACATGTAGAGAGCATTTAAAATACATAAAACTTGACTGAAACAATAAGTGTTGACACACTGACATTGTAGAAAAGGTTTTTATTGTTTGACATAACAAAAAAGAATTTAGTCTGCAACAGCGCTTGCACACAAAACTTTGTTGCCAGAGGTCTTGACAGCTGCCTGATTTTAATATATGCACATGTTTCGAATTTATAATCACTGGTTCACATACACTTCTCTAACAGAGACTATATTAAAGGTACACACGGCGATCTTGAGTTTTATATCAAGCATTAAAACTAACACCTCGATTTATTAATCCTGTATCATTTTGGCTTAAAAACTGCTTGTATACAATTAAATAAAATTTCAGATTTCTGTTGTCTTCATTATTAAAATCCAATTTTAAAAAAATAAATTATATTATTGGTGCATATAATAATAATATATAATACATAGTAATACCTAAAACCAATCTGCTTTGAACTCTTGTAATAATATAGGAACATTAACGGGATGCCGTGAGTTGTAAAAAAATCAAGATTGCCATTTGTACCTTTAAGATACTCGGCTGATAATTATTTGTAATATAAATATAATATTTTTTAATTTATGTGGATGACCTGGATTATGTGGAGAGTCTGTCAAGGATGATTCTGCTCTTTGAAGGAAGTTGAAGAAAGCAGACTGGCCAGAATTTCAGTTCCCAATTGTATTGGTTTAAAATTTAAATACACCTACATCAAGAAACCCCCTCTCTTAAGAGACCAATTTGCCTTTCTCTTTAGAGGTCTCTTAATGGAGGTTTAATTGACGTGTTTAAAGAATCATGACTTTTTATCCTAGGGCTAGGCTAACTCTAACTATTCCTATACCAAGTTGTTGTTAACCCTTAGCCCGCTACGAATGTATATTGGACTGTCCTTTCTTTAAATTTAGACCATTCCATTTATGTTACAAAGGGGTGTTTTGGAGAAATGACTGATGAGCAGCTGGACATTATAAACCCTGAATCAGCCTGTTTACAATGGACGCAAAGGCTATTATAGTCAGGCTATTATAGTCGTGCTTAGTGGGTCAATGGTTAAAAGAAGTTGATGCCAGCTAGATATATCAATTTTACATTTTATTATTATTATTATTTCTAACAGTCATTTGGAAAGGTTTTCTATCATATATTTTGTGTGATCTGTGTCACGAGGCTTTGATTCTGTTGCTGACTTCAGAAACTGTCTATTAAATCATTTTAGAATTATTTTATTTTTAGAATTTTGTGATTCTTGGTTTCAAGAAACTCATCACTCAATGAGTGATACAAACAGTCTTAATCTGTTTCTCACTGCAGTTAAAAGGCTCAATCAGTTCTGAGAACACACTGAGTTGCATCATAATAGCATGACATGATGTCATAATACATGTACCAAGGTGTGATAGAAGCAACCAAGTGAAAATATGAATGAAGCATTCTGATTGGTTCAGTAATAAAAAATTGGACCAATGAAACTGGTTAATTTAAAACTCATTATATTTTCAGAACACATTGAGTGAGTAATGAGGTTCTTGAAATCCAGAAACACAAAACTCTAATAATAAAATAATTCTAAAATGATTTAATAGACTGTTAAGAAACTGTAAAACCAAATTTTAGACGCCAAACATAATTTTCTGCCGTAACATTAAATTATGAACCGTATCATTCTGTTAGCATTTTACAAAAATATATTAACAAGCCTTGTAAAATAATTAAAAGCACTTTAAAATTCAGAATCCTCTTTGTGATCTCCACAAATACACCAAATCTCACTCGCGCGGCTGTGTTGAAACGTCATATTTATGTTACACCGTCCATTAATATTGTATAGAGTATTTTACGTCTTAATTGAAAAGCCCCTTTAACTAACCACAACAACCTATATTAGCGTGTATTAATATACAATAAAATTCAGCGAAGCACTTGTAAAATAGCCATTAGTTCAGTTTTATCGTGTTATCGTATTTCACAATAAAAATTAATACAGAAATGCCTCAAAATTAAAAATATGATTTATCCGTCAGTGAGTTATTTTTAACATCGAAAAAGTACCTAAAACATTGTATTATTTTATCATTGATCAAAATTGCTTTAAAAGAATCTTGGCCAATATATTAATTATTTATAATGTCATTTATCAATGAAATAGCTGAAATTTTTGTGTATTTTGTATGTTTTTTTCATTTAAACATATTTTTGTAGACATTTTTCTAAATGTGTTCGTTTCATGCGTGCATTTTATTCTCTCTTATATACATTTTGCATAATTTGTCTTATCGGTATATGCATACTTTCCGATTATCTTGCAGTTATCAAGTTTACAGTGTTTAAACATCGAACACCTCATGATTAAAGGGACACACGGCAATCATTAAGTATTCACGAGCACTAAAATTAGCAGTTTTGATTTATTATGGCTTTAACCTGCTTTTATATTTATAATTAAATCAATTGCAATACAATTTGGATTTTTCAATATTTCTTCATTTTTCTACCGTATGTTTCATGTGATATAGTTAACAATTAACCCTTAACCTGCGAAGCACGACTATTATAATAGCATTTGTGTCCATTGTAAACCCAGATCAGCCTGCTGATCAGGGTTTACAATGTCTGGCTGCTGATCAGTCATTTTCCACAAAACACACCTTTGTCACATAAATGGAACGGGCTTAATTCAAACAAAAAACAGTCCATTATATATATATAGCGGATTAAGTGTTAATTACATCAATGCAAAAATAATTTGCTTTGAATAAATCAAATACTTATCGATAATGATTTTGAACATGCAAATTATGTAGTAATGGGACGCCGCGTAGTTTGAAAAAATAAAATCTAATTGCCATGTGTCCCTTTAACAAAACATAATTGATACCTAGACACTGCATGGGTAGTCTCTCAAAAATGCATTTGTTACATTTCAACAAGCTACGAAGATTTTATCCCAACTTCACCCTGAAGACAGTGTAAATAAGAGGCAAAGGCAGCTCCAGATTTAATCAGTTCAATGTATCAAAATCACTAAATAACACCTTTATGGCTCGAGGTAGCTAATAAACCGATAAACGTTTAACTGTTGGTAAGTTGAAGGTAACTATAGGCAATTTTATTAGCTAAATTATCACTACCCACTATACCTACGCCTTTCTTGGTAGATCTATGAAACATTTGTTTTAAAGTATATATTTTTGCAACGTAGAAAAAAACAAAAAGAAAGAGGTTATGAGAGGGAAAAAAAGCAAGATCATTAGTGTTTTTTTCTTCTACTTTTTGTTTTGTTTTCGTTGTTGCTGTTTTTCTCACAGACACTATAAAGGATTCTGAAATTGTTTGAAGAACAAAAATCTGTTCGGGATTTAATAAACGTTTTTTTTTTTTCAAAGCAACCAGTTTCTGGCTATGAGAGTTTTTATTTATAAATTTGGCATTTGGCAACCTGGACTGCATTGTTTCAGTTGCTAAAATATAATTACATTTTAAAAATTAACGTTTTTTATTAAATCTTCCAGGTTTTACAGGGAGTGTCACATATGACAGGGTGTTATATTTTACAAAACCAGAAAATCTAAAAACTACCTTTACTAATTGGTCTTAACCCTTAGCCCGCTATGAATGTATAATGGACTGTCCTTTCTTTGAATTTGGACCATTCCATTTACGTTACGTTACAAAGGGGTGTTTTGGTTAAATGACTGATGAGCAGACAGACACTGGCTGCAAAGGCTGTTGTAGTCGCCCTTAGCAGGCTAAGAGTTAAACTTGTCATTAAAATTCTAAAAATCTATACTGTCGATGTTTATTTCGATTGCATACAGAATTGCATCTGGTGCACTGGTGGTTCAATATTTCTGGGCTTTACGAACAGTGCTTAAAATCCATACATAATTATATCTTTGGTGATCTTTAATCTTCTGCATCTAGAACTGCATCTCCCACAGGTCCTGTTCAATATTTTTCGGATTTTACAGACTAAAAATCTATGCATCTATATGGGTGATCTTTAGGCCATCCTTAAAAACATATTTGTTCGCTGTTTCCCGACCCAGGATTTCATAAATGGGTAGGTAGGTAGGTGATTTTTTGAATTTTTTTTGCCAAGCACAATAACACCTTAAGAAATTAAAGAAAAACGTACTGAAGATAGCAACAACAAAAAATAAATGTTAAAGAACTGCTATAAAAAGTTTTGGGTAGGGTCCTTTTTAGTAGGTAGGGAAACAGCAAACCAACAATTTTTTATGGTCGACCTTATTTCGACTGCATCTAGAATTGCATCTGGTGCAGGTCCCATTCAATATTTCTGCACTTTACGACACTGTTATTAACGATTCTTCGAGATTGCAAGCTATGGAAGCTTGAATTTGCTCAATGGAATCAGTATTTGCAATTTATTTTTCATTAATGAGTTACACGGACAGGATTTTCTTTAATTACAAATCATCCGTGCAGCTTATTAAAAGAATAATGAAGTCAGGACCCAGATCGCGCAGGTCGAATCGCATATGCCGTGTGATCAGACACGATTGTCGATACTTCAATGATCAGACATTTAATACAGGTGCGTTCAAATGAAAATATTTGAAGAGGCAAGTCACAGATGATGTTCGGATCTAATACTTTCTATAAATCGATCAATGATATGCCGACTATAAAGGATGTCAATAGCATGGCGTTACAAGCGTTAGGCGAAGTAAAAACATTTGATCGTGGTATTGTTTGCAGGTGAAAATGTTACGAGATGTAAATATGATTATGATTGATGGAGTGAAATGAAAATATGCACGAGTGGACTGAAATGAGCAGATCTGAACATAAAATGGTGTAATGAAGAATAATGGAATTTCACCAATGAAATTCATAGAAATCATTGAAGGAATAATAAACATAATTGTATCAATGATTTTTTTTCAGATTCTTTTTTCACCCTTTTAGGAATGGTACCGGTACAGATTTAATTGGGAAAAACTGTGTTGTTTTGCCTTAAATTGGAAATTGTTCACTATTAAACAGACGCAATAATGTATGCTTAAATTCCTTGCAAACACTTTACAATGTATACATTCTCTTGCAGTATTTCATTACCCTCACCTAAAAGTATATATATTCCTCCTTCTTCTGTTTAAAAGTTTCTCTAAATTATTTAAAAAAAAAAAAAAAGAAGAAGAAAGAAATTGGGAATTTTTCCACTTCAATTGGGGAAAAACATACTTTATGCCATTAGGAATAGTACCTTTTTTCTGTTTTACTTATTTAAAGAAAAAACATCATTGTGTATAAGAAAATTATCGTATCACACATATTTTTTAGATATCGGTGCAGGAATAATGAACTTGATAATTGCATAAAAAAATTGCATCAAAGAATTTTTATCATAAACACTAATATTTATTACCATTAATTTTCTTTATTAAATATAAATTGTCAAATTACCTTTTCCAATATTTTTAATATAGTCATGAATATTTATAAATGATATAAATGTCATAAGCAAAAAAACATTTAGCTGTTATACTTTATGGGGGAAAAAAATCCGTTATGATATGTTAATATGCCAACTTTACATAATGTGATGCCTCATTTCATTTCATTTTTCTCCATGTCATAAGTATAATCTAATCGTTCCTATTCATCACGCTTTCACTGACAAAATGTAATTTCCATAAAATGTTCGATGATTTGTATTAAAATGAGGCTTGTATGAATGTGAAAAAATACCGTTCAAAAGTTTAAAAAAAAAAAATATTCAGAAAAATAACGGATGTGTAATATTTTTAATTTATAACCAGCATCGGGTGTGTAATATATAGAGTTTAATTAACATTGTTGAAGTGATACGGGAAATAATTCCCGAGAGAGAAAGATTCTTGCGCTATAGAAACGAGTGCGTTTTCGCACGAGTTTCTATATCGCAAGAATATTTCTCACGAGTGAATTATTTTCCGTATCACGACAAAAATGTTAATTAAACTATATAATATATATTCTGTAATGAATTTCGTTCCAATCGTCTTTTGACACAAGTATTCCTTCTTCTGTCACTCCTTTGGCGACAGTGCGGAGTAATATCATGACATCAATTCGTGACGTAATATCGTGACGTTTAGTTCATAACATTTGGCTACTGTGCTATCTTGCGTACTAGGCGAGATAGCACAGTAGAGGAAGGGATATGTTATAGATTTTCTCAAACTGGGAAATTTCTATAATTCATCACAGAATATATAATATTTTTAATTTATACCAAGTGTATGAACTCAAGATAAGTTCTCGTCTAGATGTGTTTTTAAGTAATAGTAAACATTTTCCTATTTGTTTTGTTTTAAAGTCGTCTAAATAAAATGAGTTCGCCTGTAATCAGCTACTTCTTCTATTATTAATTACGGTCTGGAATATTTCAGTTGCTTCACATTGCAACTAATTCATCTGGCTAAAATGTTTAAAGGGAGCTAGAACATCAGGATTGGTAGTTCTTTTAGAATTATTCAAATACATTATTTCTGTATTAAATTGAGAAAAATGGACTAAATGAGCTATAAGCAACAAAAGGAAATTACACCGAACATATAAAATAAAAGACTTAAATATGGTATTTCCTAACTATGGTTATGCGCCGGGGATAGCTATTTTAAACTTGGCGGTTAAAAAATCGCAACGTCTTGCAAAGCGAGCGTCATGTGTCAATATCGACGCGGGGATCACGTGTGACAGCTATTTATAACCTGGTGATTACTCGGATCCATGGCCTAATAAGACTTGCTGTAATTTATAATTATTGCGCTGTGGTATAGAAACCTATTAATGTTCTATCTATATGTTAGAGCCATTTCACGCTTTAATTTAGTCGTAGCTTTTATTTTGCCTCCAAAGCCTGATGTACTTCCTTTAAATCATAGCATTATGGTAATTCAAACTCATCTTTATTAACAAAAACTCAACAAAAAAAAAAGTTTTTAAAATGTTTTTTTTGTGTGTATTTTTAAGAAAAACATATATAAGAGGGCTGCATGCGCTATAAATCTCAGGGAGTTGAAGGTATCATCGGTGAATATAACAAATAACATACCCAAATCCAGGGCTCCGGATTGTGCCGATAATCCAAGCAATAACAAGATCCACACAGTAGAATCCATGGACGACAAAATCCACGGTGATCTGCAACGTATATCCATTTTTAAAAATAGAATTCAAAATTTTATATATCTGAATTATTTATCAAATTATCACTTAAGAATATGTCTAATTAAATTCATTGTTTTAATCATGATCTAGTACACATTTCAATGTGGGTATATATCTCTGTGTCCCATGGCCGTGGATGCTGATGTAATATCCTTCAGCTTCTTCATATTATTTAAATCAAACGCAAGATAATCCACACAATGTATAAAATGCACTAATTTTCTTCATTTCTTCATTATAGTTAAATAATAATTAATTATTTTTTAAAACAAAAATAAAATCCTTTCTCACTAATATCATTCAGGTAACTCCAAGAAATAGTTGTCAGCTTTGCTATTTAACACACACAATTTTTCACTTTTTATCACAAAACCCAAATCCAGTTGTATTTACGGTGGACCACAAACTATTAAATCCCAAAATTCACAGATTCACATTAGTTTTATTTGTAAACCGAAAATAGAAATCATGTGTGTGTATGCCACAATAGACTATTCCTAAATGAACTCCAACCATACAGTATTGGTGTTACTGGACCGTTCCATTTCACACCTTGGGGGTAGGTTTATAATCCTCCAATACACAATGCGAGAGATCCATGAGAGGCGGATTTTGCTACTATAATAGCAGGTTTGTGAAGGGTTCAAAAGAGTGTGCAGTTCAGTTAATCCATTTATATCTCTGTTTAATCCATTTATATTTTGATAATCTTACAATACAGCTTAAAAGTTCATTTGTATTTCAATTTGCTCATTCTTCAATTTAACTTGATTTTTAATACAGATCTATATTTCTGAATGTGTTTTATAATTAGGAGGTGAATTAATGGATTGTTGATGTTTTGTACACAGTAGGAAAACATCAACACCGTTCTTAAACAAATAAATGTATTTGTGACTTTTATTAAAGAATCTGCATGCAATATGGCATAGGATCCTCCCTCACCAATGCAGAAATTAATCCATTTTCCTTTCTCAATGGCAAGTTTGTTTATTCAAAGTTATGTGACTTGGGAAGGTAAACAATAAACTGAATGTTGTTGGCAGGCTGAAAGGAGTTTGCATTGTCCATGCATGGATTGGTCATCAATTGTTTGATTGAATAAGAACAAAATTGGATCAAGGGTTTTTGGAATAGGGTGATGGAGTGGGGGTGGGGTGGCGTATTTTAGGACTGAAAAAAAAAATGTGGATCAAGGGATTTTGGAATGGTGGTTTGGGAGTGGGGGTTGAGGGAGTGAGTGTGGAGGAGGGGGGTGCGGGATTTTGTGACTGAATTAGGGTTTTCCTTTGTGCGGTGGGGACGGGATTGTTGTTTTCAAATCTCAGGGTGCGTGGGGGAAGGGGACCCCCCCTGTATTTCCCTGCCACAGTATCTTCCAGAAAGAGTAGACGGGAGGAATCTGAGACTCCTAAATGGCTGGAGGATAGACTCCAATACATGGAACTGTGCCCCCTCCTAACAACCTCCACCCCTCACCCAACCCCATCCCTACCCCAACACAACGACAACAAAAAAACAATACGTGAATTTTTGTGGGGAGGGACTCAACACATCTAACGGTGGGGTGGGAGTTTGGGAGAGTCGTTAAACAGTAAAAAAATACATTTTCATATAACTTTTCTGAATTTAAACAGACGAAAGCTAATTCTGCCACACACACACACCCACACAATCTGACACCCCTTCCCTTCTAGATCGGTACCTGCATCATTCTGTGATATTGTGGTAAAATCAAAACTTATGGCAGATTTCAATCTTTGTTTTCCATATTTTTAAAGGGAGTATATCAGGCTTTTCAAGAAGAATTTTCAATTTAAACATGTTCCAATTCATGATTTAGGCACTGCAGACCACCAAAAAAAGGCAAAATTACACTTCAAAACTGTGTATCAAAACTCTATCCAGGTGTGCAGGTTATATAATAATGTGTATGTGTCGATTAAAAACATAGAATTTTTCACAGGTTCTTAAAATACCTGTGATGAGTTCTTAATTCAACACTCCAGTTTTGGGGTTTCCGGCCTGGCTGATTAAAGCCGTGTATACCGTGTCTAGTATTGTTGGTTAAAGCTGTTTATCATGCAGATATGCACTTTTCTGCCTAATAAAGGGGTGACCTATTAAATATTGCTTTATTATAGATCAAATCAATGCGGAATCCCTCGGAGTTTATTGTACGTAACTTTATCTGACGTCATGCACGTAACGTTGCCTGACGTCATAAAACAAACAAAAAACAACAACATGGCGGCGTCCTTGATAAGCGTAACATTCTGAGAAATAGGTAATAATAGTAATTCATACAAAAAATGTGGATAATCTACATGATAAATAGAATATTATGCCAGTGCCTTTTACTATCAAGTTTATTAGGCTCGGCACGAAAACGAAGAATGGCTCGGCAGAGCCTCGCCATTCTTCGTTTTCTACGACTTGCCTAATAAACTTGATAGTAAAAGGCACTGACATAATATTCTTTATTTATACTGTGACTCTTGAGTTTGTATTCTCACAATGTAGATATGTTTTTTAAATTTGGCTGTTGTTGGCGGGGATAGTTACTTTAAACATTTTTAAATCAAACAAAAGAAGGTGTCATCATTGTGTTTAATTTAAATTCGTCATTAATTTTAAATGGAATCTCGTGTAAAATACTTAAATTAACCCATTTGCGTAACCCAGGATAGCACATACAACTACTGTGAAAATGAATTTCATCTTAAATAAGGGGTTATTATCAGATTCATTCATACGTTATGGCCCTTCAAAATAGAAAAGGTGATTACTCGTCAGTTTTTAAATTGAAACCCTAGATCCCACGAAAAGCCTGGTAAAGTCATTCTAGGTACCGTATTTCCCCTAATACCGCATAATCCCTAAACACCCCTCCCCTAATAAATGCTTCCCCCACATCCCGCCCCCTTTTTTTCCAGATTTTTTTTTTTTAAAACTAACTAACCAAAAGCAAGTTAATCTGTTTGCAATGGAACACACGAAATCACTTGAAAAACTTAAAATCCGATGCATTAATTGATTGATTTACATGCAGACTTTGGTTTTATGATAAAGAAAATCATTAAATAATGTCCGATTTAAAAGCTGAATTATGTATTATTGGTCACAAATTAACGCCCACCTTTTCAAAAAAGTTACGACCACTGGGAGCATTTATTAGGGATTATATGGGTAGTTGCGCCTGGGCGCCATGCAAAATGCTCTTATAAGATGTAAAATATTTTGTTGTTTTTTGCAATAAATTTTTATTTATTTTTGGGACTTATGGATATAAATGTTTTAAAAATGTATTGATTTTTTAAAATTGTATTATTATTATGTTTTTTAAAAGATGGGGAGTGGGGCTCCTACAGTTAGCGGAGTCGCTCTTATTATGGGAAATACGGTAATAAAACCAACCTGGGGGAATAGTACTTCATAATACAACAGAATTAACTGTTTTGTAGTATTATGAAATTATATTTTTACACCTAATAACTTTATAAGTACTGGAGTTAAATCACATTAAGAGGTTCTTCTATATTTACAGACCTCTTTATTTACCTTCAGCAGGAAATTATAAAAATACTTTTGTTGTGAAAAAATGTTTCATATCTAACACCTTCAAAGCTGGTCTTGACCTAATTTAGAGTAAACAAACTTTGTTTGTCGATTGTAAATTTGTGTTATATTAGTTTGTATTACGCTTTTATTCAATGTAAGTGTCTAAGTCTATGATAAACATTGACAGAGAAAACATTGGTTCGTACATAATACATATACATAAAGTAAGCCGTGACTTATTTTGCATTTAGTAAAATGGAAATTTGCTAAATTATGGCAAGGTGACCAGGTTATTATTTGCTTCTACTAATACAGTAAGATTTGTAATAATTGTGTGCGATCTAAGGGTGTTTGGAACTGAAGATTAAGAGTTTGTTAAATCATGGTTTTGTTTTATGAAATAAATAATAATTATAATAATTTTTTTTTTTTTTTGGCCCACCTTCTCAACCCCTTTTATCTGCTCCTTTCTTTTGCCTCCCCTCACTCCGTCTTCCGCCAGCTCTGCTGTTGTCCCTCCTACTAGATGGTGATCTGTCCTGACATACTAAATTCTGCTGAAGCCTCGTTTCTGCGACGGCTCTCGCTGTTCACCCGCAGTTCACCTGATGTTTCTCTTTTTTCCTTTGGATTGTACTGTTTCTGGGACATTGCTGATATGTCTTCTGTTATTGTCTATTGCTGTGAAACAGCCTCCCCGTAGTACTCCATGGTACTCCATTCAAGCTACTATGCCACTACTAGGCTACTGGCCACTGCATACTTTAGATGCGCCATACGAAGAACCAACAAATTTCTGTCTACAGCTTCCCTTCTTTCAGTGAACGTCGGCCTAACATCGTCACAAGACAGCAGTGAGGTACTAACTACTCATGAAGCAAATTTGAGGGCCGAGAAGGTGGATTTTTGCCGAATGGTGATGAATGATAAGCAATGAATAAATGACACATGATATGGAGAGACCAGCATCCGGCGGGGTTTGAACCCACAACCTTCCGCTTGTGGGCCCAGTGCTCTACCACTGGGCTATAGAGGCCTCACTATATAATTATAATACATGGTAACACATTTAGTTATCTTCCATGAGGCCCTCTAAATACAAGGGCTTTTTTTTTACATTTCCTTAAAGCATATTGTTAAAGAATAAATATAACAACAGAACTAATAAAGTGATAAAGGCTACCATTTCTATTATCAAGCCATTCATAGCACAAATCATCGGAGTACACCACAGAACGAGCCATCTGAGTGCACCATAGCACGAGTCATCAGGGTGCACCATGGCACGAGTCATCTGAGTACAACACAGATAGAGTCATCAGAGCACACTATAGCATGAAACATCTCAGTGCACCATAGCATGAGTCACCTGAGCACGCCATAGTACGAGTCACCTGAGCACACCATAGCACGAACCATCTCAGCACACCATTGCATCAGTCATCAGAGTACACCACAGCTAGAGTCATCTGAGTACACCATAGCACAAGTCACCTTAGCACACCATAGTACGAGCCATCTCAGCACACCATATAACGAACCATCTGAGTATGCCATAGCACGAGTCATTGGCGCACACCTTAGCACAAGCAATCTGAGTGCACCATAGCACGAGACATCTGAGTACACCATAGCACGAGTCATCTGAGTACACCACAGTACGAGTCATCTGAGCACACCATAGCACGAGTCATCTGAGCACACCATAGCACGAGTCATCTGAGCACACCATATCATGAGTCATCTGAGCACACCATAACACAAGTCATCTGAGTACACCATAGCATTAGTCATCTGAGCACACCATAGCACGAACCATCTCAGCACACCATTGCATCAGTCATCAGAGTACACCACAGCTAGAGTCATCTGAGTACACCATAGCACGAGTCACCTTAGCACACCATAGCATGAGCCATCTGAGCACACCATAGCACGAGTCATCTGAGTATGCCATAGCACGAGTCATTGGCGCACACCTTAGCACAAGCAATCTGAGTGCACCATAGCACGAGACATCTGAGTACACCATAGCACGAGTCATCTGAGTACACCACAGTACGAGTCATCTGAGCACACCATAGCACGAGTCATCTGAGCACACCATATCATGAGTCATCTGAGCACACCATAACACAAGTCATCTGAGTACACCATAGCATTAGTCATCTGAGCACAACATAGCAGGAGTAATCTGGGCACACCATACCACGAGTCATCTGAGTACACCACAGCACTAGTCATCTGAGTACATCATAGCATGAGACATCTGAGTACACTACAGCATGAGTCATAGCACCAGTCATCTGAGTAAACCATAGCACGAGTAACCTGGGCACACCATACCACGAGTCATCTGAGCACAACATACGAGTCATCTGCTTATACCACAGCATGATTCATCTGAGTACACCATAGCATGGGTCATCTGAGTACACCATAGCATGAGTCATCTGCTTATACCACAGCATGATTCATCTGAGTACACCATAGCTAGGGTCATCTGAGTACACCACAGCATGAGTCATCTGAGTAAACCGCAGCATGGGTCATTTGAGTACACCGCAGCATGAGTCATCTGAGTAAACCGCAGCATGGGTCATGTGAGTACACCACAGCAAGAGTCATCTGAGTACACCATAACACGAGTCATCTGAGTACACCTCAGCATGAGTCATCTGAATACACCATAAGAAGTCATCTGAGTACACCACAGCATGAGTCATCTGAGTAAACCGCAGCATGGGTCATTTGAGTACACCGCAGCATGAGTCATCTGAGTTCACCACAGCATGAGTCATCTGAGTTCACCACAGCATGAGTCATCTGAGTCATCTGAGTACACCACAGCATGAGTCATCTGAGTACACCACAGCATGAGTCATCTGAGTTCACCACAGCATGAGTCATCTGAGTACACCACAGCATGAGTCATCTGAGTTCACCACAGCATGAGTCATCTGAGTACACTACAGTATGAGTCATCTGAGTACACCATAGCATGAGTCATCTGAGTACACCATAACACGAGTTATCTGAGTACACCTCAGCATGAGTCATCTGAGTACACCATAAGAAGTCATCTGAGTACACCACAGTATGAGTCATCTGAGTTCACCATAGCACGAGTCATCTGAGGTCACGTCAGCACGAGTCATCTGAGTACACCCCAGCACGAGTCATCTGAGTACACCTCAGCACGAGTCATCTGAGTACACCCCAGCACGAGTCATCTGAGTACACCCCAGAACGAGTCATCTGAGTACACCCCAGCACGAGTCATCTGAGTACACCTCAGCACGAGTCATCTGAGTACACCTCAGCACGAGTCATCTGAGTACACCATAGCATGAGTCATCTGAGTACACCTCAGCATGAGTCATCTGAGTACACCCCAGCATGAGTCATCTGAGTACACCCAAGCACGAGTCATCTGAGTACACCTCAGCACGAGTCATCTGAGTACACCACAGTATAAGTCATCTGCGTACACTATAGCACGAGCCATCTGAGCACACCATAGCATGAGTCATCTGCTTACACCATAGCACGAGTCATCTGCTTACACCATAGCCTGAGTCATCTGCTTACACCATAGCCTGAGTCATCTGCTTACACCATAGCATGAGTCATCTGCTTACACCATAGCACGAGTCATCTGCTTACACCATAGCCCGAGTCATCTGCTTACACCATAGCACGAGTCATCTGCTTACACCATAGCCTGAGTCATCTGAGTACACCATAGCATGAGTCATCTGCTTACACCATAGCACGAGTCATCTGCTTACACCATAGCCTGAGTCATCTGCTTACACCTTAGCCTGAGTCATCTGCTTACACCATAGCATGAGTCATCTGCTTACACCATAGCGCGAGTCATCTGCTTACACCATAGCCCGAGTCATCTGCTTACACCATAGCACGAGTCATCTGCTTACACCATAGCCTGAGTCATCTGAGTACACCACAGCACGAGCCATCTGAGCACACCATAGCACGAGTCATCTGCTTACACCATAGCCCGAGTCATCTGAGTACACCACAGCACGAGCCATCTGAGCACACCATAGCACGAGTCATCTGCTTACACCATAGCCTGAGTCATCAGCTTACACCATAGCATGAGTCATCTGAGTACACCACAGCATGAGTCATCTGCGTACACCATAGCATGAGTCATCTGCGTACACCACGCACTAGTCACCTGAGTACACCACAGCATGAGCCATCCGAGTATAGGACAGCACAAGTCATCTGCGTACACCATAGCATGAGTCATCTGAGTACAGCCTAGCACAGCCATATGAGCACACCATAGAACAAATCACCTGAGTACGCCACAGCATGAGTCATCTGAGTACACCATAGCATGAGTCATCTGAGTACAGCCTAGCACAAGCCATATGAGCACACCATAGAACAAATCACCTGAGTACGCCACAGCATGAGTCATCTGAGTACACCATAGCATGAGTCATCTGAGTACAGCCTAGCACAAGCCATATGAGCACACCATAGAACAAATCACCTGAGTACGCCACAGCATGAGTCATCTGAGTACACCACAGCATGAGTCATCTGAGTACACCATAGCATGTGTCACCTGAGTACACCATAGCACGAGTCACCTGAGTACACCATAGCATAATTGATCACCACTTCAAATACCAGCAACATACAATAGTTAAACATAATAACCATAATGACTTTAATGGCAATATAATTAAACAAAAGCCAACATCTTGCATGTTTGTAATTATGAGCAGAGTGAACATTTAGCAAAAAAAAATGCACGAAGTGTAATTATTGATACATTATTAATGACTTGCTTCAAAGGAAAATAATAAGATATAAGTTTAAGACTTCAAAATAACCTCATAATTGCAGTCCAATTATCTGCTTTTTATTTTGAGAAGGAAAAAACAACTCGGAAAATGGTCCTGTGAGCGATTTACAAGTCCTTGATGATGATGATGATGATGACAAAGACATTGATCATGCGTTGATGCAGGGCTCCGAAAATTGCTCGTTTTACTGGTTCTAGACCAAAGTGATAGACGCTGGACCGATTCATGTTTTCATATCGTGAAAAAAATCAATCCATATTATAATTGTTATAACAGAAGCATAACTATCAGCGTAATTATCATTGCCATCAACAGTTGATGACAATGTTGAAAGTTCTGCTGATAATGATGATATGACGATGATGATAATGATGATAAGAATGATGGTGATGCATCTGTTGCATAATGATGATGATAATGATGATGATAGTGATGACGCTGATTTTGATGATGATGATAGTGATGATGATGATGACAATGACAGTGATGATGATGATGATGATAGTGATGATGATGATGATGATGATGATGATGATAATGATAATGATGATAGGGGTGATGACGATGATGATGATAGTGATGATTATGGTAGTGATGATGATGATGATGATGATGACAATTATGATAGTGATGATGATGATGATGGTGTTGATGATGATAGTGCTGATGATGATGATTATAGTGATGATGATAGTGATGATGATGATGATAATAGTGATAGTGATGATGATGATGATGATGATAGTGATGATGCTGATGATGATGAAGATAGTGATGATGATGATGACGATGATGATGATAGTGATGATGATGATGATAATGATGATAGGGGTGATGATGATGATGATGATGATGATAGTGATGATTATGGTAGTGATGATGATGATGATGATGATGATGATATTGATGATGATGATGATAGTGATGATGATAGTGATGATGATGATGATGATAATGATGATAATGATGGTGATTATGATGACGATGATAGTGATGATGATGCTGCTGCTGCTGATAATGATGCTAATGATGATGATAGTGATAATGCTGATGATGATAGTGATAATGCTGATGCTGATGTATGATGATGCTAATGATAATGATGGTAATAATGATGATGATAGTGATAATGATGATACTGATGTATGATGATGGTGATGTGATAAGGATGATGATGATGATGGTAAGATTGCTGATGATGATGATGATGATGTTGACTAAACAGACAGTATGAACAAATTCTCTGAGATGGATATATATAGCAGCTCTCAAACATTATTATAACCAATGCAAACTGCTTTATTACTTAACAGCAATCATCTATCAAAGTGCCTGGGAGTCTTCCAAAAAAATATGAATAACACAGAAGATACAGCTTAGTGACAAACTCTTAGAAATACAAACTGGATAAAGTGGTGAAGCAATTTTCTTCGCCATCCTTCATTCTTATCCTTCTACATGGGGTGTCCTGAGATGGATGAAATGTTTAACCAACACTGAAATCTACCATGTTCATTTATTCTGCATGCTGAAAGATGCACGCCAGTCAGACATGCATGCATGCTTGTTCATTACTGCCAGCGAGCCACAATCAGCGGGAATAGTTCCTCACTAATTAACAGACCATGATAGAGTATTCTGACACAAGGCACGAAAATTAAATTTGATTACCAAAGTGGTTGGTTAGTTGATTGGTCTTTGAAGTTTGATTCACAGTAAGGCTATGTTTTTAAAAAATCAAAAAAAAACTTTTAATATATCAAAGTGTTTTTTTCCAATTTCAGAGACCGAAACATTTTCCTGGCAGAAAGTGTAAAACAAGAAAAGAAAAAAAGTCAATCAATTTAAGAAGCCAAAATTATTTTAAAGAATTTGCAGTGTCTTTTTTTTTTTTTTAAAGCTGTAATATTCGCAGATGTTCTTGGGTTTCAATACAGCATCATATGGGCACTTTTGCATGGCGCTGTACAAGTTTAATCAAAAAAATGAACCCATGTGGCAAAAATGTTGAATATAATCTGCATCAAATTCACTTTAAACCTATAAATTATGCTCTGTCAAGCTGAACTTGCCATGAAAAAGAAGATGTAGACAAGGAAAAATAATTGGCCAGATTTTAAAAAAAGCAGCAACACATTTTAAACTAATTTCGATGTAGTTATCCTCGCTTTAAAGAGGGTCTCATATAACAAATATTTGCTGTCATGAACATTTTATTACCATACATTGATTTTCCAATACATTTTTAATGAGAAGATTTAGGAAAATTAAAGGCCAATTGACAACTATTAGATGAAAATCAGTGATAGCGCTTCTATAGTCACCTTTATTTTGCCTCCGGGTAAGTCCTGCCCTCATGACAGTTGACGCAATACTATGGTAACTGTCAAAGGTGCATAGCAACCGTTTAGTGTAGTACTGCTGTTAGGCTTACTCGAGGAATACTCGGGTCAACACAGCGGTAAGTACAGCACACGTTCTGATGGACGTACCTCAGAATGGCACCGGGTCAAAGGTTAAACTTGCTTCTGTGATATATGGAAATAAAAGTGTCAGTCAATAACACTGTCATAATGTTTTCATTTGTCAGGGCATTTCATAACAATTAAAACAATAAAATAATAATTGTATTTGTATATGTTGTACATATATCCATAATCTATTTTATTATTATCAATTAATAGACAATTTGTGATGATTGGGTGTTTTTATAAGGTGCATATCAAGACTGTACTCAGTGAAAGTTGTGTATCTTATCTTTGTACCCGGAGGCCCCGGGTTCAATCCTCCGCGGTGCAACTGAGTTTCGTCGGTGTGTTCATGGGCAAGGCACTTTCCCTTAGCCTCGTCCGTCGGATAGGGACGTAAACCGAGCGGTCTCGTGTATCGGTCTATCCTCCAAGCACGTTAAAGAACCATAGGAATCAATTCGATAATAAGAGTAGGGCATGGTTCCCGGATTCCTATGTATCCTTTCCCTCTCTCTGGGGAGGCTCTAAATAACCTATACTGTGTTGAAGAGCCGTTAAACAACATTCAATTCATTCAAGTATCTGAATTAAAGGGACACATGGCAATCTTGATGTTTTTTAAGACTTGTGGCTTCTTTGTTTTTCTACATAACTTAGTGTCGATTCTTACGGATGGCGGAAGGTATACAGTACTGGTTCTACCCAGAAAAAAATGGGGTGGTCTGGCCCCTAACACCAAAAATATCAACCGTCATATACGGCCTAACATGTGTTAAAAGGTTGTAAAACTATTAAAACAAACAAACAATCTACATAACTTTATAATCATTATAAATAATTCTTTTAATGTTTCAAAGCATTTTTTATTTATTTCTGCATATAACTAACTGTTGATAATACTGGACCAATAATATATTCAACAATTGATTGGCTACGATAAGTAAAATCCAGGGGGCATTTGACAGGGGCAGGGAATACGGCTTTGATCCCTGTCCCTGCCAATCCACCAGTATTTAGTAGGAAAGGATGAAACTATAAACCAAAAGTCCAGAGGGCATTGGGCCAGGGCAAGGAATGTGACCTTGATCTCCAGCCCTACAACTTCACCAGTATTTAATATGTTGGGCAAAACTATAAACAAAAGTCCAGGGGGCACTGGGCCAGGGCAAGGAATGTGACCCAATCTCCAGCCCTACCACTTCACCAGTATTGGTTAATTGACTGGTGTTTTACGTTGTTTTCAGCACATTTTAGGCTATAAGATACAACAATCAGTTTTTTCGTGGTGGAGGCAAACCACCCACTTATTCCTGGGTATAACCAGTATTGTATACCTCCCGCCATCCATAATGATAGGTGCATAATTATCTCCATACAAATGTACTTCTATCACACAGCAAGTACTTCTGATAGCCTTAAAGATGAATCTGAATTAATATTTGAAAAAAAAACTCGATGAGCAAGCGAGTTTTCCAGACCGAACAGTTTCATAAAGAATAATTAACCGGACAGAGCTTCAGGCCCATGTTAGTACATGTGTTTGTTTTATACGAAACTGAACTCAAGCACATGTATGATGGTTTTTATTTGTATTTTGACTGTTACTCTTTCAGATTGATACCAGGGTACCCATAATTCTTCCAGACTAGTACCCTGGTACCCATTATTATCCCAGATCGGTACCCATAAGTCTCTTATATTGGTACCCTGGTACCCATATTTCTCATAGATTGGTACATGTAATTCTTCCAGTTCACCTCAGTACTTTAAGGACAGTAAACGCCAGCCTATCAACTGAAACTCCCCATGATGTTAACAAACAAAAACAGACAGAGGATGTTGGCCATATTTCTTCTCTCTATCCATATCTTAGATAAATACTAATAGTCATAAATATTTTATACTTTACAGGTAGTTCGGCGTGACTTTCCGGCCGTCCAGACAATCTATTGATCCACACGACGTTTTATCAGCAGACGGGCTTTAATAAAATAAATATTTCTTTTGTTGAGCAATTCTATCCTTTCTATGAAGTGGGGTTTCAAGAGGCTATAAAACAGAAGATGGAAATTATTTGAAACAATGCATAGGTTAAATAAACCCGTCTGAGATTTTGAGCGAAATTGGTGCCTCGGAGTCAAGTGAGTTTGTAAATTGCGCTCGATTATCGTTTATGCGACAGACTTATTTTGATCAATCTGCATTATTACCCATTGTAAATCCTCCTTGCGGTGGATTGTATTACTGTATTTATTGAATTGGGAGAAAATTTGATGCTGTTGTTAGACATAATCGACACATCTAAAGTCATAGTAATCCCATCAGAGAGGATCTTGCTCTGCTTATTTATGACTGAATTTATTAAATGAGTCAACAAAAAATGATACGATGCGATGGCTTAACAAGCATTTTATTTTTGGCAATGCACTTAATAATTTAGCACAAATTACTTTATTGTAGCACACCCATTGCAACACAGGAAGTGTCGAACAAGCATTTTATTTTTGGCAATGCACTTAATAATTTAGCACAAATTACTTTATTGTAGCACACCCATTGCAACACAGGAAGTGTCGGCCTGGGGTAGTCGCATAATGGCGTCGATAAATAATTCTCATTTCTTTTTGTAAAAAAAGGCATTTTCACTAATTTAAAGTTCTATTTTTGGTTTATATCACATTGTTGATCTATTTGTTTATACATTTTTCAAGCATTGTCATGTTAAAATTGTGAGTTTTTAATTTATTTTGCTTATTTGGAAATGAGTGTATGAATACAATATTATGGCATCTCAGTGTTTGTGTTTTTAAAGGTAGCATTCATTCATGAGACAAGTTCTTTCTTAGAAGATACATGACCCCCATGTTTTTGCGGATTTTTTGGCAGCATATGTGTCATTTGTGATGAGAATGTAAGTTATTCATTTTTAATTTGGGTCTAGATATGAATGACAACATGGCATTTAAATTTTCATTCACACACAACTCAATGCAACTACAAGATATAAAAAAATTCACATCCCTGCATCTCCTTCAATCAGACATTTAGTAAGGGAAGTAACAATGCTTATTGGATATCGTAGATTCTCTACAGAGTTACTGGACTTGTAGAAACTTTCTGTAGAAGCTTGCAAAATAATTCAAAAAGTGCAACAAATTGACTAAAGCTGCAAAATATTTAATGTTTTGCATTTCCTCACAGCAAATTTGAAAAAATCCTAACAATTTCGAATGAACAATCTTACCCTTTTTATCGCCACCTATCAAAGTCAATGCATGAAACATTTCTGCAATATAAGGCCTAAATATATTTGCTTATCCCCAATATAGATAAAAATGACTTGAACCTGCCCCTTTCAAAACATTTCCATTTATCAGTTCTTCTTTGTCAGTTTGTAGCTCAGTATGAAATATTGAACAAAATTAGTCACTTGAAGAAATCCGCGATTAAACAGACCTGTCACCTTGTCGCATAGACATCAAAAGAAACTAAATCTCTTTTTATCCAGTAGTAAGTACTAGTGCCGCAGTTATCATCCAATAACCAAATAAGGACAAAAGTTACAATATCTAGCAAACATTGTTATACACAAAGGCTGGACATGCAGCAGTCAGAACATTTATCCGATGATGAATTGCGCAAAGAGCGGAGAGACCTGCGCCAAGACTCGGCCTGCAGGATTTTGAAAGGTTTTGTGTAGACATTACCTATAAAACAGTATTAATTTACAAAATAATGACATTTGGAAATATTATCTGCATGTTCATCATGACTTTGACTTTTTATTTGGATAAAAACTATGTTTGCTTCGATATATTGATGCAATATCTCCAGGCAATTATAAATAAAAATAAAATGACAGGGACGAGGCAGGCAGTGTTCAGTTTTTAGTTCTACTGATCAGAGATCAGCAGAGCTTATGCCGTGGTGCGGCGTCCGTCGTCCGTCCGTCCGTCTGTCTGTCCGTCTGTCCGTTAACTTTTATTTGTAGCGACTACTCCTCTGAAACTACTGGATGGATATTCATAAAACTTTACAGAAATGTTGCCCATGAAGTCTAGTTGATCCTAGCAAAAATTCATGTTGATGTGAAATCCAAGATGGCCGCCAAAGCTAAAAATAGATTTTTTAAATTCAAGTTTGTAGCGACTACTTCTTGAAAACTATAAGTGATATTGATATGGGACTTTTTCTAAAATGATCAACATGACATGATGTTGGTCCTTGTCGAAAATCGTTTTGATTTGACGTTAAACATGGCTGCCAGCGGCCATCTTTGTTTACATAGAGTTATATAATGAAAACTTGTAGAGACTACTCCTCTGAAACTACTTGAAGGATTTTCATGAAACTTCACAGGAATGTTGCTCTTGATGTCTAAATGATCCTAGCAAAATTTCAGGTCGGCCGGAAATTCAAGATGGCCGCCACGGCTAAAAATAGATTTTCAAAATACAAGTTTGTAGCGACTACTTCTTGAAAACTATAAGTGATATTGATATGGGACTTTTTCTAAAATGATCAGCATGACATGATGTTGGTCCTTATCAAAAATCGTTTTGATTCGACGTTAAACGTGGCTGCCAGCGGCCATCTTTGTTTACATAGAATTATATGGTAAAAACTTGTAGCGACTACTCCTCTGAAACTACTTGGCGGATTTTCATGAAACTTTACAGGAATGTTGCTCTTAATGTCTAATTGATCCTAGCAAAATTTCAGATCGGCCAGAAATTCAAGATGGCTGCCACAGTTAAAAATAGATTTTTAAAAAATAAGTTTGTAGCGACTACTTCTTGAAAACTATAAGTGATATTGATATGGGACTTTTTCTAAAATGATCAGCATGACATGATGGTTATCCGAGTCGAACATTATTTTGATTTGACATTAAACATGGCTGCTAGTGGCCATCTTTGTTTACATAGTTATATAATGAAAACTTGTAGCGACTACTCCTCTGAAACTACTTGACGGATTTTCATGAAACTTCTCAGAAATGTTGCTCTTGATGTCTAATTGATCCTAGCAAAATTTCAGGTCGGCCGGAAATTCAAGATGGCCGCCATGGCTAAAAATAGATTTTCAAAATACAAGTTTGTAGCGACTACTTCTTGAAAACTATAAGTGATATTGATATGGGACTTTTTCTAAAATGATCAGCATGACATGATGTTGGTCCTTATCAAAAATCGTTTTGATTCGATGTTAAACGTGGCTGCCAGCGGCCATCTTTGTTTACATAGAGTTATATGGTAAAAACTTGTAGCGACTACTCCTCTGAAACTACTTGGCGGATTTTCATGAAACTTTACAGGAATGTTGCTCTTAATGTCTTATTGATCCTAGCAAAATTTCAGATCGGCCAGAAATTCAAGATGGCTGCCGCAGTTAAAAATAGATTTTTAAAAAATAAGTTTGTAGCGACTACTTCTTGAAAACTATAAGTGATATTGATATGGGACTTTTTCTAAAATGATCAGCATGACATGATGGTTATCCGAGTCGAACATTATTTTGATTTGACATTAAACATGGCTGCTAGTGGCCATCTTTGTTTACATAGAGTTATATAATGAAAACTTGTAGCGACTACTTCTCTGAAACTACTTGACGGATTTTCATGAAACTTCACAGAAATGTTGCTCTTGATGTCTAATTGATCCTAGCAAAATTTCAGGTCGGCCGGAAATTCAAGATGGCCGCCATGGCTAAAAATAGATTTTCAAAATACAAGTTTGTAGCGACTACTTCTTGAAAACTATAAGTGATATTGATATGGGACTTTTTCTAAAATGATCAGCATGACATGATGTTGGTCCTTATCAAAAATCGTTTTGATTCGATGTTAAACGTGGCTGCCAGCGGCCATCTTTGTTTACATAGAGTTATATAGTAAAAACTTGTAGCGACTACTCCTCTGAAACTACTTGGCGGATTTTCATGAAACTTTACAGGAATGTTGCTCTTAATGTCTAATTGATCCTAGCAAAATTTCAGATCGGCCAGAAATTCAAGATGGCTGCCACAGTTAAAAATAGATTTTTAAAAAATAAGTTTGTAGCGACTACTTCTTGAAAACTATAAGTGATATTGATATGGGACTTTTTCTAAAATGATCAGCATGACATGATGGTTATCCGAGTCGAACATTATTTTGATTTGACATTAAACATGGCTGCCAGTGGCCATCTTTGTTTACATAGAGTTATATAATGAAAACTTGTAGCGACTACTCCTCTGAAACTACTTGACGGATTTTCATGAAACTTCACAGAAATGTTGCTCTTGATGTCTTATTGATCCTAGCAAAATTTCAGGTCGGCCGGAAATTCAAGATGGCCACCATGGCTAAAAATAGATTTTCAAAATACAAGTTTGTAGCGACTACTTCTTGAAAACTATAAGTGATATTGATATGGGACTTTTTCTAAAGACATGATGATGTTGGTCCTTGTCGAAAATCGTTTTGATTTGACGTTAAACATGGCTGCCAGCGTCCATCTTTGTTTACATAGAGTTATATAATGAAAACTTGTAGCGACTACTCCTCTGAAACTACTTGACGGATTTTCATGAAACTTCACACGAGTGTTGCTCTTGATGTCTTATTGATCCTAGCAAAATTTCAGGTCGGCCGGAAATTCAAGATGGCCACCACGGCTAAAAATAGATTTTTAAAAAATAAGTTTGTAGCGACTACTTCTTGAAAACTATAAGAGATATTGATATGGGACTTTTTCTAAAATGATCAGTATGACATGATGTTGGTCCTTGTCGAAAATCGTTTTGATTCGACGTTAAACATGGCTGCCAGTGGCCATCTTTGTTTACATAGAGTTATATAATGAAAACTTGTAGCGACTACTCCTCTGAAACTACTTAACAGATTTTCATAAAACTTCACAGGAATGTTGCTCTTGATGTCTTATTGATCCTAGCAAAATTTCAGGTCGGCCGGAAAATCAAGATGGCCGCCACGGCTAAAAATAGATTTAAAAAAAATAAGATTGTAGCGACGACTTCTTGAAAACTTTAAGAGATATTGATATGGGACTTTTTCTAAAATGATCAGCACGACATGATGGTTATCCGAGTTGAACATTATTTTGATTCGACGTTAAACATGGCTGCCAGTGGCCATCTTTGTTTACATAGAGTTATATAATGAAAACTTGTAGCGACTACTCCTCTGAAAGTACTTGACGGATTTTCATGAAACTTCACAGAAATGTTGCTCTTGATGTCTAATTGATCCTAGCAAAATTTCAGGTCGGCCGGACTTCAAGATGGCCGCCACGGCTAAAAATAGATTTTCAAAAATCAAGTTTGTAGTCACTACTTCCTGAAATCAAAATCAATCAGTAGAGCTTCAAGGTCATTGACCTCTTGTTTATGAAATAAATTAGATAAATTTATCCAGTCTTGCATGCAAGGTTTGAATATAAGCTTTTATACTAGCACTCTTCTATATAGCAAATTAGACTGTTTAAATAATAAGATAATCCCTGAAACTACACTGAAAATGAATTGAATTGAATGTTGTTTAAAGGCCTCATCAACACAGTATAGGTTATTTAGAGGTGCCCTAGAGAAAGAGGAAGGATACATAGGAATCCGGGAACCGTGCCCTACTCTTATTATCGAATAGATTCCTATGGTTCTTTAACGTGCTCAGAGGATAGACCGATACACGAGACCGCCCGGTTTACGTCCACATCCGATGGACGAGACTAAGTGTCTTGCCAAAGATGATGGAGAGTCCTTAATTTTACAGCATTTTAAATACTCAAAATTGTCCAAGGACATGACCCCCTAGCAACAATAAAGCAGAACTGGGCTTCCATATTATTAAGGTACTGATATATCACTAATTGACTTCATATATCTTAATTGACTAAATGTACTGAAATAAAAAAACCATGTGTGGGTGCATTCAGGGGAATGGTGAGGGGACTACTCAAAAAGTGGGTGAGGGGGGGATCCTATTGAAAAGCTATTAAGCTTAACATGCATTCACATTGTTTTGACGTTTACGCGGTTTTAAACGCCAGTAGTAAATGGCGAAATTCCTTAAAAGCGCATTATCACTGAAATGTGAATTAATTCTTATATTTAGATTTCTCCCTGTCATTTTAGTACCAACAATAATGGGCCTTGGGAGATTGATAATTCTTTTTTAAAAACGTACGAGGGAGACAACTACCATCTGTGTATTTTCAGACAGTGAAATCAGGGGCATACCTGGAGTGTTTATGGGAAAATGCATTTGGGGTTCCACGACTTTTTTTATGAAAAATTGTAAATAAGTAGTTTTGAGCGACTTAGAAACGTATTTTGAAGCTATTCTAATTCTCCAGAGTCATTATTTTTTCTTTGATTTACTGATTATTTACTAGGGTTGGACGGGTTTGTCTACCTTTTACCCTAACTTCGGCTCCATAGCCTTTTTATTGCATTTTTCGCATTTTTAGCCTTTTCATTTTTCCGATACCCAACTCTTATATGCACGACTTTATAGGAGTATGTCCAGGTATGTCCCTGGAAATAGCCATTTTCTATTGAGACACCTTGATGCATTCGCAGTATATCGAACCACGTACCTCCTCAAAAATAAAGTTTATTAGAAATTAAATGCTAATTGTTTTAACAACAAACCAAGTGAATGTAAATATATTAAGATGTGTACTTATATAGAGAATATTATGTCAGTGCCTGTTACTATCAAGTTTATTAGGCTCGGCATGAAAACGAAGAATGGTGAGGCTCTCTGCCTTTTACTATCTAGTTTATTAGGCTCGGCACGAAAAAGAAGAATGGTGAGGCTCTCTGCCTTTTACTATCAAGTTTATTAGGCTCGGCACGAAAACAAAGAATGGTGAGGCAGAGAGCACGAAAACGAAGAATGGTGAGGCAGAGAGCCTCACCATTCTTCGTTTTCGTGCCGAGAGCCTCACCATTCTTCGTTTTCGTGCCGAGCCTAATAAACTTGATAGTAAAAGGCACTGACATAATATTCTATTTATCATGTAGATTATCCACATTTTCTGTATGAATTACTATTATTACCTCCCAGACCAACTTGGAGTGGTCAAAGTTGATTTGCAGTGGATGAAGAAGTTGATATGCAGTGGACCACAGTTGGAGTCCACTCCATTCGAGTCCACTCCAAATGACTCCAATGAGATTTGTAAATTTTAACTGTCCACCACAAATGACTCCACAGAGATATATTATTGTATCTACCCACTCCAAACCACTACCAAGAGATGTATTAATTTAGCTATCCACTCCAAATAACTGCAAAGAGATGATCTGATTTTTGTCCACTCCAGGTGACTGCACACTGATGTTTCTTTTTCAAAGTATTTCTGCTTGTTCATTACAGCATGTAATTTGTCATGGTGTGTTTCTTTTAAGTAATTGTCTCTAGCATATTTGTTTACTGTTTGCTTCAATTAGGATTTTGTTTCTATCTTAAAGTTTTCAAAATACTGATATAAAAAGATATAATATAAAACGCAAAACATATTGTGTTTATAATGCTTATTCACTGAACAAAACAAAAAGTTTCAGCAGTTATTCATTTTGATGATAAATAAACACAAAATATCTGAGGACTTATACATCTTGCAAATTAAAATTTGGCCCCGTGAAACTACAAGTGCCAGAGGTTTAATATTTTGCATTTACTATAAGCTTATGGTTCTTTACCAAATTTGTTTAAATGGTGACCCTGGGTCACATGTAACCCTGCCCCAGGGGTCACATGTTTTACATAGACTTGTATATGGAAACACTTTTAAAAAATCTTTAAGAATCTTCTTCTCTGAAACTACAAGAGCTAGAAGTTTAATATTTTGCATTTACTATGAGCTTATGGTCCTTTACCAAGTTTATTCAAATGGTGACCCTGGGGTTACATTTGTCCCTGCCCCAGGGGTCACATGTTTTACATAGACTTGTATATGGAAAAACTTAAAAATCTTCTTCTCTGAAACCAAAAGGCACACAGCTCTCATATATTAATGTAGCCCTGGAGTCACATCTGACCCTTCCCAGGGGTTACACTCTTAACCCGGGTGTACATTTTCCCTGCTCTAGGCCGGAAAAACAGGGGAAATGGGCAGAAACTCTGGAGTTGCGCACTGCAAGTCTTCTCACTAGGGTGAACATTTGTGCCAAGTAATTTCAAAATCCCTCAAGCGCTTCAAGAGGTATGGAGCAAACACGAAATATAGTGCATATGACCTTCGACCTCTAAGTGTGACCTAAACCTTGAACGGAAGTGGCTGGAAGTTGCGCTCTGCAGGTCGTCTCAATATGGTGAACATTTGTGCCAGTTATTTCAAAATCCCTCAAGCGGTTCAAGAGATATAGAGAGGACATCAAATATAGTGCATATGACCTTCGACCTCTGAGTGTGACCTTGACCTTAAATGGAAGTGGCTGGAAGTTGCGTTCTGCAAGTCGTCTCGATATGGTGAACATTTGTGCCAAGTTATTTCAAAATCCCTCAAGCGCTTCAAGAGGTAAGGAGCGGACACGAAATATAGTGCATATGACCTTCGACCTCTAAGTGTGACCTAGACCTTGAACGGAAGTGGCTGGAAGTTGCACTCTGCACGTCGTCTCAATATGGTGAACATTTGTGCCAAGTCATTTCAAAATCCCTCAAGTGGTTCAAGAGATATGGAGAGGACATGAAATATATTGCATATGACCTTCGACCTCTAAGTGTGACCTTGACCTTGAACGGACGTGGCTGGAAGTTGCGCTATGCAAGTTGTCTCGATACGGTGAACATATGTGCCAAGTAATTTCGAAATCCCTCAAGCACTTCAAGAGGTATGGAGCGGACACGAAATATAGTGCATATGACATTCGACCTCTAAGTGTGACCTTGACCTTGAACGGAAGTGGCTGGAAGTTGCGCTCTGCACGTCATCTCGATATGGTGAACATTTCTGCCAGGTTATTTCAAAATCCCTCAAGTGGTTCAAGAGATATGGAGAGGACACGAAATATAGTGCATATGACCTTCGACCTCTAAGTGTGACCTTGACCTTGAACGGACGTGGCTGGAAGTTGAAGTCTCATTAAGGTGAATATGTGTGCCAAGTTATTTCAAAATCCATCAAGCGCTTCAAGAGGTATGGAGAGGACACGACTTTTGACGGACAGACAGACAGACAGATGACAGACAGACAGACATACATCCAAACTAAAAACAATATGTGGGGAAGACATAATAAGGCATATAGATCATTAAAACATCAGAAGCATCAACACACATATCTCTTTTCAACCGGGTTTTAACCGGGAAGTAACCGGGAAGTCGACCGCAGAATAGTTATCACTCAAATTACGTGACGTCACAGTTTAGAAAACGCGGCTACACATAGAGCGCGCCTGTCAACAGCAGAACTTCTATTAACAACATCGTAAGTATTTTCAAATGTACACGTAACATATGTCATGCGTATAAACAATGTAATAAGTATATACATATTCTTTCACGAAACAGGAACTCATTAGTTCCTTTTTAGATGGAAGAATTCGAGTGCTGCAAACTATGTCATCAGTTTTCGCGATTTTACGGCGATCATATATGCAGACATTTAAGCGTTAGAAAAAGCTCATTACAATTAATTACATGCATACTCATTACTGTTATCATTTAAACAATTTGATTTAACTGTTTCGTTTATAAACACAACATCTAGAGGTTTTAGAACGGAGTTGCTTTGGAAAGCAGACGGCGTTTCCGGTCAAAAGTGACAAAACAAAAGATTCTGAACGACATATTTTGTAAAACTAACAAGTATTCTGAATGAGATATTAGTTTCTGAAACAAAGAAATATATCCATATAGTCTTGTTTTAATCAGGATTTTGAAGAAAATGATTTGTACTCTTTTTAATTCTCCCCCACATAGGAAATGTATCCATATATTCATGTTTTAATCAGGATTTTCAAGAAAATGATTTGTACACTTTTGGTTTATCAATTCTCCCCTCCCACAACACACGCCCCATCCACCTACCCCTACACAGTAAAGTATGTATATATGCCATTTTGCTGACGACGTTCAACCCGGTCTCCACTGCCCCATCCCACACCCGCCCCACAGTAAAGTATGTATATATGCCATTTTGCTGCTGACAATCAACCTGGTCTTTCTAAAAGTTAAGAGGGCTGGCGTGGCGCAGTCGGTGGCGCAGTCGGTAGCGCGGCGGATTTGTAACCGGAGGCCCCGGGTTCAATCCTCCATGGTGCCACTGAGTTTCGTCAGAGTGTTCATGGGCAAGACACTTTCCCTTAGCCTCGGCCATCGGATGGGGACGTAAACCAGGCGGTCCCATGTATCGGTCTATCCTCCGAGCATGTTAAAGAACCATAGGAATCTATTCGATAATAAGAGGAGGGCAGGTTCCCGGATTCCTGTGTATCCTTCCCCTCTCTCTGGGGCGGCTCTAAATAACCTATACTGCGTTGAACAACATTCAGTTCTAAAAGTTCATGACTACATTTCTTATTTTGGTTGCACTTATATTTCTATAGGCTGGAAAAGCTGAACAAGAATGAAGAGGCAGAAAGATAAAGCCATGGACGAGAATACTCCACGGGTCTTTGTACGTTCTACCTGATCAAAGTATGAAGGTACATGTATAATAACTGTTTTGTAAAAAATTGGTATTGGTTAACAAAAAAAATGTGCTGAAGCTTGTACTAATTAACCCAAGATTATTTATATATAGTTCAAACAAAAACACTGCAGCTTCAAAAACTGTATTTGTTGTTGTTAACTGTTGAAAGCACATAAAACATGATTGCTAAATGGCCCTGAACACTCACCTTATGGTATCATTTCATTGTAGACACTTGCAGCAGTCACACATAATAGGGTGTGATAAAAGCGCTTTCTCTAGCTGGTGATCTCGGAATTATTTTTTATTAAAGATTTAATTAAAAACAACTAACTATTTAAAGGCAGCAGATCGTACTTAAAAAAAAACACATGTGTTTTAATGTTTTAGGAAAAACTATTTTCAGATTTCGGTTTCTTGGAGAGGCCAGAATTGATGTAAGTTCAGATGAGGAGGGATGAGCTTTTGCGGTGCATAGATCAAAGTACCTCGGATGGAGAGAAAAAACCATCCCTACCATACTGGTCACCAAGGAAGATTGTTTGGAGACGCCGCTGTACGTCCATGGGACTGCTGTTTTTAAATTGTATCAGAATTTATTATGGTTGTAGAAGCACCTTTATAAAAAAGAAAAGACAATTGACAGACTACATGAACAATGCCTCAAGAATCACAATGAATGATCTTGGATGAAATGATAATCAAAAAAGCAGTCTGGACTGGTAAATGGATCGTGGAAGCAGCTAATGCCTGAAATTTACTACTATAATTATATATGCCTTCTTCGGATGCTTAAGAATGAAAATTATTTTTCTTAAAATTTATAAGATATATGTACATACATTATGAAATATATTTTTTTTGTTTTAAGTTTAAACTACAGTTACTATCTTGTCTTTTCAGTAGTTCCAAGTACATGTACCCATATAAGAATTAGTTTTTTATAGTCACAGTGTAAAAGTCCAGTAATTCATTGCGTACATAAGGCCATATAAACAATATGTGTGGTTCCGGTTACATAGGGGAAAGAAAACCTTTTTATTTTGGTGACAGATTTTTGAACCAGTTAAAAAAAACCTAGACTGGAAGTTGGTCTTGCTTCTTCATGTTATCTTGTAACTTCCTCCATCATGTTAGCTAGTGTTCATAAATAAACCTAATTTCCTAATGTCGTAACATTTTTCGATACAGATTCCTTTCTAAGATTAAAATTGAGGAGGCCGCCATCTTGCTTACCGGAAGCACAACTTTCTGAGTTACAAAGATTCGCCGCATGTACTTTCAGGGTTTGAAATTAACTTTTTTCAGAAACTTGTCCATAGTAACTTACACAATTTACTTGTCCCCAGTCAAATTTACTTGTCCCCCCACTTCATGTAAAAGTGATACAAAAAACAAGATCAATCATGAAAGTGACATTAAATTCTCTCAGTTGCATTCCACCAATGAAAACAAGATGGATTTTATTTGTGATTTACAATGTGCTCACCACAAGTTCTAAAGATGTAAAATTCATTTCTTGTTATAAAATTTAGTTGTCCGTAACTTGTTCCCAGTAGAATCTACATGGCACAGGACAAGGGGACAACTGTTAATGTCAAACCCTGACTTTCGTACTTTTTCTCGGAAAAATAAGGAAACATTTTTAGCGTTAGTGAAAATTGCCCAAAAATCTAGGGTCAGCTGGGTAAATGGAACCACACATAATTTTATATGGCCCGACATATAGGAAACGAGTAAGTGACCTTGTTCAATGTAGATTTGTTGGTTTGAAACTGTCAGTTTTAATGGTGGTGCCAAAGACCTCAGAAATCTTTAATGTACAGTCTAGACGATAATCCATTTGCTAGGAACCATGCATGTGCCCCAGCTGGGATTTGAACCCAATATGTTGGTGATCTTGAATTGAATATTTTTTACCTCATTTATAAAGAATAATTCAGTTATATAATTATATTGCGCCTATGCGATAGGGCGTTGTCTGTCGTCTATTTGCGGTCCTCTTGTTATTACTGTATCTGCAGGCCATGTATGTGTATAAATCTTTAATGTACAGTCTAGACGATAATCCATTTGCTAGGAACCATGCATGTGCCCCAGCTGGGATTTGAACCCAGGATGTTGGTGATCTTGAATTAAATATTTTTTACCTCATTTATAAAGAATAATTCAGTTATATAATTATATTGCGCCTATGCGATAGGGCGTTGTCTGTCGTCTATTTGCGGTCCTCTTGTTATTACTGTATCTGCAGGCCATGTATGTGTATAAAAGGGGCGTTTGTGTCTTAATGTAAAACTCGCCAGCCATTTTGCATGCTTTTCAGAGAGTAGGACAAGGTTAGATCTTGTCTGAGTAGCTCATGTGCAACATGTTATCAAGTTTTGGTATGGGAGTCTCCTATAATTTTCCTTTTTTTCTTCGCTTTTGATCTATTCCAGGGTTTACAGGTTTTCCTAGTGAACACTTCCATGTTTTCCACACTTACACCAATATGGCACCATTAATCCTACCCAAATCAGGTCCATATAACTTGCCTTTTAACATTACACTTAACATTTTGTTGCTCCATTTTGTAAGCAACCGATAACACTTTAGCGGGGCATTCGTGTCCCGTGGACACATTTTCTAATTACTATCTAGGCCAAGGAGGCACAAGAATAACCAGCCATATATGCTAATGATACCCTCCAAAAGACTCTAAAGCCACTCCATTTAACTGCTATGCAAATTATATCCACCATAAACCCACTAGATTGTCCACTGCATTTAACTGCTATGCAAATTAGCTCCACCACAAACCCACCACTTTTTCCACTCCATTCCACTGCATGCAAATGAAGTGCACTCCAAGTAACTCCAGGCTCCACTGTAATTCCACTCCTTTTCAACTCCAAATAACTGTGTCTATGAATATTGATTAGGTGCAGTGGAGTTACAGTCATATGGAGAGGAAAGTGATGTTTCAAATATTTAAATTAGGTGCTTGGGCAAAGAAGGTTCCACTACAATGGAGTGGACCAGGATTAACTCTCATTCAACTGCATTGACCCACTCTATTTCCACTCTAAATGCCACTGCAAATCCACTCATATTTCGCCTGGGCTATTTCTCCGAATGTTACGCTTATCGAGGACGCCGCCATGTTGTTGTTTTTTGTTTGTTTTATGACGTCAGGCAACGTTATGTGCATGACGTCAGATAACCTTACGTACAATAAACACCGAGGGATTCCGCATTGATTTGCTCTATTGGTCAGTGGCTAATAAAGCAAAATTTAATAGGTCACCCCTTTATTGGGCAGAAAAGTGCACATCTGCATGATAAATACCAGTATGTGAAAGAAGACCTATAATTCAAGCAAGTAAACTGAGCAAAATAAATTTAGCACATTTACCAGATACAAAGCGGTGTATTTTCTGGGTCAATGATAAAGTGACATAGATATGACCAATAGTAATGCCACAGAGTCATTTGTAAACAAAGTCGGGGATAAAAACAGATGCTCAAGTATTGCAGAGCAATACACATCCCCTACTGGGCATTTTTTTTAGTAACAGTGACCTTGACCATAAATGCAATCCCAAACTTGCTTTTGATATAAGCCACTTACACACCAAGTTTCAGGCAATATCTCATTCCTATAAGTAAAGTTAATGAACAGAAAGAGTTGTTCTATTTTTAGTAACAGTGACCTTTACCTTGAACCCAGTGACCCCAAATACAATCCCAAGCTTCCTTTCATATAAGCTACCTACCCATAAAGTTTAATTCCAATACCTCCTCCCTACTAAAGTTAATGAGCGGAAACATTTTTTTCTATTTTTAATAACAGTGACCTTGACCCAAGTGGCCTCAAATGCAATCCCAAACTTGCTTTTCATATAAGCTATCTACACACTGTTTCACGCCAATATCTCATTCCTAACTAATGTTATTGAGCGGAAATCGTTTTTCTATGTTTAGTAACAGTGACCTTTACTTGACCCCAGCAAACCCAAATGCAATCCCAAGCTTCCTTTGAATATAAACTACCTAACCATAAAATCCTAAAAAGACATTCCTATATCTCATTCCTAACTCAAGTTATTGAGCAGAAACCATTTTTTCTATTTTTAGTAATGTTACCTTGACCTTGAACCCAGTGGCCCGAAATGCAATCCCAAACTTGCTTTTCATATAAGCTATCTACATACCCAAGTTTCAGGCCAATATCTCATTCCTACCTGAAGTTATTGAGCAGAAACCATTTATCTATTTTTAATAAAAGTGACCTTCACTCCAGTGACCTCATATGAAATCCCAAGCTTCCTGTTCATAAAAGCTACCTACCCATAAAGTTTCATTCCAATATCTCATACCCAACTAAAGTTATTGAGCGGAAACCATTATATTTTTAGTAACAGTGTATTTTTTACTGTTTTTGTTGCCATAGCAACCACAATTTTCGACATATCAATAAAACAAAATGATGTGCACGATCTCCTCACTCCCTTTTACCTGCACATACATTTTTATTAAATTATCTTAGGCATTTCTTTCGTTATCGAGGGATTCATATATTTTGTCTATTTTTAGCTCTACTGATCAGAGATCAGCAGAGCTTATGCCGTGGTGCGGCGTCCGTCTGTCTGTCCGTCTGTCCGTCCGTCTGTCCGTAAACTTTTTTTTGTAGCGACTTCTCCTCTGAAACTACTGAATGGATTTTAATGAAACTTTACAGAAATGTTGCCCATGAAGTCTAGTTGATCCTAGCAAAAATTCATGTTGATGTGAAATCCAAGATGGCCGCCAGATCTAAAAATAGGTTTTTAAAAAACAAGTTTGTAGCGACTTCTTCATGAAAACTATAAGTGATATTGATATGGGACTTTTTCTAAAATGATTAGCATGACATGATGTTGGTCCTTGTCGAAAATCGTTTTGATTCGACATTAAACATGGCTGCCAGCGTCCATCTTTGTTTACATAGAGTTATATAATGAAAACTTGTAGCGACTACTCCTCTGAAACTACTTGACGGATTTTCATGAAACTTCACAGGAATGTTGCTCTTGATGTCTAATTGATCCTAGCAAAATTTCAGGTCGGCCATCAATTCAAGATGGCCGCCACGGCTAAAAATAGATTTTTAAAAAAGAAGTTTGTAGCGACTACGTCTTGAAAACTATAAGCGATATTGATATGGGACTTTTTGTAAAATGATCAGCATGATATGATGGTTATCAGAGTCAAACATTATTTTGATTCGACGTTAAACATGGCTGCCAGTGGCCATCTTTGTTTACATAGAGTTATATGATGAAAACTTGTAGCGACTACTCCTCTGAAACTACTTGACGGATTTTCATGAAACTTCACAGGAATGTCGCTCTTGATGTATAATTGATCCTAGCAAAATTTCAGGTCGCCCGGAAATTTAAGATGGCTGCCATGGCTAAAAATAGATTTTCAAAATACAAATTTGTAGCGACTACTACTTGAAAACTATAAGTGATATTGATATTGGACTTTTTGTAAAATGATCAGCATGACATGATGTTGGTCCTTGTCAAAAATTGTTTTGATTCAACGTTAAACATGGCTGCCAGCGGCCATCTTTGTTTACATAGAGTTATATAGTAAAAACTTGTAGCGACTAATCCTTTGAAACTACTTGGCAGATTTTCATGAAACTTTACAGGAATGTTGCTCTTAATGTTTAATTGATCCTAGCAAAATTTCAGATCGGCCAGAAATTCAAGATGGCCGCCACAGCTAAAATTAGATTTTTTAAAAAAGAAGTTTGTAGCGACTACATCTTGAAAACTATAAGTGATATTGATATGGGACTTTTTGTAAAATGATCAGCATGACATGATGGTTATCAGAGTCAAACATTATTTTGATTCGACGTTAAACATGGCTGTCAGCGGCCATCTTTGTTTACATAGAGTTATATAATGAAAACTTGTAGCGACTATTCCTGTGAAACTACTTGACGGATTTTCATGAAACTTCACAGGAATGTTGCTCTTGATGTCTTATTGATCCTAGCAAAATTTCAGGTCGGCCGGAAATTCAAGATGGCCGCCACGGCTAAAAATAATTTTTCAAAAAACAAGTCTGTAGCGACTACTTCCTGAAATCAAAATCAATCAGTAGAGCTTCAAGGTCATTGACCTCTTGTTACTATTTCCGTTGCCATAGTAACCATATTTTTGCCAAATCATCAATATAAAATAATGTGCATCATCCGCTCATTACCAACTCGCCAAGTTTCATCAAATATTTTCAATACTTTTCTCATTGTCGCAGGATCCATATTTGTGAGACGGACCGACGGAATGACGGACTGCCGGACGAGGGGCATACCTAGTGACACACTGGTAGGGACTAATAAAGCAAATATGATGGGAATATACTATCAAACGTTGTTGAAAATTGTTCTCATTTCAATGACAAGGCAGGTAATTTTAAAATTACGAAATTTGGAATGTTTTTTTCTTGAGAATAACAATCGTTTGTGAACACATTTTAGCATTTTTTTAAACAATGACAGAATTACCAGTTCTTGTCAATGCCAAACATTAAATTTGTTTCAAAGTTGAAATACCGTATTTTACCTTGTATATTACGCACCCGTGTATAGTACGCACCCCCTTCTCAGAGGTCAAAACTGGGGTAAAAAAGAAAAAAAATCACGATCGAGAAAATTAGCGTACAAAAGTAAATATAATTACTTATATCATTAATTGCCAATCTTCAGGGGAGTACCTATCTTGTATCATCTCATCAAAGAGCCAATTATAATGCCGCAGATAATTGTCCGTAATCCGATAATTACATCTACTAAAACACAACAAAGTCGTTGGTTACCGTAATCCATTACGCCGATTATACTAACATTGTGTATTCACGGGAACCAGTGCTTATCATAAGTGTAGCACAATTGTAACGCGTGATCAGTTACCTGTACCGCGTGGCTAAATCTGGTAAAGGTCACACGGCGTGTCAAAGTGCATCCTCAGAAATAGTCGCTACTCACGGCGACTTCAAAGGATTATAGAAATGGAATAACCCACTCTACCCCGTGTTTATAATGTTTCATACTGCAGCCGAGGTGCGATTTTGTTTGACCCAATTATCAATCATCAAATGTGTACCGGTAAGCATGTTTTCACAAGCATTATTGAATAATAGCCATTTCAAAGTAGGGTGATTCTGCCTTTCTACGCCGTCTAAAATATATGTCTTTCAAAATAAAGCAAAAACTTCATTAATTTTTTATAAAATATTAAATAAAATCCTATAAATAGGGCTCTAAATAACCTATACTGTGTTGATGAGCCGTTAAACAACACTAAATTCAATTCAATTCACTTAGAAAATAATAAAATAACACAACTTTTTGAATATTTCATCCGTACCTAGAATCTTCAAACAATTATATCAATGTTCATATGTTTAAAGGGACACTGTCCGTAAGTAAGTAGATATTGAGCATAACCAAATAACTGGCTGACTTTTATTCAGTGAAATGTATACATGAAAACATGAGGATAGACCCTAAGAAGTATGTAGGAATACATTCGTGAGTTTGGAGAAAAAAAAAGTTTTAATTATTATATGTAAATAAAGTGGGACCCACACTATTTACCCTTTTCTGCGATCATGTGACTTCCATTAGCGCATTAGGTTTTCACAACAGTATGTATTGCGAAAAATGTATAGCCCGCTTAGCTCAGTCGGGAGCGTGATCGACCACTTTACGCTCACGCACACTATTATTACTGTGAGTGTAATTTTAGTTTGGGCTGCGAGTTCAAACGCACAAAGCGGATTTACTTTTTTTGTAACACGATTGAATTCCGTTAAACAATCTTGCTTTTAATAAGTAAATATTCAATAATGTTTAGTGTGTAATGTTTGCGAACATAATTATTGTGTGTTTTATAAGCTAAAAGTTACGGACAGTGTCCCTTTAATCTATGTCCCTGAACAGTTGTGCTAAACTTTTTTTGTTCGGTATATAAAGATGTTTACTTATATTATTACCAGTACTTCAAAGAAGGCATACTATTCAAGCAAATACCAAATTCCCCCAAGGACAAAATCGTATGATGTATTATATACTTAGTAGAGTTGTGAAATAGTGAGAACATGGCCCTCCAATGATAATAAAATGAACTTGAACGACCCTCTAGTCAGCAATAACAAGACCAGGGGATGAGCATCAAGGGCCCTTCACCTGTCACGTGACCTTGCAAATATTGGTGGAATTTTCGCACTATCCGTATTTAGACCAAGATTGCCCAATTTATATTTAGAGTTTGTTGATTTTTTTGTATTATATCTTCAATGTTAAAGAAACTAACCTGCCAAAGACTGGCAAAGCGCCACTACAAAACCGTTTATCAAAGCTGTATCCAGGTCATGTATATGTGCTGATTAAAAGTATAAGCATATTCACGGTTTCTTAAAATGCCCGTGATTGAATATAAAATGAATTATAAGTTTAAGTAACTCTGTATTCGTTGCTGCAGTTTTGGGTGGTTTAAGCCCTTTATACTATGTCTATTCAGTTTTGAAAACGGATTCTGAAAATAAGTAAGTTGTATATATATATACCTCGTCGTCAGAAGGCTTAGAAATGGTGTACATATGTTATAAAATTTGGCAGCTGTTGGCAGGATAGCTACTTTAAACTATCAGACTTTGGCAGTGACTCTCTATAGGAATCAGACCTCTCCTGGAGCACTTCCTGTTTTAAAACAAGCTCATGACATGAATGACACATTATGTTTTGATATAATGATTACGCACTCTCTCCGATTGTAGCGACTCATCAAATGGGACCAAAATGTATGTCCCTGTAGAAAACCACAGCACTCAAACGCAATGGTACCATATGTCTACACCATACCTGACAAAGTTCAAGGTAAACGTGACAAAGTTCAGGTAAGCCTTCACTTTGTTTTTTCTAAACATTGTGAAGACTCCCTTACCAGGTCATCTTGTGAAAAAAAAGCGTGATAACTGTATGTAGGACTTGTGAAAAAAGTACTAAAAGATTAATTGTTAAAAGCAATATTACTCAATACATGCATACATTGTTTTTGTGGGAGGAGGACACTTTAAAACAAATGTACAATTACGAGGGTCATTCAATAAGTTCTGTCACTAACGCGTTTTAACAATTATGTGCTTATTGTAAGTGTTGATGTTTGCTACTAAATGAACGAGAATTGCAATACCATTCCATTGATGGTCAAATCAATGCTGTATCTTTTGTGTGACGAAAGATATGGTACATTTAATATACATCACTTATACATACTGAGGCATTTTCGTCCTGAGTTTTTTCAGGTATGTTAATTGTTACTTTTTTTAAATGCCTGTTCCTCTTTAAGTACTTGTCGAAGACCTTTGAAATTTCTCATACATTACCAGTTATAACTGTGCAATACAAGATTTAGAATTTAAGCATGGTAGATGAAAAGGCATTGTCTTAGAAATTAACATTTTAAACTAACGTGTAAAATTAATTTAGTGATAAATGGTCATTAAATGGAAGGGCAGTCTTCTGAAATAGCATTTAAATGGAAGGGCAGTCTTCTGAAATAGCGTTTTTGGATGATCAATATTTTCACTAAACATTGCACAAAATTTTACAATAATGTGTTGAATATAAAATTTAAACACTGAAGGACTAGGATTTGTAAAAAAATATGAAAACATATTAGTACTATGAGAATAATTACGACATTTAAAAGATATTATAACATTTCCGTAAACAAAATGAAGAAAATCAGTGTTATAGATGGCGTAGAAGAAAATTTAAAAGCATAGAGTTATTCAAATATGTTTTACAACGTTTTGTAACAAGGACATTTTCAGAGATGCCAGTATCCAAATGGTGTGGTAGGGGGAGGTAATTCAGGGGTATAAATAACCGGATTTTTTTCATTTTTGTTGTGCAATTTAAAAGAACGAACCCAGTAGTACTATAAATACACTACTTTATCTCAGTGTAATATCCAGTTAAAGAATATATGCCTAGTGACAGAACTTTTTGAAGCACCCTCGTATTAAATAATAATAATAATAATAATAGTCTTTATTTACAGAGGGTAACACATTTAGTTAAAAAACTAATCTTCCATTCAGCATAATATGGTACATTTTAGATAACCTTTCTAAGTAAATGTACCCAAAACAAAACAATATTGAGAAAGTTAGATGGGGAAATGTTGTCTAACTAACTATTTTTTTTTCTTTTTTCTTTTTAATTGTGAAAAAAATCGGCCAGTTGTGCAAAACAATGGGTATTTTATCCCCTAAATTTTTCATCGGCTCTTTACCCAACTTTACCAGATTCTTTAGCTCTTGATTTAGTCAAAAAGCTGTTTTTTGCCCGAATCTTTCAAAAAAACGTGAATGGCAGTCACTGGCTTCATTGATGTTATAAGAGCCATGTTAGCCAGTAGAGCGTCCTCAGGCCCTCTTGGGCCTCTTGTTTTCTCTAAACATTGTGAAGACTCCCTAGCCTGGTCATTTTGTGTGAAAAAAAGCGTGATAACAGTATGACTTGTGAAAAAAGTATTGAAAGATTAATTGTTAAAAGCAATATTACTCAATACATGCGTGTACATTGTTTTTGTGGGAGGGGGACATTTGAAAACAAATGTACAATTATTAAATAATAATAATGATAATAATAATAATAGTCTTTATTTACAGAGGGTAACACATTTAGTTAAAAAACTAATCTTCCATTCAGCATAATATGGTACATTTTAGATAACCTTTCTAAGTAAATGTACCCAAAACAAAACAATATCGAGAAAGTTAGATGGGGGAAATGTTGTACTAAACTATTTTTTTTTCTTTATTTTTTTTAAATTGTGAAAAAAATTGGCCAGTTGTGAAAAAAAAGAAGACCAATTTTGAATTGTGAAGTAGCCAAATTTCGGCCCCTGTTATAGAAGGAAAAAAAGCCCTGGCCTTAATGACAATGGGTATTTTTATCCCCTTAATAAATCTGTAATGCGGACTTACAAGTTCATAAAGAGTAAATGCTATACTTTTAGTTGTGTTGTTTTTCACTCATACAAAAGCCATTTTATACTAGAATTGTAAATGGTCAATGCTGATTTTTTTTCAATGCTCATTTCTTAAATTTAAATGATGAAATTACTTATAGTATATGGGGTCTGGTACCACAATGTGTGTTTTTGCTGGTGTGTGGTTTAAAGGTGACAGGGTATAAGGATGCTCATGGAAGCTTCAGGATCAAACCCAAGCAAATCAATGTTTTATTGACCTACTGAGGAAGCTTGGGGATCTCACTCTCCCTAGCAGGTATTTGGCCAATTGGTGGAACTTGGGGATCAAAGCACCACTGGGCTAGCAGATTAATATTTTATATGTATTCATTATTATCGTTTAACGGTTTTTATCCATGGCTGGGATAATAAAGATGCTACAGGTTCAAATCCCACTGGGAGCTCGGCGTATCAAGTGAGAAAGTGACAATTGATTCTTACAGATGGCTCGAGGTATACAGTACTGGTTTAACTCTGAAAAAATGGGGTGGCCTGCCTCTATATCACAAAGAAATTACCGTCATATATAACATGTGCAAAAATGATGTATAACAGTATTCAAACATTCTCATAGGCTGCTGATTGCTGTGTGACAAAAGCAAAAAGACTCAACACCTACAGTACTTCAGAACTCTTCGCTACTGTAAAGGTCGGGGGTTACGCACCTTTGTGGGTCCACTTCACGGCTACTTCTCACGTACCATGGCCAGGTGAGGGCCATAGAAGGACCCTTGACATCTTTCTGCAATTAAAAAGGTGACAAATGACAATAAAAGTAACCTTTGATGGTTGAAAAGTAAATATTTGAGAGGGTAAGGGGAGCATCTTCACTAGGTAATGTTGAATCCATTAAGTATCTATGAGACAATGTAACACTTGTCCATTCAAATTTATTGATTTTCAGATTTTTTTTTAGGTCAACAGCACTTTCATTTATTTCTATAATTCTGATGCGTCAATGTGACACTGAAAACAATCCGCGGAAAGAAACAAAAATGAAGAAAAAAGGGCTGTAACTCCTCGCCCAATATTCTCGAAACTTTCTCAGGCTCAACGTCAGCTATAACATTTTGAAAATCTCACTAACTGGTCATGCAATTACTGCAAACTTTACACAAATCAAGATGAGCAAATATTGCAGCTGTCCTGAAATTTTTACAATGGAAAACAGTCACTGAAAAATGTTATAGTTAAAAGAAATAATAGAATTTTGAGCTTGAGCATGGGGTTTTGGCTGAACATGTTTCGAGAATATGGGGCCAGTAATATAAGGTCAATTTTGACGCTCAATCGATACGCACATCTCGACATCACTTTAAGGTAACAATCCTGTAAAGTTTCGAAAAAATCAATTGAAAACTACAGATCCACACACTTATTATAATGGGACTGAAAACGCTCGCACGGACAGATGGTAGGACCGCCGGACATGGCTAACGCTATGTGCACCCTCACCACTCGGTGTTGAGGCATAAAAAAATGGTTATTTATTTAAAATCGTAACTTTACCTTACTATTTTGTTTGACTGACAAAAAACAACTTGTCAGTTTGACTTATTTCCACAGGAACTTGTCACTTTTGATTATTGATTCTACTATTATTAATTATTTTTATTTATTCATTTATTCTTTGGTCCACCTTCACAACCCTTACTTCTGCTCCTTTCTTTCGCTTCCCCACACTCTTCCGCCAGATGTGCTGTTGTCCCTCTTACTGGATGGCTATCTGTCGTGACATAATTTCTGTTGAAACATTGCTGTATGTTCCGTTTCTATGACGACTCTCGCTGTTCACCCGCAGTTCGCTTGATGTTTCTCTTTTTTCCTTTGTACTGTTTCTGGAACATTGCTGTTATGTCATCTATTGTTTTCTAGTATTGAGAAGCAGTCTCCCCACACCTTCTCCATGGTACTTCAGTCTCCCCACAGCTACTTCAGTCTCCCCACAGCTACTCCATGGTACTTCAGCCTCCCCACAGCTACTCCATGGTACTTCGGTCTCCCCACAGCTACTCCATGGTGCTTCGGTCTCCCCACAGCTACTCCATGGTACTTCGGTCTCCCCACAGCTACTTCATGGTACTTCAGTCTCCCCACAGCTACTCCGTGGTACTTCAGTCTCCCCACAGCTACTCCGTGGTACTTCAGTCTCCCCACAGCTACTCCGTGGTACTTCAGTCTCCCCACAGCTACTCCGTGGTACTTCAGTCTCCCCACAGCTACTCCGTGGTACTTCAGCCTCCCCACAGCTACTCCGTGGTACTTCAGCCTCCCCACAGCTACTCCGTGGTACTTCAGCCTCCCCACAGCTACTCCGTGGTACTTCAGCCTCCCCACAGCTACTCCGTGGTACTTCAGCCTCCCCACAGCTACTCCGTGGTACTTCAGCCTCCCCACAGCTACTCCGTGGTACTTCAGCCTCCCCACAGCTACTCCATGGTACTTCAGCCTCCCCATAGCTACTCCATGGTACTTCAGCCTCCCCACAGCTACTCCATGGTACTTCAGCCTCCCCACAGCTACTCCATGGTACTTCAGTCTCCCCACAGCTACTCCATGGTACTTCAGTCTCCCCACAGCTACTCCATGGTACTTCAATCTCCCCACAGCTACTCCATGGTACTTCAGTCAAGCTACTATGCCACTACGAAGAACCAGACGAAGAACAACGAAGAAGCGCCAAACGAAGAACCAACAAATTTCTGTCTACGATGGTCTTAACTACTCCTGAAGCAAATTTGAACCCACAACCTTCTGCTTGTGGGCCAACTGCTCTTACCACTGGGCTATACAGCAAAGGCCTCTTATTAATAATTATAACATGACTGACAATTTAAACAAGAGGGCCAAGATGGCCCTAAATCGTTCACCTGAGTACTGGCACATTATCAAACTTCTTCGAAATTTTATGGTCATAAACAATCTGTGCAAGTTTGGTTAAGATTGTTCAAGAAATGTGTCCTCTGTTGTGTTAACAACATTCTATAAAAACACTGACAAAGTTTGGAAAAGATCAAATACAAAATGAAGGTGCTAGAGTGTAACACCTGGGGCAGGGCCAAATGTGACCACAGGGCTACATGTAATATATGAGTGCTATGTGCCTTGTGGTTTCAGAGAAGTAGATTTTTTAAGTTTTCCCTATACAAGTCTATGTAAAACATGTGACCCCTGGGGCAGGGCCAAATGTGACCCCATGGTCACCATTTGAACAAACTTTTTAAAGAACCATAAAAGTATAGTATATGCAAAATATTAAACCTCTGGCTCTTGTAGTTCCAGAGAAGAAGACTTTAATGTTGTTCCTATATAAGTCTTATGTAAAACTGTGACCCCTGGGGCGGGGCCAAATTTGACACCAGGGTCACCATTGCAAAATATTAAAGCTTTGGCTCTTGCAGTTACAGAGAAGAAGATTTTTTAAAGTTTTTCCCTATACAAGCCTATGTAAAACTGTGACCCCCGAGGCAGGGTCAAATGTGACCCCAGGGTCACCATTTGAACAAACTTGGCTCTTGTAATTCCAATCTGGTTGGTTAAGCAAAAATTAAATAATAAAATAATATAATAAAAAAATATTTAAAAAAAAAAAAAAAAAAAAAATAATCTAAGAAAAAAAATAAAATCGATAATAACAATTAAACGAGAAAAAAATTATAATAAAAAAAAAATCAAACAAGAAATGTCACTGTAAGTGACAAATGCCCCCGAAATGACCTTTGACCTCTAAGTCTGACCTGGACCATGGAGCCACAGACCTGGGTTTTGTGCGCGACATGTCGTCTGGTTGTGGTGAGCATTTGTGCCAAGTTATTTAAAAATCCGTCCAGGAATGCAAAAGTTATTGACCAGACACGATTTGACCTTTGACCTCTAAGTGTGACCTTGACCTTGGAGCCACAGACCTTGATTTTGTGCGTGATACTTCATGTTGTTGTGGTGAGCACTTATGCAAAGTTATTTCAAAATCCATCAAGGAATGCCCAAGTTATTTACCGGACACGATTTGACCTTTGATTTCTTAGTGTAACCTTGACCTTAGAGCCAAGTACCTGGATTCTGTTCACGACACATGATGTTGTTGTGATGAGCAAATGTGCAAAGTTATTTTAAAATCCGTCATGGAATGCCAGAGTTATTGACCGGACACGATTCGACCTTTGACCTCTAAATGTGACCTTGACCTTGGAGCTACAGACCTGGGTTTGTGCGTGACACATCGTGTTGTTGTGGTGAGCACTGTCTAGTGCCAAGTGATTTGAAAACTGTCCATGAATGTCAGAGTTATTAACCGGACACGAAAGCACTTTGTTTTGACCTTTGACCTCTAAGTGTGACCTTGACCTTGGAGCCAAAGACCTTGATTTTGTGCGCGACACATCGTCTTGTTGTCGTGAGCAATTGTGCCAAGTTATTTGAAAATCCGTCCATTATTGTCAGAGTTATTAACTGGACACGATGGTAGGGACAAATGAATGAACGAACGAACAAACAAAGGAACGAAGGGACTGACAGACGGACGGGGGCATAAAAATCTGGTAAAGATTGGTAAAGATCAGATGAAAAATGAAGGCCTATCATAATAACAAGGCAAAATATAGCATTTTTAATGAAATCAAGGGCCATAACTCCACTGTTACTGGTCCGATCTGTATGGTTTTCGAACTTGTCCAAGCTTTCATTGACATTAACAATCAGGTAAAGTTTGGTAAAGATTGGATGCAAAATAAAGGCCCTATCGTCTTAACGAGGCAAACTATAGCATTTTTAACTAAATCAAGGGCCGTAACTCCGCTGTAACTGGTCCGATCTGGTTGGTTTTTGAACTTGTTTGAGCTTTCATTGATATTAACCATCTGGTAAAGTTTGGTAAAGATCGGATGAAAAATGAAGGCCCTATTGTCCTATTGAGGCAAAATATAGCATTTCTAAATCAAGGGCCATAACTCTGCTGTTACTGGTCTGATCTGGTTGGTTTTCGAACCTGTCCGAGCTTTCATTGATATTAACAATCTATTTAAGTTTGGTAAAGATCGGATGAAAAAGTAAGGCCCTTTCGTCTTAACGAGGCAAATGTTAACACGACGACGGACCCTTCAGAACTTGCAACTAGCAATCCCTTCAGAACTTGCAACATCGAACGTGTCAAGATTAAAAAAACAACACAAAAATGAAGTCAGAGGCAAAAGTGAGCAGTCTCAAACTACTTAAGATTCAAGATGACAATCTTTTAATATAACTACATGACAGAGTTATGGTTATTGTCAACTGTGTGTAATGATAATGAAAAGTCAAGTGTACCAAGTTTTTAAAGTTTTCAGGTTTTGAGAAATGAAGACAACCAAAAACATTTTAACAAAAACGTCAAAACGCGTAGACGGACGCACGGACGTACGAACGGAAGACGGAAATCACCATACCATAATGTGGTCGCAATCCGATTAAAATGTATGAACTAGATACTATCGCATGCAGAAATGATTTTTTCTAAATAAAAAAGTGACATACACGTACTGACAATTTCCTGTGGCTGTCTGGTTCGGATGACAAGTTTACATCATTATGCACACATAAGAACGTTTACCCTTCGGTCAGATAGTTTTTTGAGATATATTCGCTGAACTATTGATCAGACATGTTGGCTAGTAGAAATTAGAATTCTACAGAACTTACATCTCCAGGAATGTCCATGATGCTTTGTGAAAAATGGCGCGCCATAAACCAAGGGAGATAACCTTTACCAAAAACTAGGGTTATACTTAGGTTTGCAATTTATGCATTAGTATTGCAATTTGATACATGGACACTATAGTATTTGAACATTGTTTTAGTACTTAGTACTATTTACTATTTACCCATTAATGTAATAAGACAAGGATATAGATAGTAGTCACTTTTGGTAAAAGATATGTGGTTATCTCTCTTGATTAAAGTTTTGGTTTTCGGCGCGCCGTATTTTCTAACATGTCATTCTCACATTTAAGAGTTACAACTGTCTCCAGTTGCGATTTACAAAGGTTGCGAAACTCTGGAAATAGAGAGTGTAAATATTTGAAACCATGTAATTCAATATTGATTTGATTTTCAGTAATACTAATAGCAATAGATTAGTATGATAGATATAGTTTTTGGTAAAGGTTATCTCCCTTGGTTTATGGCGCGCCATTTTTCACAAAGCATCATGGACATTCCTGGAGATGTAAGTTCTGTAGAATTCTAATTTCTACTAGCTAATAAAATAGTTGATCGAATTGGGGGAAAAACGTTCTGGTTATGACATTGTTTTATTTGATTTTACTTCAGATGAAACGTGAAAACAACATGATTATTGCTTTATTATGTATAATTGTATAATTGTATAATTGTATATAGCAACAACTATTTCGAACGTGTTTTAGTGATTCACGATGTCAGTGAATTATTATTAATGATAAGACGAATGTTGGCGGCGGGACTATAATCCTTAGAACTACACACAAAAAATAATGATAAGACGAAATGAAGAAACATGTTTAGACACCACTGGATTGTTATTGTGTTGGAATATAGCATATATAGAAATCTTGTTATTGTTATATCTCCTGTATTTAATATCGGATTCGATCAAATCTTTGATTGTAGAGTTCAGGCGAAATGAACATGGGTAAATGGGTGGTGGTGTAACATGTTACAGTACATATGTGGCAAAACGTTACGGTGTAACATCTTGCCCCGCTGTTTTATAACTTGTAAGATCTTCGTTTAACTAGTTTAGTAAATAAATAATTAACTTTACACAGACATAGCCTAGCTGCATTGTTATCTTCGCCGAGGTGGACGATATAGTAATGACTTCCGTGTGTCCGTGCGTCTGTCCAATTAAGTGTTCGCTGTATATAAAAGAAAAATTATTATAATATAAATATTATACATACAACATTAAACATACATTAAACATATCACAGTAATATCATAATACACATTTATTGTACAAGAAACCATACATTTGAAGTATACTACTGTCCCTTTCTTGAATGAATGAATGAATGAATGGTGTTTTACGGCACGCTGACACATAAATAGGTCATATTGTGCGCAAAAACCGATGAAAGACGAAGAAATGAAGGATTAATTAAAAATTAATGTAAATATATAAAAATAAAACTATTTACAAATAAGGGATGATATGGTAGTAATATAAACTATATATGTAAATCAACAAATGCCCGAAAACGGGTATAGAAAGAAGTACATATATACAAGAACATATTATAATGATTTATATAGTCTGACTTTCCTTCAGAAAATCTAAAACAAGACTAAAATCTATAGTATTAAATAACTCGATCATAGTATTAACATTGTAGTACCTTTGACGCATAGGATCAAAAACAAGTTGTGTTTGACCGTTAACGGTGCAAATCAGGGTATACATTCTGGTAATTGCTCACCTTGCAATACATATCAATGAGTATAACGTGTATGCCCTATCCTGCACCGGGCTAGGACAACTTCCTCTCGACGAATGGGTCTACTAGAAGAACGCCATTCCCTTTCCTGAAGAGGGCCGTAGTAAATATACTTAATATTTATATTTTATATTGATTTATATTTTCTGATATTGTCTTATATAAAACTGTTATATTCTGATAATATTAGCATATAAGACGATGTGTAACATCTTGCCCCGACAGGTGTAACACTTTGCCCGAAAGAACGGGGCAATGTGTTACAGTTATGTACATTTTTAAATAATGGTATTTTCAAATGTTTCATTCAGTCTTTGTTGTTTTGAAGGTCTAAAAAAATGCGACCTTTTACGATCTTTCAGATATTTTCATTTATTGCAAAATAACATTTAAAATGAATTATTTGAAAAATGTAACATCCAGCCCCGGTCTAACGGATATAGTATACACGAGAAAACTGTGGTACAAAGTATCACATAGCGGCGTAGACTATGTAATGGAATTGGGAATAATGAAGTAACAAAACATTTTAATGTTTAGAACAACCATTGTAATGAAACAAATGTATATGTATGAAGCATGGTATTAAGAAATATGAGGAAATGGAAATGTTAAGCACCCTTCCGGAAAAATGGGTTGTCCTTTATCTATATACAGAAGATGTAAACACCAAATGATGAAGAAAGTTATCCCTATATGTCTGCCATGCTGCCGCGCAATACAACATGCAATCTATTTGTGTTTAACGATATTTATGCAACTAGAAATCTTGACAATGTCTCCAAATCAAAAACACCTCCAAGTGCAGAATTGAATATTAATAGCCTCACTCCTTTAAAGGCCTTATAGTGCCAAATGATGTATTTGTTTTTAAACTGTATTTTGAAATTTTGCAGTTTGGCTATTTTACAAAAAAAAAAATATATACAATTGCTCTTATTAATTAGATATAATTGCGCTCTGTACATCATTGCATATGTATGGAGATTAATTCTGGTAATTTGAAAGAAAAATTATAGCTTTGTGGGCAAACACAAAACCAAATATAACAATTTGTAAAAAGTACAAAAAGGGACATACCTCAGTAGAAATGCATCAACCAGACACGTTTTGTGATATGACAGCATTTTTATTTTTGTTAAACAACAACTGAGCATCTGTTAGTGTTTTTTTTTGCATATATCATATAACCAAAATATTATTTTCCATATGCCATGTGAGTTTTTTTTAATTTTCAACATATCCTCCCCCCACCCCATTCCCCACCCAGCCACCCCCGGTAAATGGGATTCAAAACTGAAGGTTGGTATGCTTGACGTTCAGCATGTAAAGGGTAGATGTTCAGTTCTAGGACTGGTCGACCCGGTGTCAGTATAAAGTGACTGGGTGTGGTATCATGCCATTTGTCTATGGCGTGGTATTCCAGTGTGGCTACATATACTGTTGAGCATTATGACAAGCAACGTTCACGAACAAAATAAACCGGATAAATCAAACAAAACAATTAAATTACCAAGAAATCCTTTTGTATTCATTCTGCTATTGCAAGTTTTGCAATTTAACATAGTTTTGAATAGGTTTTCAGATTTCCACCTAGAAAAGAAATGTCGCAGAATTTGGCTGATTTATGTTTCATAACACTAAACTAATGAGCCCTGTTCATCTTTGTGTCGCCGTTTCGAAGTAAAATGCGATAGGGATCACTTTGTCGTCTGTCCGTCAGTCCGTCCGTCACGAAAACTTAAAGTTGGCTATAACTTTCTCATTTCTTGATATTTCTTCACCAATCTTTCAATATGTACTCATCATGACACCGTCGAAACGACCATACTAAAATATAAAGGTCAATGTCACACTGAAGGTCATTATATTAAATACTCATTTTTTCCCTTCATCAAAACTTAACGTTGGCTATAACTTTCTCATTTCTTGATAGTTCTTCATCAAACTTTCAATATCTGCTCATCATGCCAGCATCTCTATGACCATACTAAAATTATTTTTTTTCTTCACGAAAACTTAGTTAGACCAGTTTGTCAAGGTCATTTATCTGTGTCCAAAAAAACTTGTTATACATGTACTGACAAAGCGCTGACAGGCGACACAAGTGTTCCGTGGAACACCCATCTAGTCATATAGTTTTATCAAAAAATAATTGTTACCATAATCTCAAAATTTACAAAGTACTGTTGCACTTTGCCATATGAAAAGGTACACTGTCATGTATCACTGCGTTACACCATTGCGACGCAGTATGCCATATAATCTGACTGCAGCAATATGGCATTCTGCAGCAATATGGCATACTGCCTTGTCACAGAGCATTGATATTGACACCGTCATGACATGACTGACACCGTCGTGACATGACTGACACCGTCGTGACATGACTGACACCGTCGTGACATGACTGAACGATTTTTAACACGCGACGCTAAACCCCCTTACGCTACATACCTACAATTTACTACGGTTGCGTCTGTTTGTTTTCTTAACACAGGTCATCATATTCGTTCTGAAGTAAACTAAAGAAACCTCTAATTATCTGTTTAAAAACTTATATCAACAGTAGAAGCATGCTCGTAACATTCATTTATTCACAGATCAGGCTGGGGGGTATTTTTACAGCGAACTGACACGCTATTATTAATGGTTAATACACCTTGTTATTTTCAAAACGTCCATTGTCCAGCTCGGGGGAAATGTTCTATAATTTAGATGAGATTATGACAAAAGCGAGCTTCTAGACAAAATATCTTGGTTCAATACACAGACATAATGTTTTGGAAGGATTTAGTTTTAGGTTTAGATTTTAAGATTGATCAAAAGGGCGTATTTCATATGAAAATGAACTGTTACTGAAATATATATGGATTGAGCAAGACAAGCTGATCGAATTTCTGTCAAAAGAGGCTGAGAAACGATTTTTTAAAAATTGTTTATGTTGATTTTATGTCATGTTTTAGTTTTACTGCACAAAGAGAAACATATAAACGCAGAAAATAAATCTAAAAGGATCGTTAAGGAAGACGGAAGCAGACGCATTTGTGTGGGCAATGAAATTAAAGCAGACAGAAGACTGGTAGTACTGTCTGAATGTGCCCTGTTGTGCAATTAATCGACTGACTTGGAATACACGAACATGGATATTTTTGATTCTGTAATGTGACTTTTACTTTGTCAGCTTCTCGGAGATTTCGTGGGTAAACCTAATTGTGATAAACTCGTTCTGTAGCTGTCGCCGCGATGGGGCCAAAGCTGTCCAAGAAGAAGACACAAGAGGTTAGTCGTCTTCTACCATTTCTTGACGTCGACGTTAACATCGATGCAGACGAAAAGTGCAGTTTCAGCGGCATCACGTGCCTAAAAGGCGGAAAAATTGTGGTAGTGGATTACATTGGTTGTAGTATAAAGTACTATGACACAAAAGCCCTTAAATTGCTTGATTACGTCACTCTTGATTCGTCTCCATATGAGGTGTGCACTTCCGGTAGAGATGAAAACGAGGTGTTCGTGACGCTTCCGTTTCAGCACCAAATTCTGCAACTGAAACGCGCAGAACACAGCCTAGACATTGTTCGATATCTGCCGGCAGAAGGGATGTGTTACGGTATAACAAGCTTCTGTGATGGAATTGTGGTGAGTCTGAAAATAGACAAACACATATGGCAAATAGAGGTGTTAGATTTTGATGGATCTGTTAAGAAAGTTTTCAAAGATGACGACAATGGAATGGAACTGTTCGGTTATCCTGATTACTTGGCGGCCGACACCGAGGGTTCCCGCTTGTATGTGTCCGATGGCTTTCTTGAAACTGTCGTCTGCTTGAATCTTAAAGATTCGACGATGACGTCTGCAGAAGAAATCTTTAGATACAAAGACAAGCATTTAAATATCCCCAAAGATTTGACGCTTGACAACGAAGGAAATGTATTCGTGATAGGATGTGAATCCAACAATGTGCACAAGATCTCTAAAAATGGGAAGAAGCTCGGCATTGTACTCAATCATCGAGATGGCATAGAGACACCTATGGGCATATTTTACGACACTTCTGAAAGAAAAGTATTTGTGACAGAGGGTTCAAGAAAGGTTATGATATTTAAAGATAATGCTTAGATATTACTGGTTATTCACAACAAAACGGACAAGTGTCACAATGCTTAGACATTACTGGTTATTCACAACAAAACGGACAAGTGTCAGTGGTCATACGTTACTTTTTGATCGCGTACATTGCTAAAAGAAGGTAAACGAAAAGCCTTGATTCAAGCAGCCTTCATTGTAATTTTTTTCATAAATGCTGAACGGATTTGAATGTATTGAAATAAGGTGCGCATATATCTGCTAAGCGAGCCCTTTCCCGTGCCGCTAATGACAAAGTGATTATTCCTGCATTGTCTGAAATTACTCCTCAGAAACGTTTCAAAGTATCAGGCTGCGTCAGTGTAGATATTTTTATTTGACTAATCTCAGAAAGCACAGAAAATATATATTTTTTGTTTTATTTTCGGCTCGCTTTGTGAAATTATGTGCACTTTATTTGATAAAATTCCGCTCAGTATTCACAAAGTAATGCTAATAAGCTTACCTGAAACCTTTTATTAGCCGTGTTTGCGAGCAAAAGGTCCTTGGTTTATATATATATAGCCACCGTGAGTGAGAAAAACGGAAATTTCAAAAACACAAATTTTCAGTGTAGTTTTCGAACAGGTTTACAGCTGAAGATTTTTTTTATATCAGCCAATCGCTTTAACAATATATAATATATTTGTCTCAAAATTTCGTATAACTGGCACCAGTATAAACAAAATCAAACTTTCTGAAAAAATGGGTGTCTGAAAAACGGCGTCAAAAGTGATGAATCATTCATTCTTTACGACGTCATATCTTAAACGCCTTACTGATTATCAAAAACATAAATTCAGCTCTACATTCAGAAAAGGTTAAATCCAGATTGTGTAGCTTTAAAATACTGCTTATAATATGAGTATACCATGTATTTGCTTATGTTATGCGTAACAGTAAAGTGCATTTAGCAAGTAGTTTAGTGTGTATTGTATACAAGTCAATAATAATAGCCATACATTTGACTTAAAAGTAAACTAGACGATAATATATCTACATTTGACTTGAAAGTAAACTAGACGATAATAGATCTACATTTGACTTGAAAGTAAACTAGACGATAATAGATCTACATTTGACTCGAAAGTAAACAAGTCGATAATAGATCTACATTTGACTCAAAAGTAAACTAGACGATAAAAGATCTACATTTGACTTGAAAGTAAACTAGACGATAATAGATCTACATTTGACTCGAAAGTAAACTAGACGATAATAGCTCTACATTTGACTCAAAAGTAAACTAGACGATAATAGATCTACATTTGACTTGAAAGTAAACTAGACGATAATAGATCTACATTTGACTCGAAAGTAAACTAGAGGATAATAGATCTACATTTGACTTGAAAGTAAACTAGACGATAATAGCTCTACATTTGACTCAAAAGTAAACTAGACGATAATAGATCTACATTTGACTCGGAAGTAAACTGGACGATAATAGATCTACATTTGACTCGAAAGTAAACTAGACGATAATAGATCTACATTTGACTTGAAAGTAAACAAGACGATAATAGATCTACATTTGACTCGAAAGTAAACTAGACGATAATAGATATACATTTGACTTGAAAGTAAACTAGTCGGGTGTTCCGAGGTACACGTGTGTCGCCTGTCAGCGCTTTGTCAGTATAACAAGTTTTTTTGGACCCAGATAAATGACCTTGACAAACTTGCCTGACTAAGTTTTCGCGAAGAAAAAAAATGAGTATTTAACCAACATAATGACCTTCAGTGTGACCTTGACCTTTATATTTTAATATAGTCATATCGATGTTGTCATGATGAGTATATATTGAATGATGAAGAAATATCAAGAAATGAGAAAGTTATAGCCAACGTTAAGTTTTTGTGACGGACTGATGGACGGACGGACGGACTGACGGATGGTCGACAAACTGATCCCTATTTCTTCGAAAAGCCGTCACAAAAATCATCCGCTGGACCCCACCCACACCTCTACCACAGCCCCACGAAAAATGCTTAATAATGGTTCGTTGGACTATTCGAATGTAAACACAGTCCACGAAAAACATGCATTCAAAACAAACAACAATTACAAGGAAAAGGTAGAAGCAAAAAAGGTGATACCACAAAGATAAACGGTTGACAACAGAACAAAAAGAACTGTGGGCGTTTAATCCAGCGTGGCTAGGGTGCGTCAAACCTCAATCTTACCCTTTTGTGAACCCTAATTAAACGGGACATTGTAAGTATAGGCGTCTATCCGACTTAGTGTTTGCCATGGGGTTTATCGATAGCGCTATATAGGTCACACTCTTAACCGTAAAGACTGCTTGTAGTAAAATCTTTATGAATAAATGGTGCAAGTATTTGAAAATCTGAGGCAAATGATTGGTTAAAAAAGTAGGGTAAAGACTAAATAAGGAAATCAGCGTCGGGCCATATTATCTAACAAATTAGGCAACATTAAGGACTATTGTTCCACCATCTTTAAAAAAAAAAGATCCAAAGAATGTTTAACCATATTTCATGCATGAGTAATGTCAACCCATTACGCGGTGCGCCATTAAGCGACGGAAAAGCTTATATTAGCAGGCTTTTAGAAAGGATATTTCGACATTAAAAAAAATGTTTAAAAACCTTTTTACTGACAAAATGCAATAACTCGTTTCAAATTGCCTAGTAAATGTGTTAATTTTACAATATGCAAACATTTTAAGCTGAAATTAAGGTTTTATTTCATACCCCAGCCAACCCCGTTTTCGCTTTTTGGAGAAGGGTTTTGATGGGGTATGAAAGTTGATACTCGGACCATGTAATGCATATAAAATTTTAATGCTTGATAAAACATCAAGCTTGCCATGCGTCTCTTTAACACTGTACAGTCAAACCTGTGGCGCAGTCGGTAGCGCGGCGGATTTGTAGCCGGAGGCCCCGGGTTCAATCCTCCGCGGTCCCGTGTTTCGGTCTATCCTCTGAGCACGTTAAAGAACCATAGGAATCTATTCGATAATAAGAGTAGGGCACGGTTCCCGGATTCCTATGTAACCTTCCCCTCTCTCTGGGGCGGCTCTAAATAACATATACTGTGTGGATGAGCCGTTAAACAACATTCAATTCTGTATCAAGATACCACTAAAGGGAAACGCAAAATGCATCTCTTTTAAAAGGTGGTCCCTTAATGCATGTACATTTTAATTTAAATCATACTTTGACGGTGATCTCTTAAAGCAGGTGTTTTCTTTATATAGTTGGTCGCTTGATTGTAATATGGTACTAGGAATTTGTAAAGTTTATGCTACATTAAAGAAACTAAACCGCCAATTAACGGCAAAAAAATCCACTACAAAGTCGTTTATCAAAACTCTATCCAGTGTTTAGGTCATATAATCATGACATTTGCTGATTAAAAGTAATTCACGGTTTCTTTAAATACTCGTGAATGTTTATGCGTAAAATGAATTATGAGCTGGTAACTTAATTCGACGCCCCAGTTTTGGCGTTTGGCCTTGCTTGTTTATTGTTTATTGTATGGTGTTTTACGTCATTTTCAACGCATGTGAAGTTATATATGACGGTCGATTTTTGTTTGTGGTGGAGGCAGACCACCCACTTTTCACGGGTAGAACTAGTACTGTACACCTCCGGCCAACCGGGTCTGGGTTGTTAATGCCATTTATATTGTGTCTATAGAGTTTGGATTCTCAAAATTATACCTCGTCGTCGCCCCATGTGGTTCCGGGCCCGTTTGGTTACGGGGCAAGGAATAGGGCCACTGCAGATCCCGTTGGAGGGGAAGACAGAGGGGTAGAACCCCTCCCCCACCCTCCAAAAAAAATAAAATTATGTTCCTTTTATCATTTTTTGTTCATGCTCATTAAAGGTCTTCATCATGACCCCTGCATTGTTTCAGGTGCCATCTCGCTCATATCACTGGAGCAGTGGCAGAAAAACTATAACGTGGCTCCAGCGTAAATGGAGTATCTACAATATAATTTGCAGCAAATCTGCAGTTCAGGGTGAGAAGGTTCTAGGCCCGTTCTCCATACTTTATCTCGATTACCTGGAGGATGAGCCTGGCATGTTCATTCCTGTTAGGCGCCATATAACCTTTCATGTGTTGGTGCGCCTTAAAACCCCAATTCAATTTTATTGTTCAGTATGATCTGTGTACAGCTTTAAAGGGACACACGTCAATCTTAAAGATTTTATCAAGCATTAAAAGTGGCTTCTACGTTTATTAATCCTGTATCATCCTGCTTGCATATATTTAAAGAAACTAACTCGCCAAATAACGGCAAAATTACATTACAAAAGCCGTCTATCAAAACCCAACCCATGTGTTCAGGTCATATAATAATATATATGTGCCGATTAAAGGTAAAGATTTATTCATATGTTTTAAAAATACCCGTGATTGAATATGCGTAAAATGCATTTCATGAGGAAAAACTAACGGGACGCTGTGAGTTTTTAAATAATCAAGATTGGCATGAGTCCCTTTAATAGAGTTGGTCTCTTGGGCACGTTTTCAAGACAGTGTAATACGATACCGATAATATGTAAAGTTGAGGCTACATTAAGCCTTATTTCTCAGAAACCTAAAAGACTGAATCAATAAAAGTTGCAGTACAGCTGCACACACTGCAGATAATAATCTCATAGTAAGTTTTTGCTTCTTCTTAAGCTCTGTTTATTAGGGCATTACAACAGTAATTGAGTTGTGAATAGAATTTTCTAGTTTTAATGACACACGTGCGTGTTTCTCATCCAACCCTTTCTCCGAGATATTTGATTCCGACAGGCGTTCCATATAAAAGGGTATTGTCCTGAAACTGTATTATGATTATATAGTACCAACCAGAAAACTGTAGTCGCCTTGAAAATGGCAACTTAATAATTGTCATAAAACTGTTTTCATATTTTAAACTGTGAACCTTGTGATTAGAGAGTAACATTCATAAAACTATGCTCCTTCAAAAACGAAAACATGCTATGATAAGAAAATAACAGCCATATATAACTGCATTTGGTAAATATGGAATGGACATAAGATGTAAACATTGGATGGCCATAATACTATAATCTCTTTTAAATATGTAAACATATCATGGTCATAAGATTATATTCTGGTTCAAAGATGTTTAAATTATATTACGTGGTCGGAGTATTAAATTTCATACCCCATCCAACCTTTTCTCCAAGAAGCGAAATCGGGGTTGGATGGGGTATGAAATAAAACCGTTAATTTCGGGTTAAAAAGTTTGCATATTGCAAAATTAAAACATTTAAAAGTTAATTTTAAACAGTTTTTTCGCATATTTTCAGTAAAAAATGTTTTTAAACATGTATTTATTGTCAAAATATCCGTTATAAAATTATGCTAATATAAGCTTTCCCATCACTAATGGAATTAAGGCGGGACCACGTAATGTCATGGTCATTCTGTATGGAGTATGATCTGGTATAACATTATTACAGATTACCCGGTATAACATTATTACAGATTACCCGGTATAACATTATTACAGATTACCAGGTATAACATTATTACAGGTTACCAGGTATAACATTGATTCCCCTTTAAAGAGACACACGGCAATCTCGATGTTTGTAAAACTGGCGGCGTCCTGTTAGTTTTTCTACACAAATTGCATTTGTTCAATCATAATTATCAGTTATAAGAATAGTATAGAGCAAATTGTTTTTGCATATTACTAACTGTTGATTATATTTCACCAATAATATATTCAGCCCTACGGTAGAATAATGAAGAAAGGTTCAAAACTCAATGTTATATTTAATTGAATTGAATTGGGGTTTTAAGGCGCACCAACACATGAAAAGGTTATATGGCGCCTAACAGGCATGAACATGCCAGGCTCATCTTCCATTCACATCGAGATAAAATATGGAAAATGGGCCTAGAACCTTCTCACCCTGAACTGCAGAGTTGCTGCAAATTATATCGTAGAAACTCCATTTATGCTGGAGCCACGTTATTGTTTTTCTGCCACTATTGATGTGAGCGAGATGGCACCTAAAACAATGCAGGGATCATGATGAAGACCTTTAATGAACATGAACAAAAAATGATAAAATGAACATGAATTTGGGGGGATTCTACCCCTCTGCCTACCCCTCCAAAGGGATCTGCAGTGGCCCTGTTCTTTGCCCTGTGACCAAACGGGGGCCCCCGGGAACCACACGGGACCCATTGTTATATTTAAAATAGCCATCTCGTCAACAACAGCCAAATTTGACATCATATGTACACGTTTCTAAACCTACTGACAACCAGGTATATATATATATATATATAACTTTCACATTTTGAGAATCCAAACCCTATAGACAAAAAATAAACGGTTTTAACTAGCCAGGCCACCTGAAGAACTGGATGTTGTTTAACGGCTCATCAACACAGTATAGTTTATTTAGAGCCACCCCAGAGAGAGGGGAAGGATACATAGGATTCCGGGAACCGTGCCCTACTCTTATTATCGAATAGATTCCTATGGTTCTATAACGTGCTCGGAAGATAGACCGAAACACGGGACCGCCCGGTTTACGTCCCCATCCGACGGACGAGGCTAAGGGGAAGTGTCTTGACCAAGAACACACCGACGAAGAGCCAGCCCAAACCTCAAAGCTGGAGAGTCGAATTAAGAGTTACCAACCCATAAATCATTTTACGCATATTCAATCACGGGTATTTTTAAAACCTATAAATACATCTTTACTTTACGGCACATACATATATTATTATATGACCTGAACACCTGGGTTGGGTTTTGATAGATGGCCTTTGTAGTGTAATTTTGCCGTTATTTGGCGAGTTAGTTTCTTTAAATATATGCAAGCAGGATGATACAGGATTAATAAACGTAGAAGCCACTTTTAATGCTTGATAAAATCTTTAAGATTGACGTGTGTCCCTTCAAAACCGTACACAGATTATACTGAACAATAAAATTGAATTGGGGTTTTAAGGCGCACCAACACATGAAAGGTTATATGGCGCCTAACAGGAATGAACATGCCAGGCTCATCCTCCATGTACATCGAGATAAAATATGGAGAACGGGCCTAGAACCTTCTCACCATGAACTGCAGAGTTGCTGCAAATTCTATTGTAGGCACTCAATTTACGCTTATACTGAACAAAAAAAAAGCTTAGCACGACGTTTTAGGGGCATATATTAAACATATGAACATGTATATCTGTGTTTAAAGCTATTAGCAATGCTAGGTAAGGATGAGACTTTCCAAAAAATGTTGTTTATTATTTTCTAAGCCTTAGTATCAGAATTACCCCATTTATATTAAAAACACATTATTACGTTATACAAACGTAATGCTTTGAACACATTTATTATTTGGCATGGACAGAATTGTCCATTCTGTCATTGTATAAACAACGATAAATGTGATAAAAAAAATAAGAATGTTTCGTAATTTTAAAATTACCTCCCTTTTCATTGAAATAAGATCGATTTTCGATAACCTATAACAGTATGTTCCCAACAAATTTGCTTTTTTTTTCAGCGACTTTGTATACAAATGACTTTGTAGCATTACTATTTGTCAGATCTATGTCACTTTACTATTGAACAGGAACATACATGGCTTTGTATCTCGTCTATGGAATTGACGTGTATTTTATGTGCTACATTATTTTTTCTCAGTATAATTCCTGAATCGTGACTAGCGAAGTACTCAAGGTTATACTTTTAAAACTGACTAAAATGATGTGCCAACTGACTCAAATGCTGTGCTCCCCTTATCGGTATAAATGATCGGCGAAACGAGGCAAGAAATGACTTTATAACGAGAAATCTGGTAAAAACATCATATTCCATGTGCATGCAGTAAAGCGTTTACTACTGCTCATGTTTAATCGAGCGGCACAACTCCGCATAGGATTAAAGTTATGTGCACGTTAAGAGTTTCTTCCCTTTGCTACAGAAAAAACAACGCGTAGATTCATTCCATTATTTTTTTCAAAAAAAAAGAAAAGAAAAGAAAAATAGAAAGAGAAATTAAATAAAATGTTACATGTGTACATCATGTTTAATTTCGTCGACCAATGAGGCAGATGTTCGAACTGGTTACTTCAAGAAACTAACCCGCCAAATAACGGCAAAACTATACTACAAAGCCGTTTATCAAAACTATATCCATGTGTTCAGGTCATATAATAATGTATATGTACATAACCTCACGAAATGCGCCCTGAAAACCAAAAGGAAGTCAGACGACTATGGTGAATAACCTTTTGTTGGTTTCTAGTCTAGATCATCTTCGACGCTTGCTTGTTTTCATGACAAACGTCTAGAACAGTCCTCCTGAACAAAGTTGGATTTTTGCCGATACACTGGTATCGTTTCTGATTGGCTGAGACAGGAACACCTGCTATCCAGGATATACAGAAAAGCAGACAGACAACACATTTATTAATAAACAAAGATAAACAAAGAGGGAAATTTCATTATTTATATATAATATTATATCGACGAACTAAATGCGGATGGTCAGAAATATTTTAATAAAAAAAATAATAATTACGGTCACGTGCTTCCAGTTTCACATTTAAGCGTCGAAGATGATCAAGACTAGCTGGTTTGAAACGTTTTTGGCCTCACGTTGTTTGGTCGCGTGGTTGGCCTTTCTGTTCTGACATTGCTGACAAATGATGCACTCAAACGCACATTTTTTTTTGTAATTCCACAGAAACGTGGAAGCACGCATTTAGCATTAACGTTAATTAAATAAACTATCCTTGGAGACTTTCGCTTTCATCAAAACATCGGTTTTTGTCTCGACAAATGGATTATAGAAAGTTTTCATTAGACGCTAACATACCTATATCTTCGCTAGGCTTTGTTTGAAATACGGAGTCTCAATCTTAGAAGAGACGATAACGACGTTAGGTGCTGCAGTTTCGGAAATAAATCACAAAACGTAAAGCAATCTCTACCCAGAGTACACTCGTTCAAATGTGAGTGCAAGGAACGATAACTCTGCGTGGAGATTGAACGTAAAGGTCTATTTTCATCTTTATATATATATTTTTTTTAATTTCCCAATACAATACAGTCCTGTCAGTTGAATGCACGCATTCTCAGAAATAATTTCCTCTTAGAATTGTGTGGATGTCGTTTACTGTCTCAAACGCATGGACTTAGAACAGGGTTTTTATATATATATTGTCTTGCATACCGGATAAGGCTATCCACGTTTTATGAGGGTCCCAAAGGGGTTTTGCGTGAAAACGTGATCGGGGTGTTTTTAAAAACGTGACACGTGAAACAAACAATATTTTTTCGTGATTGCGTGAAAATTATATCAGCGTGATCCGTGATTTTGGTCTTGGTAAAACGTGATCGCGTGATATGATGACGTGAAACGTGAATTTTTAGTCCTTTTCAGTCTTTTTAGTGTCCCTCCTCCTCCCAGGTATGTGAAATGTTCTCTTTTTGTCATAACTTTTATACCACATGAGATGCCAGAATGCTGTTGTAAATTTGAAAGCCTCAGAATACATCTGACGGCTCAAGTTTGTGTGTGATTGTGTGTGGTTTTGTTTTGGTGTTTTTTTGTTGTTGTTGCAACCCACACATTGTACTAGAGAAGCTCGAGCCTATAGCGCTTCACGTCTGCTCATCCACATTTAACGTGAAATGTGAAAGTTCTGCTATTTTCACGTGAAGACGTGATCCTTGTTTTTATTTTACGTGATCACGTGAACACAACCCCCCTTTGGGACCCCCTTTTATGGGGGATGGAACGTCTTATCTTTATGGGTAAGGATAAAAGTCACACGTGTACCAATATCTGGTATGCAGGAAAACATGCAAAACCTTAGTAGTTGGCGGCGTCAACGCACAACATGTCTCTGATATGCAAGAAAAATAATCTATCATGAGTATTCGGTTGAGATAGGGAATTCCAACCCTCGGTTCCGATAAAAACACCTATATCTCGGGTTTGAATTCCCTATCTTCACCGGATACCCATGAAAGATTCTTATAATCTTGTACCAGTTGTTAGAAAAAAACATATTGACTTTATATAACAAAATGAAACCACATTGACTTAGTATGACCAAATCAAACCACGCTGACTAAGTATAGCCAAATGAAACCACATTGACGTAGTATAAAGAAAAGTAACAACAAGGCTAGATACTCGACGTATTTATTGATTTCGTACTCATGATGTTTACAATAATCTTCCTGGCGGTCCTCTAAGTACAGAAATGCAAATGACAAAAATAAATCAATAGTTTGAACATACTTTAAATACGATACATCTGAGTTAAAGGGATACACGGTAATATGAAATTTGGTTTAAAACTCGCGGCAACCCTTTATGCTGTATACAAAACTTGCATATTTGAAAATCAGTATTTGTATTTATTTAGATATTTCAAAGGAAACTGTTGTTGTATATTACTAATTGTTGTATTGCACAAATAAAATATATTTAAACCTATCTTAGAATAACGAAGAAAAATATACGCAAGTTTAAAGTCGAAATTATACTGTATGCTGTTTAATATTTCAAGATTTCCTAGTGTCCCTTTACAATAAACACGTCTTATTTACACATAATCCATACCCATTCGTTCAAGCACAAAACATGCATCAGCAACAAATATACATACCAGCACCAACCATACATACCGCCACCAAACATGCGTACCCAACAGCAGACATGCATACCGACACCAACCATGCATGCCAGCACCAAACATACATAAGCACGAAACATTCATACCAGCACGAAACATGCATGCCAGCAGCATACATGCATGCCAGCACACTTATGCCAGCACCAAACGTGCATTCTAGCACAAACATGCGTGTGCTTTTTGTGTAAATGTACTCATTTTCCCCGGTTATTTCTTTACGAGTCCTTGCACCATGATGGCGCCTGCAAGAGTATGTCGACCTCACTGGTTGACATTTATATTATCAGTCATTGCTTTTAAGCGTTAAAGAAGAAGGAATTACATTATTATAAATGTTTTACGGGCAATTACTCGCTTTTAGCGACTTCCGTTTGTGATCGTTATTTCAGCTTATAAATAGCTACTCCTCGAACAACTTCCGTTTACCTCTGACCCTCCATCTCATTACAACGTCAATTTTAAAGACACAGAATTAATAAACTAAACGAAATTCCGATTAAAAATAACACCTTTGACCTTTTGCTCATTACCACGTCAGACATCAAAGTTACATAATCTATAAATTAAACGAAATACTTGGAAAGCACGAAATCCTGCCACGGTACTTAGTAATCTATTTTGCATGTTGCTGGTAAATCAGGCGATAATATAGTTGTTAGAAGTTGGTCATGACAGAGAATATGCACTAAGTAATTTTATGGATAATAAACGCTGCGTGCTTTGATCGGAGGTTGGAAACGATCTTCAATTTCAACACACACTGTGGAAAATAATTTGGAATTGTATTTGCATATGTATCACACGGTTGCTGGTACCAGTTATAATTATACTAAAACATACACACTACGACAATTTACATTAAGTATATACATACCGCGGCCTTGACTAGCGGTAGGGCGCCCGCATCGCTTGGGTGAGGTCGTGGGTTCAATACCCTACAGGGTCATACCAAAGGTAGGTATAAAAATCTTACAGGAAATGTAGGTTTTAAAGAACACAGTCAACTCAAAACAACCATTAAAACAAACAATAATTACAATTTTAAGAAGAAGCAAGGCATATGGCATCATGTTGGCAATAGGGCTACCCCCTTGCAACAGTCAGTGGCAAAAAAAGGCCCCTGAGGGTTTAAACCAGGTTCTCGGGTGCACCAAACCTTACTTTTACCCTATTGCCATCCCAATAAAACGGGACAGTGTAAATAAAGAAATCACCGCCAGGCTATATTCTCTAACAAACAAGGCTGCAGGAATAAGGACGACAATCAACCACAAAAAAAAAAAAGAACAATTACATATAAAGATGAAGTTTGGTAAAGCTCAAATACTACATGAAGATGCTAGAGTGTTCACAAGGCAGAAATGGTATTTTCAGAAAAACAAGGGCCATAACTGGTGTTACTGATCCGATCTGGCTGATTTTCGAACTTTTCCGAGCTTTTATTGATATTAACAATCTGTGCAAGTTTGGTAAAGATCAAATAAATGAAGGTGCTAGAGTGTTCACAAGGCAAAATATGGCATTTTGTCAGCAAATCAACGGCCATAACTCTGGCGAAACTAATCCGATCTGGCTGGTTTTCGAACTTGTCCGAGCTTTCCTTGATATAAAGACCCTTGTAAAGTTTGGTAAACATCCGATTAATAATGACAGCACTATCGTGTTCACGAGGCAAACGTTAACGAACGACGGACGACGACGATGGACGACGGACAACGGACAAAAAGTTTCACACCTCTGTTATCTCTCCTGAAAGCTCACGGACCTAGAGACAAAAGGAAAACAAAAAATAGTTATATTTTTACTAAATTTTAGGAATTTCTAATTTGAAACATAGGGTTTTCTTTGCTTTAGCATACAAGACAGATGATACAGAAAATCCCATGTTGATATGAGGTTTCATTCAAATTTCAAAAGTGTTTGACCTTAGCACCACATATTCAGCTAGATAGTGTATGAATATTGTATTTTCCATAGGGTTCACATAAACATGAGCGAGAAATAAAAAAAAAACCTGGCTAACTTATGTATGTTATTGTTTTAAATTACTGTAACCAACAACAATGTCTGCTGCCCTGCTTTGAAACTCTGATGTTGGAAAAGGCTGTAGATCTACAGTAACCCTATGGGAAAATTAATTGAGGTGTGAGACCATAAGTCTAAAAATGCTTAGACAAACATTAAACGCTGATTTAGGTAGACAATAGCATACGGTCCACAGCCTGTCCGGTCATCGCACTGTCAAAGAGAAAGCGGCGAACTGTAAATGGGTCAACCACTAAACATGCAGTGCGTTGCAAAGACATCATAAAAATGATACTAGTAGCTCCATTGTTTGACGTTCAGCATATAAAGGGTAGTTCTAGAGCTGGTCGGCCGGTGTCAGTTGACGTTCAGCATATAAAGGGTAGTTCTAGAGCTGGTCGGCCGGTGTCAGTTGACGTTCAGCATATAAAGGGTAGTTCTAGAGCTGGTCGGCCGGTGTCAGTTGACGTTCAGCATATAAAGGGTAGTTCTAGAGCTGGTCGGCCGGTGTCAGTTGACGTTCAGCAAATAAAGGGTAGTTCTAGAGCTGGTCGGCCGGTGTCAGTTGACGTTCAGCATATAAAGGGTAGTTCTAGAGCTGGTCGGCCGGTGTCAGTTGACGTTCAGCAAATAAAGGGTAGTTCTAGAGCTGGTCGGCCGGTGTCAGTTGACGTTCAGCAAATAAAGGGTAGTTCTAGAGCTGGTCGGCCGGTGTCAGTTGACGTTCAGCATATAAAGGGTAGTTCTAGAGCTGGTCGGCCGGTGTCAGTTGACGTTCAGCATATAAAGGGTAGTTCTAGAGCTGGTCGGCCGGTGTCAGTTGACGTTCAGCAAATAAAGGGTAGTTCTAGAGCTGGTCGGCCGGTGTCAGTTGACGTTCAGCAAATAAAGGGTAGTTCTAGAGCTGGTCGGCCGGTGTCAGTTGACGTTCAGCATATAAAGGGTAGTTCTAGAGCTGGTCGGCCGGTGTCAGTTGACGTTCAGCAAATAAAGGGTAGTTCTAGAGCTGGTCGGCCGGTGTCAGTTGACGTTCAGCAAATAAAGGGTAGTTCTAGAGCTGGTCGGCCGGTGTCAGTTGACGTTCAGCATATAAAGGGTAGTTCTAGAGCTGGTCGGCCGGTGTCAGTTGACGTTCAGCATATAAAGGGTAGTTCTAGAGCTGGTCGGCCGGTGTCAGTTGACGTTCAGCAAATAAAGGGTAGTTCTAGAGCTGGTCGGCCGGTGTCAGTTGACGTTCAGCATATAAAGGGTAGTTCTAGAGCTGGTCGGCCGGTGTCAATTGACGTTCAGCAAATAAAGGGTAGTTCTAGAGCTGGTCGGCCGGTGTCAGAGTGGAGTATCAGGACATGTATCTACGGAGGTGTAGTCCAGTGTGGCAGTACTATAAAGTTGAGCATTAAACAAGTAGACACCGTCATCATCGGACTGACCGATTGCTAAAAGCGACGTTAAAACGTTAAATATAATTCCTTCAACTTCTACGGACAATTTCGGTGGCTCACCTCAACTTCTACGGACAATGCCGAGGGCTCACCTCAACTTCTACGGACACTTTCGAGGGCTCATCTCAACTTCTACGGACAATTCCGATGGCTCAGCTCAACTTCTATGGACAATTCCGAGGGCTCATCTCAACTTCTACGGACAATTCCGAGGGTTCATCTCAACTTATACGGACAATTCCGAGGGCTCACCTCAACTTCTACGGACAATTCCGATAGTTCATCTCAACTTATACGGACAATTCCGAGGGCTCATCTCAACTTCTACGGACAATTCCGAGGGCTCATCTCAACTTCTACGGACAATTCCGAGGGCTCATCTCAACTTATACGGACAATTCCGAGGGTTCATCTCAACTTATACGGACAATTCCGAGGGCTCACCTCAACTTCTACGGACAATTCTGAGGGGTTTACTTCAACTTCTTCCGAGATGATTGTACTATCAGGTGAAGTTCCACCAGTTTCACTTCCTGTATATGTGTGCGTCCTTGGTTTTCAATTTGGAATGTTTTTCCTGCAAGTAACCATTCCAGTACTGTTTTCCATATTATCTTATTAATTCTGATGCATTGTTTGGTCTCACGTGGCAGCTTTTCTGAAGATCAACCTGTTTTTGATTCACAACCGGAATGCGAAGAATCAGACGTTAAGAGATAGTACTTAGTTAAAGTTACTTGCTCTAATGTACTGATGAAACGGTATACGATTTAAAGGGGGTGGGGGTTGATATATTCTAAGATAGTTTTCTTCAGCTGTATACTAACACCGGGTCAAAGGTCAACGTTATTTTTACCCCTTGCAATTTCATACCCTGTCTACTCTCACTTCTGAAATTTACATAAAAAATTGTCAAAAACCAATGGCATGTGCAGAATACAGTTACACACAAAAAATAACAGGAAACTGCACTTAAAAATATGTTTTATAAAGAACTCCTTTCGACTTCACCAGGCGAGCACATCCGGCTGATTTAGTGTAATATAACCCCCAATGCACTGATGAAACGGTATACAAATTAAAGGGACACGCGGCAATCTTGACTATTTTAAAACTCGCGGCGTCCCGTTAGTTTTTCTACATACATGCATTTTTGCAATCATTAATATTACTCGTAAGAATAGTTCAAAGAAGAATGTGTTTCCATATAGGTAAATGTTGATTTAATTGCACAAATAATATATTTAACCTATGGTAGAATAGTGAAGACAAATCAAAACTTAAATTTTTATTAAATTTATGCAAGCAGGTTTAAAGTAACAATGCTGCTGGATTAATAAACTCGAGATGGTAATTGTTTTGATAAAAACGTCAAGACTGCCGTGCGTCCCTTTAAAAAAAAAACCCAGACACATTGAGCAAGGCATTTCTACAAAAGGAATAAATTTTAAGCGCGTCTTTGATAACCATCAAAACCATCAAAACATTCGTATACATTCAGTCAATTCCAGCTACTTTTTGAATTCCATGTGTTAATCCAGATTGTGCGATTTAGGCTATACATGACAGGCGACTTTTAGTGGTGGAGGCAGATGACCCAGTTTTCCCTGGGTGGAACCAGTACTGTATACCCACCGCCATCCGTAAGAATCGACACTTTCTCACAAGTCGAGCTCCAAGTAGGATTTGAACCCGCAGCGGTGACAGGCGGAAAAGTAGGCTTTACAATGAGGCGGCTGCATCCCACTTGGACGATTATGAACAATATTGCCCTAGAGTAATGCACAGACATATTAATAAACAGATAGGAAACTTCCTATATTAACCAATGAAGTAACACAAATATCGCGTTCCTTCTATCTTCCCTCTCAAATATTCACTGATGTTGATGAGAATACATTTAAAAGAGTCATAGTGAATAGCAAAATGGTATTATAATAATATATGATTATTTTACAAATAATAAAGATGTTTACATTTAAAAATGTCATTATTTTTCGCGTTTCTCTAAAAAATCAAGGTTTTGACTTTCCGTCAAACTCCTTTTTTGCTCTAAATGTAAGAGAAAGCAAAATACTACCATTGGAAAGAAAATTAAATTTGTGATGGGATTTGGCACGAATGAAACTTGTATCTATAAAACTATTCATGATATGTGTGTTTAAAGTTGGGAAATATTTTGTGAAATTATCCCACTGTGCCACGTGAAGTTTAGATAATTTTCGTAGTGTCCAATCTATTTGTTATTAGGTCTGCGAGTAATGCTATAATAGAGCATAGAGCAACGATTGTAGAACAAATAATCTGAAATATTATACTTCATATCTAAAGCAGTAAAAGAAAGTATTCCAACAAGCACTCACAAACAACAACACATAAATAAACAACAACATAATAAAATACACTTATATAATATAACTTGAATTTCGGGAAAATAGTAAATAATTGAATGAGTATTCGCCATAAAGTATTATAAAACATGCTCCTTGGAATCTTTTGTAAATACGTAGTTTTGTTAAATTGGATTGCCCTGTTCCCCAATAAGACTTCAGGAAACCTTGTTAAATGTTTTATTTGACGTTTTAATGATCTTTCTCCGTCCTTTATTATATTCTGTAGTTTAATTCATGACATTTTCTCTATAAGTACCCAATAAATAAACTTTCATTTTCAGAATTATTTATGGCACGCGCTTGTTGGGTAAATGTCAGTCGGTCTTAAATTATTTTCTAAAAGGCATAAAAAACATTTTCTTGAGACAAATCCGAGTTATGTTATCTGTAAAAGGTAGTATTTTAATAAGATTAAACATATTGCAAATAAAGCAATTTTTTGTCTGGCTAGTACAAAATATCTGCAACAACGCAGTTTTGAGGGGAAAAAACGCACTTCATACTCGACTCCGGACCTCTTCGAAGTAATTTATTTCAAATTGGGTCGTTGAAACTAAGTAAATTTATTCCAAACAGAGGCGTAAAACAAGATGACTTGCAACTTACTTAATCTCACATATTCTCGTATGAGGCGAGGTAAAACTGCAAAATCTAGTTCTTCATTCGTAGCTTTATATTTAAAGTCACTCTCGGGCCAACAATATGTACATGTTACAACATAAAACCGTTCTGCCAAACTATTTCCATGTGTAGAGGTCTTACAATTATGTATGTGTGCCGTTTAACAGTCTATATTTTTCACAGTTGAAACACTTATTGTCCTCTCTTGGGTTTTATGATGTATGGTTACAACAAAATGTTGGTAATTGTAATTTATTTCTTGCAGTATTAAAGCAACGGTTAAATGACTATTTCGCTCAAAATTGGCATAGTCGATTAGGTATTTCCACCAGAGCAGTGTTTTATAGGAGCTTTGCATCTTTTCAGTTCAACCATATATTGATAATATAAATATTTTCAAACTGTGTCAAGCACTTACCAAATTACGGGTGTCATCTCATAGGTTGCAAGATCGTTTAAACCAAATAGAATTCCTGTTAATGATTTTGTAATACACGGAAAGATAAATTTCATTTTGTGTTGGAATGCCAAACGTACGCTCTCTTAAGAAAGCAATACATTCCACAATATTTCTACAAGAGGCCAAACATGATGACATTTTTGGAATTCCCTTATTCACAAAATAAAGTATATATTGACAAGCTTTGTACCTTTGTTTTAAATTACAAAACGAAACATTATATATAGAAATTAGTAAATATAAGTAATTACTTTACCGAATGTATTATGAAATGTACGTTTCAGTATTATTTCTATTATGTAGTAATACGCCTTCTCGATGTTTAAGTCCACTTAACGAATGATAGAAACTGTTGTTCGCGTGAGTGCGTGCGTGAGTGAGTGAGTGCGTAAGTGCCTGTATAAGTTTGCTGTGACTGTCTCAGATTAACTAAAGTTTACTGTTTATAAAATCCTAACCTGTTGCCATGTTTTGTGAAACTGTATGTTGTATCCTCGTGGGCTTTTAAGCCTATTGTAATTTGGAAATCCATCCATCCATCCATCCATCCGTCCGTCCGTCCGTCTATCTATCTATCTATCTATCTATCTATCTATCTATCTATCTATCTATCTATCTATCTATCTATCTCTGTCTACCTCTGTCTGTCTGTCTGTCTGTCTGCCTGCCTGCCTGCCTGCCTGCCTGTCTGTCTGTCTGTCTGTCTGTCTATCTATCTATCTATCTATCTACACATACTTAAAATACACGTACATGAGTATGTACAAGTATGAGTAAAATGAATTGAGTTGGTAACTCAAAAATTCGAAACACGATAGGGCGATGTTTTGCCTGGCCGGTTAAGACGTTTATATTACAGTTGTCGAGTTTAGATTTGCAACATATGTAAGTTATATATATACCTTATAGTAAGTAGGCTTAAAAACGATTTACATTTGTTATAAAAAAGTGTGCCTTTTGTTGACGGGAGAGTTATTTTAAGATATAACAAATATAAACTATCGTACACAGTATGTTGTACCCTTCCATTTGCAGACTCATGTTGTGAAAATTGACCAACTTTATACATTTACAATTTTCAGAAAAAAAACAACGAAAGTAGCATATATAAATAAATATGTCCTGATAGTCAGATTTTTAAAATAAAATTGTTTTGACATTTTAGTATACACAGACATATTTTGATAATACCAATGCATTAGTTTATACTTATATATACGAATTCTAGACCATGTGAAGCCTTTTGTTTTAAGATTTGACAAAAGTTACAGATGAAAGCGCTTCAGTGAAATTTCGAGGATTTAGGTGAACGTAACGGGTGGTTCTTTGTATCCGAGCACGTTACATAATGATAGGCCGAATGTATCCGTTAGAAAGAGTAGGTCAGATTCCCATATGTATCCTTCCCCTCTCTGTTTAAACATATTTATTTTACATCGATTGCGAAACAAGTTCTTTCAATTTAGATTAATCACTCTCGATGGCTTCCTGGGTAGAACCAGTACTAAGCAATGTGGATTAATTATCTTGCTCAAGGATAAATAACGTGGCCGCGACGGAGGATCGAACCCACGACCTCTCGATCTGTTATTCGGCGCTCTACCACTGACCATGCACTCACCCTCCCTGGGGCGACTCTGAATAGCCTTTAGTGTGTGGATGAGCCGTTAAACAACAAAGGTTGTTTAATTATGCTTTTAGCATCAACTTTTCTTTCCATTTTCTGCAAAATTCGATTAATTCATCAAGATAGCTTATCGTTCGTTTATAAATACTAATTCACGAAAATCTTCAGGTTCTATCAGATACTACCTTGGTTAATTAAATAACATTAATATATGTCTGAAGGCCAGAAAACAATACCGTACTCACAAACAACCGAACTGACCACCTGTCATATTTCCAAACATCGGTAATTGTTTTCCAGGCGTATCTTTTATGGTAATTGGCGGCTCCTTTGATGTTCAAGATTGATGTGCGAACCTAACACCGGGTTATGACATGGGGCTGCTATCTACGGTTGTCAATTACTACCCGGTGATAATAACTGTCCACGAGAACTGACCACGAGCTTGTAATTATGTTTTTATATTTCATTATTCTAGTATAAATTCTGTTTGCCTTTCAATAGTACAAGCGGCTCTGCGATTTTCCCATTTCCCGATGTTCCTATTTCTTTGTATAGGATAGAGGGTATGAAGAGAAATCGTCACCATAGCCCATTTCACCCCGACATTTGCCGAAAGATCACGGATAATAACGAGCTATCTCCGAGTAGCCAAATAGGTCGACCAATCAAACGCTGGTAGGCACATTAAATATTCATTGTAACGGTGCCAATGTGAATTAAAAACAATGTAAACATGTTATTAAATGTCAGACTATAACTTGAACGCATGACAAATATATGTTATTAATGTGTTTGGCACTGTAGAAAAACAAAAAGTAAAGCGTGTTTGTTGATACAATTCAAAAACGGGATTGTCAGAAAACAATGAATATTTCTATCGTAACACCGGTTCCAACTTACGCGCACATGCTACAATGTAAACAATTCAACACGTGTTCGTATAGCCTTGACATCCGATCTAGTTTCCAAGGAATGAGTCCAGATGGCTTCTGTGTAGAATAGCACTAACGATTGCGGTGTTATAGCGAACAAATACGCATATATAAAGACTGAAACTAGTTAATTTGTGAGTGTTGATACTGTTATGACTACCAGCATCTGATTAGTTCTTGAAGTCATGTGACTTTGCGCCATGTGACTGAAATTCCGAACTTTGTACGGAGATTTCCGAAGGACCGGTGAAATGGGCTATTAAGCAACCGAATGGGAGGGAGCGTAGAGACCTGACCGCGGTTTCTTAGTGGTGCACTTCATAGACTCTATCCGGCTTGTTTACGATAGGTGTTATCGATAGTCTCTATATAGGTCACACTCCACGAAGAGCGCAGGTAGAAAAATCTTCATGATTAAATGGTGCAAGTATTTGAAATTCTGAGCCATCTGATTGGTTGTATTTGAAATTCTGAGCCATCTGATTGGTTTAAAAAGTAGAGTAAACACTAAATTGTTTTATTCATTTTGATCAAATAACATTTTTGAAACCTTATCTGTACTCCCCGAATGGTTTTGATTTCGCCTACCTTCGTCTGCTGTGTTTTCTTTATTTTTTCAACTCTTTATGGCCCGGTTTGATTTATGGATGAAAGGATGAAAGCTGACGGAGGGCAATAACTACATACCATACAATATGTCACATACAGTGTGTAATATATTACACATCACACACAAATATATCACATACCATGTATCATGTACAATATGTCACAAACAATATGTCACAAACAATATGCCCACATACAACATATCACATACAACATTATCTCATACGAGCATGTCACATACGACATGTCACATATAACATAAAACATATACTATGTCACAAATACTCCATTAGTTGTGTGGGCAGATCTTTTAGATTTGCACTTGAACTGTACATGCGAGTCAGATTTTGTATTGGTCAGTAAAAATCATACACGCATATCTAAGACGTATCATCACTGGGAGGGGAGGGAATGTGGGAATTGAGGTTAGGGCAGCCGGTCATTTCCCAGTAATCCCATAGGATGAAGGGGACACAGAATGTTTTGAATCTCCTAATATGTTGACATATTTTGCATTGATACTCCTCGCCCCCTACCCACCCGACGTCCGTCCGCTCGCCCGCCCGCCCGCTAAAAACGTGTTTGTATCCTGAAATGTTTCTCTCCTACGCCACTTTTCATGTGTTGTGTGGTATTGTGTGTGTGCGTGTGCTTGTGCCTGTGCTTGCTTGCGTGCGTGCGGGCGGTGGGTGGGTGGGTGTGGGGTGTTGATGGGCATGTGTGTGGGGTGTGGGGGTGGGTTTGGGTGGGTTCGTGTGGGGGGAAGGCGGGGCTGGAATGAGGTGGTGCGTGCGTTTTTGCGCACACACGTGTGTCCTTGTAATAATTAGTTCAAAAACAGCAAACTGTAGGACATCGTAATCCCTTACTTTACCAAACATAGGCCTGATAATATACTGAGCAATAATAGAAACGTCCCCAACTTTACCCATAGATTTAGACACAATGAAATTATATTTTATTTAAACTTGTATGCCAATATCTTTGTTAAAGCCCAGCACTGTCATGAAAACAATTTCCTTCGAATCAAACTTGTGGGCAAACTTATTCCCCTTGATTTGGTTTAAACAGCATTCCCGGGTCTTGTGGTTAAAACTTTGAGTTACCACAGTTTTGTTATATTGAAATAAACAGAAAATTAATACCTCATCACCACAAAAACAGAAAAAAGACGCTGATCTTTTCACTCATTTTTGCGCCATACAGCTTTCAAGAACGAATATTTTCACATTACCTCCCTTTATAATAAAAATACAGTGATTTCGCAATTTGAATAAAACATGTTTTAGCAGCAACAGACAAACTTGGGTTTTTGATGATTATTAATATTGATCAGAATGATTGAGTGATAAGTATAAAATGATGAAATTATATCTAGATTCGTGTACAAAGTGTAAAAAATGTCATCCCTATGCAAATCACAGCTTAAAAGAGGGACGTTTCTATTTTTGCTGAGTATACATTTACAAGTAATGCCTGGTTTCCTTCAGACATACCTACGTTTCATGTTACACAATATAGGCGAACAACGATTATTTCCTAATATCCTGTGGCAGAACTTACTAATGAGTTTCTGGTTTCTGGCTGCATGTAACAATGTCCAGCTCATTTTCCAAATCAATTCTTCCTGATTTACTGTTTTACGCTGATTCCCTCTAGGCGTGTAAAACAATAGATCAAAGTAAAATGTAGGCAATCAGTGTTCCGGGATGCGTTTCCCCAGGGAGTCTGTTTGCTTATTATGTACGGAGACTTATCGGATTTGTGTAACTGAAATTGTGACGTGCGTGGTTTTAATGCCACGGTGTTTCTTTTACTACGAGTAAACAAGAATGTACATTATCTGAGAAAAATATGTTTAAAAAAGTCGCCATATTACAAAATAGTATCTCCTGCTATGTTTTTTTTTACCACACGCTCTTAGTTTTCATAGACTTGTTTCATACACTTTGTGTAAAACATAAATGCTATTGGATAGTCTGACAAAATCTATAGTTTGACAAAATGTCAAGATTGTGAACAAAGTACATACGAGGCTCGATCCCTAAGATGACGATTGTCTAGGTAATTGATTAGGCCACATAAAAAATATGTGTGGTTCAGGTAACCCGACCGACCCTATTTTAAGGGGCCGACCCTAAAACTTTTTATACAAAAAAAAAAAAATACAAAAAAAATAAATAAATGCAAAACAATCGAACTCAAGGTATAGTAATTTAACATATTAAATTTATTATCAGAATTTAATTCATTATTGAGAAAAAACAAAAACAAAAACAAAAACAAAGCCTACCTACACACCCAATTGTTTTTGCCAGTGTTACCTGAACCACACATATTGTTTTGTTTGGCCTTATCAATGCAAATATGTTTATGCCCACCACCGAATGGAGAGGGGGCATATAGCTTTAGCCATGTCCGTTCCCTGTCCGAGTATCCGTCCGTCCGTCCAGAAACGTTTGTGTGTCTATTTCCTCCCACAGTTTTCAGCCGACTGTCTACATGATGCTTACCTATGATGCTAAGATGTACATATCGATTCGGCGTCAAAAACCGCAATTTCGGCCATTTTTTGTCAAATTTTACGTTAAAATACCTTGTTTGTCTATCTCCTCCCACAGTTTTCAACCGATGTTTTCGAAACTTAAAAATGATGTCGGGATGTGCATATCGATTCGGCGACAAATTTTACCTTCTATTTCCGGAATTTCCAATATTTACCGTTTTCGCTTATTGTTTTCAGTAGGGTACATCCGTATCCCATGGACACATGTTTTACATTATTTTTGTTACAGACAATCCCGCCCTAAAAATGGGATTTGTATTAATCATAAAGGTACATATCCTAATCTATATTACGTGGTTGTTTGTTGTAGGATCGCAAATAAACATCAGTTCCTTGTTTTCCCCTCTACATTTTGTTCTGCACAAATCGGTAAAACAATTAATAAAAAAATATTGCCCTTATATACTTCGTGCCAAAATAAAACCGCTATTTGGACTAATTTTTTTTTACTAGTCTTGATCATCTTCCACGCTTGAATTGTAAATACAAAAGCCTCTTGACCCTTTGTGCATATAAACAATTAAATTTAAACCGGAAACACTTGTCTGTAATGTTTTTTTTTGTTTTTTTTTTATCATCCGCATTTAGTTCGTCGATATAATGATGAAGTTTCGCTCTTAGTCTATTTATTAATTTAATGTCTTTCTGTCGTTATGTACATGTATATCTTCGATAGAAGGTGCATTGTATCAGCCAATCAGAAACGATACCAGAATCTCGACAAATTTCTTTTTTTTTTTAGAAGAACTGTTGTAGACGTTTGTCTTGAAAACAAGCAAGCGTCGCAGATCATCTAGACTATATGCTTACATGTTTTTCTTTTATATCATAAATCATGCTCCCGAAGACCCAGCCTTGAGTCTTAATTATATGCCTTATAAGGAAATATAGTAGTCACTGGCTCATTAGTTTTGACGAGGGAGTCCACTTCATAACTAATTTGACAGGCAAGGTTGGGCCATTTTTCACCCAGTGCTTCATTTAAACACCAAATTCTTTCTATGCTAATATTCTGCTCCATGCAAACAATACACTACGGCATTGGTTCAACAGTTTCGAAGAGGAAGAGATTTTTTAAGCGTTCCCACTATATCAGTCTAGACATCCGGAGCGGGGAAGTATTTCACCATATCGACTTCATTTGCACAAATTAGATTGTCCATGTCAATTTAATGCTTAGTTCCAAAAATAAATGTCATATGTCTAGCCGTTTCCGAGAAATATATCCATAAGAGTTTTCATTCTATATAATTATCTGGATAAACCTATGTTACTCTACTGAAAATAATATTTTTAAAGGTTTCAACTATTTTATTTTGTTTGTAACTGTGGTCATTTTAGACGGAACATTTCATCGTTTTGAACACAATTTGAAATACATATTTTCCGCCCCAGAAAGAGGGAACGATACATAGAGAATATTACGTCATTGCCTTTTACTATCATGTTTATTAGGCGAGGCTTAGAAAACGAAGAATGTCGAGGCTCTGTCGAGCCATTCTTCGTTTTCGTGCCGAGCCAAATAAACTTGATAGTAAAAGGCACTGACATAATATTCTATTTATCATGTAGATTATTCACATTTTCTGTATGAATTACTATTATCACCTATTTCTCAGAATGTTAAGCTTATCGAGGAAGCCGCCATGTTTTTGTTTTTTTGTTTGTTTTATGACGTCAGACAAAGTTACGTGCATGACGTCAGATAACGTTACGTTATAAAGCAAAATGTATTAGGTCACCCCTTTATTAGGCAGAAAAGTGGATATCTGCATGATAAATGTAAATAGGAATCCGGGAACCTTGACCTGCTCTTACTATAAGATAGATTGCCATGGCTATTTAACGTGTTCCGATTCACGGGACCCCATGTTAACCGACGGACGAGGGAGGCTAAGGGGTCGATCTTAAGCCCCGTGTGGTTCCCGGGGGCCCCGTTTGGTCACGGGGCAAGAATAGGGCCACTGCAGATCTCTTTGGAGGGGTAGGCGGAGTGGTAGAATCCCCCCAAATTCATGTTCATTTTATAATCTTTTTTTCATGTTCATTAAAGGTCTTCATCATGATCCCTGCATTGTTTCAGGTGCCATCTCGTTCACATCAAAGAGCAGTGGCAGAAAAACAATACACGTGGGTCCAGCGTAAATGGAGTTTCTACGATAGAATTTGCAGCAACTCTACAGTTCAGGGTGAGAAGGTTCTAGGCTCATTTTCCATATTTTATCTCGATGTACATGGAGGATGAGCCTGTCATGTTCATGCCTGTTAGGCGCCATATAACCTTTCATGCATTGGTGCGCCTTAAAACCCAATTCGATTAAATTAAAAACTATAGCTATTTAACGTGTTCCGATACACGGGACCCCCGGTTAACCGACGAACGAGGCTAAGGTGTCGGTCTTGTCTAAGGACCGAAGCAACCCAAAGGTGCGTGTGAGGCTCGATCACGTGATCTCTGACGTGCTATCCACTGGAGCCCAGCCGCCTTTAAGTAATTAACCCGCCAAATAACGGCAAAACTACACTACAAAACAGTTTATCTAAACTTTATCCATGTGCTCAGGTCACATAATAATGTATATTGTTTTATTGACGGATTCTTAAAATACCCGTATAATCTGTGTACAGTTTTAAAGGGACACACGTTTTATCAAGCATTAACATTGGCTTGTACGTTTATTAATCCTGTATCATTTTGACTTTAAACCTGTATTTAAAGAACCTAACTCGCCAAATAATGGCAAAATTACACTACAAAATCCGTGTATCAAAACCCAACCCAAGTGTTCAGGTCATATAATAATATATATTTGCCGTTTATTCATATGTTTTAAAAATACGCGTGCTTGAATATGCGTAAAATGAATTATGAGTTGGTAACTCTTAATTCGACGCTCCAGTTTTGCGGTTCAGTCTGGCTGGATAGCTACTTTAAATCTAATATCATAAATGCATAAATCATTTTTTTCTGAGTCGTATGATTGTTTTAACAATAACCTTTCGCATTTCATCTTACATATTGTATGAGCTACACTTGTATATTTTGTTAGAGAAATATGTTTACTACATTATAATCTATATCGGTGAAATTAAAGTTCGGTGCGCGGAGAGATACATGGTCGGGGAGCTGCTTGCATCCGCGATATGATGTAGTGCGATTATAATTAAACGGGATTGCCAGGGAGAGGTTCGTTATCTGTCGTGCTGCGTGCGTGGGGAGTAAGCAGTCGTATTCTTTCTTTAAGAGTTTACTTTTTTCGTTAAAAAAAACAACAAATAACTGTTTAATATCGATATCAAAACTAGCTTTGTACTCTCTCTCTCTCTCTCTCTCTCTCTCTCTCTCTCTCTCGAATTTGCAATATTCTACAGAGTGTATTGTGTGTATAAATTGAGTGATAACGGCTAGACACACTCATTCAAAACACTTTTCATATAAGCATATTTTATATGTTACATTTTTCAGCGCATTTATCAAAATCTGCAGACGATATGACAGATATTAATCTCCTTTCCAAGGAGAGCAAACGTCTTATTCCCGCTGTGAAAATATGGATAACAACTTGTGATATCGGTACTTTTCTCAGCAGCAGCCATTCTTGGTCAATTCCTCGCACACATGGAAAAGCCATTAATCAAGCAGTGTCCATAGTCTCTTGTCAGAAAATGTTTTACGAATTCACGAACGCCTTAATTACCATTGAAAGCCTTGTCAAAAACAATTCATATTTTATGGCTGCTTAGACAGGCTTTCGCGTTTCCGCTAAACGCCAGTAATCTCTCGGAGATGGACAGCGTAATGATAAGATTTTTCTCATGTTTCTAAGAATTTTTGGAACATTAACATAATGGTTAGTGGCACGAAATACCCAAATCGATCCAAATCCACACAATCGCCCAAATTCCTTACCCATATGCTTACCCAAATATACCCCAATTCTTACCAAAGTCTACCAAAATTCACCAAAATCCATTAGTACGGCAGTGTACTTGATTTTAATTACTAGTAGTTAATTAAAGGGAATGTAGCCTCACAACTAAACAAGCTTTTTCATTGAGAGTTCTGAAAAAAACTCGCCAGAAGGTGAAAGATTTATCAAAATCAGATGATAAACAAAACAAATATGACAATTTGAAGGTTTTACTAAAATGGATATGGGAACCGCCATTTTGAAAACTATGACGTCATAGTTCCATATGACCATATATGGAATATTGATACTTGTTACATTTTCATCGGTGAAAGATTGGGATTTCGCAGTGAAAGAATATTCATAATCGCTAAATATTATTAACTCCGAAAACAAAAATAACTAACTGTGACGCTAAGTTATGATATCAATACAATGGTGCTGACGTCGACTACATCCGCCGATAACGTTCAATAACGCGAATAATTTCTGTTAAAATCATGAATAAACTGATTTAAAATGTAATAAATAATTTAATTGCTAGGTAAATCCTTCACTCGATGGTAGACGGGTTTTTTTCTCACTCACTCCCATACGCTAGTTCGTTCGTGAAAAGAACCACACATCTAGGCTACCATCTCGTGAAAGATTTCCCTATAATCGATCCCAGCAGTTAAATAATCTCTATATAATATATAGTAAACATTCCCATATATATATAGTACAAATTCCCATTGTTATTCCAATACCTTTTTAATGGTTTGTTTTGTTTGACATGTCTTTCACTAATATCGTGCGTGTTTTGCCTTTCAAATATGTCAGATTCCGTTTGTTGACCATTCTCTTGGCACACGGTAGACTTTTAATGTCCTTTTATCTTTTATAATCTGAAGTAATCTTTGATAATCCTTTCATCTACGTGTTGACATGATGATCCTGGGATGTGTATTCAAAGGAATGCTAAACAGTAGGATTCATATTTTGCTGAAGTTATTTTTCATCACAGGAATTCTAATCCAGCCAAGGAAGTAGCAGACATGGAAATTACATTAGAGTATGGCGGGTACCTGGGGGGCATCATGCTTTTATCACCATGATGCTGACGTCTAGATATAACGAATTGAAGCAAAATAAACGTTGTGTCAAATAAAAACTGAGTTCATTAGTATCGTCATCATCATCATCATCACATCATCATCATCAGCATCATCATCGTCGTCGTCGTCGTCGTCGTCGTCGTCGTCGTCGTCATCATCATCATCATCATCGTCATCGTCGTCATCGTCGTCGGCGTCTTTTTAAGCGGTGCTGCTTCTGCTACTGCTGCTGCTGCTAATGATGATGACGATAATACGGATGATGAAGACAATGATGTTGCGAATAAGTGACTATAAACAATGAAATAATGGTCAATGCGTACATTAAGAAATACCGAGTTTAATATATCTTGAAACATTGATTTTGGATAAACTGAAACTCAGTTTGTAGTGTTAAGGGGTTGTTACAGCAATGATACAAAGTACATAACCACTGTGTACAATATGATGTTAGATGATAATATGGCAAAATATCCTAACAAACAAAATTAAGCAAGTCAAGTTAAATATATTTTTGATAAACTTGGTTTTAATCATGTCTGGTTATTCCATGGCGTTGGAAATAAAATAGGTTTTATGTCAATTTTTAAACAACGATTAAAGGATACATTTATTCAAAGTTGGAATGAAGAATTTAGTGAACTCAACCCGTGCTAGGACATACGTATTGTTTTCAGAATTTCGCTTTCAACCGTATTTGGAATATGTAAATTTAAGAAAATTCAGATGTGCAGATTACGAGTGAAGTGGAGCCGGGGAGATGGCACAAACCACAAAAACTACCACTACATGAACGTAAATGTCAGTTATGTAACAATCTCGAGGATGAATTCCATTTCTTGTTTGAATGCACAATGTACAAAGAACTGCGTTTAAAATATATCAAACCATACTACTGGAAGCATCCTAATATTCTGAAGTTTACTGAACTCATGAACAATAACAATGTACGCATAGAAAGAAACCTTGCCATGTATGTTTTTGAAAGTTTTAAAATACGTAATGAATTATTGTATAATAATACATAAGATTCTCCTCGTCAACTGAAATTATAAAATCATATTTAGTCCATATTTCTATGTATATACCTACATTTGATAGGAGTATATGACTACTTCATTGCTATAACAAGTATACTTCAGTTGAACCATGCTTAATCACTTGGTAATAGGTACTATGTAAGTTTATATTTTGTATATTGTTAAATAAACATTTGTATACTCATCGGCCTATGGCCTTTTGTATGAAATAAACTATTTTATTTTATGATAATCAATGAAATACTGTGTTTTATCTGTGAAATAAAAGTGTTATTCCAAACTGTGGAATATAGAGTTATATTTCCACAGTAGCTGCCGGGACTACTTTTTTAATGCAAAACCAACACAAATGCATGCACAGTAACACAGATCACAAGCTTATACTGTTAAATCCACTGTTTATTTAATTACTTTCTTTCTGTTTTGATAATCATTTAATGGTTTCAAAAAAGATGACGCCATGTTACGTTTCGTTACGTCATCCTGGCTAGGAAAGAAGCGTGTGTAAAACGGTTTAGTTACTGAAATTGCTTAATTAATTGTTAGTAAAATTTTGTCGTGAGTGAAGTGAGAAAACTTTTTTCTGGGTAGAACCAGTATTGTATACCTCCTACCATCTGTAAGTTTAAGATGGAAAACACATTGTAAAAACGCTGTCAATTTGCAAGTGTCAGCTGATGTTTTATGGACCACAGTTGGTCAACCACGCCCGTAAATTGTCCACGAGTGACCAGTGATGACACCGTTGAAGATGTACATTTTAGCTTTTAATGTTCCATGTATTGCACTCATTCTGTACGCGGTTCGAACGTTGGTAACCTGTATCTAAGTTATTAAGCAGTGTATGTTTGACTTATGTTGCACGGGATCCCTGTTTCATAAATCTCTGCATCTCAGATCGGTACTAATTCCAAACTATTTGGAGATATCTACCATATTACAATATGAAACTAATGTTGCAAGTGTTATGTTGGATTATGCTTTTAGTAGTGAGCAGCTTAACAGATAGGCTATGAGCCAAACATTTTTTCGCTACCATCTCAGGTGGCAAATTCTTACTGGTACAATGATATTGGGTACATTGTGGAGAAACAAAAATCCATGATATCAGTGCAACAGGGTAGCTGATTCCTGCTATTAGAGTTATCTCCCCCTTTTAAATAAAAATCAGGTTTCTTTGTTTAAAAAATAGTTTTATATGAAACAGTAAGTGCTAAACTTCTAATATTTTGTATATGGCATAAGCTCATGGTTCGCTACAATATTTGTTAAAATGGCCACCATGGGATCATATTTAGCCCGCGCCCTATTTAGTACCGCCCCAGGGGCCACATATTTACATAGATTTTTTTCTGAAACTACAAGAGCTAGACGTCTTATATTTTGCATGTAGAATATACGTATGGTTCTCTACCAAGATTATTGAAATGGTAACACTGGAATAAATTTGACCCGCTCTGGGGTCAAATTTGAACCGCTCCGGGGTCACAGTGTTACATAGACGTATATAGAAATGTCTATAAAAACAATTTTTCTCCGAAACTACAACATCTAGACGTCTTATACTTCGAATATAGCTTAGGTTTATTGTACTCGACAATTATTTTCTCAAATGGTGACCCTTGATTCAAGTTTGGGTCTGCCCTTTAGGTAACACTATTACACTGCGTTATATAGAAAAGCCCTTAAAAATGATATTTTGCACGTAGCATAAGCGTATCTTCTAAATGGAGATACTGGGGCAAAAGTTGACCTCGGCCCGGGGTCACCGTTTTACATAGAGTCATATTAGGAAATTGCTGTTGTAATAAATTAACATGTGAGCACTTTGAGGCGAGGCCCTTGGGCATTTTGTTTATGACTTATAGTAAGTTGTACACGTTTTATAAAATCACTTCAGAGTTAGAACAGCAATATTTATAAAGAATCGGAGTTTTGATGAGGTATTACACTATAAAGATCTAAATTGATTAAAACTATTGAAACTGTTATCGTAAGTAAATGTCTATTTTATGGAAGTTTACAAATCGCATATTTAATAAAGCTATCCAGTACAATCAGAAAGGAGACGCTGAATTCATGGCAAAACTAATTATTAGACCAATTGGGTATTTTATTGTTAAAAACATAAACTTTATTACTCTCGGGTATAAGCATGATGCAAACATGAGGATGAGTGTGTGTTTTTTAACAAATGTACACATACGTTGTTTTCAATTTTTTTTTTTTTTTTTTTTTTTACAAATGTACACCCTAAATTCGCACAACGTACCATCAAGAAAATCATGCCATTGTAGAAGAACGTGCATAACAGACATAGTTTTATGAGAACGCATCTGTAATGTAAATTAACTAACACTAAATGTGTACAATCCCGATATCCTGGGTACCGAATTTAACGTGTGAGCTTTTTGTTTTGTTTGTTTGTTTATTTTATGCTTTGTTATATATTGTCGCATTATTTAAATGATATAGTATATGTATTCTTAATTGTCTTTTATTATTCCAAAGCCTGTGCCATTAATTGATATTGCCAGTCAAATCATAGCAATGAGCTCGATTTACAGACATATTGAAACTGGAGACAGTCTAGACATAATGCCGTGCAATTGAGGGATTCTCATCTTGTTAAACTGGCAAAGTGTCTATAATCCTTACAACAACACACACACACACACACACACACACATACATCAACTCGATATACATTAACTTGATGTCAAATTTGCTAAAAAAAATTAAGAATGACTGTTGTGAACCCAGCTTCTTGGATATAACCTTTTGATTGAAATAATGAAGTTTTAACATTTTAGTTACATGAATTTCAATGCAGTCATCCTCATCATTGAGAGCATACAGTCTGTGGCCCAGTGGATTGCACGATGGGCTTGTAAACCTGAGAACCTGGGTTCAAGCATTGCCGGCGCCTCAGAGTTTAGTCGGTGTGCTATTGGGCAAGACACTTTCCTGCGTGAAGTCAGAGGAAGTCTCGTACGTCGGACTGGGACGTAAACTGGGCGGTCCCGTGTATCGTGTGTTTGTTTTCAAGATTAGGTCAGGTTCCCAGATTCCTACGTATCACTCCCTTCTCTCTGGGGTGGATCTTAATAACATATAATGTGTTGATGAGCCGGTAAACAACAATCAATTCATTCAATTATGTTTCTTTTAAAGTGCATATTTAACTAAATTAAAGGCAAATTATGTTTTTCACCACCAACAAAAATGGAGTAAATACTCTTATTGAGATCAATGAGGGCACTGTATGGTAGTCTTTGTCATTGTCGCAATTACCCCCTCATTGTAAATATACAATTTCGATATTTTTTAGGTAACTGTCATTCAATTTTCACTATTTATACATTCACAAAAACAGGAATGATGCTAACTAACAGTGCCAGACCTTGTTATAAATATAACAAAATGCGAAGAATACGTTATTAAGGTGCTATTGTGACATGTGTACCAATTCTAACAAACAGTTGCCATGGTTATGAATTAGCACAGTTGTCTATAGCCAGGTATTATCATAACTTTTCTCATTCGTTGCTTTTTTTTTGAGTAATGACACAAAACTGTTCGTGCAAATGCATACAATAGTTTTACATGTCATAGGCAGAATTCTTCATTTTGAGGGCTGGCGTGGCGCAGTCGGTAGCGCGGCGGATTTGTAACCGGAGGCCCCGGGTTCAATCCTCCGTGGTGCCACTGTGTTCCGTCTGTGTGTTCTTGGGCAAGACACTTTTCCTTAGCCTCGTCCGTCGGATGGGGACGTAAACAGGGCGGTCCCGTGTATCGGTCTATCAACCGAGCACGTTAAAGAACCATAGGAATCTATTCGATAATAAGAGTAGGGCAGGTTCCCGGATTCCTATGTATCCTTCCCCTCTCTCTGGGGCGGCTCTAAATAACCTGTACTGTGTTGATGAGCCGTTAAACAACATTCAATTCAATTCATTGTGATTGATGTGTGGGTGGGGGGGTGGGGGGGGGGGGGGGGGTAATTCAAAATGGTGTTAAAAACCATTAAAATATACATAATTGCTATTAAAAAGTATTAAAATTAAATATTTAAAATATCTAATTGAAGTTTGTGTTTGCAAGGTTAACTGTTACTTCTTTATGTGTAATACATAATCAAAACGTCTTAATCCTAATAAGTATCGAAATAACGCATTTACTTGACTAAAATGTTATAAAAACGGAAATACTCTCATTATGTGTCATTGATGTACACATGTCATTGATGTACACAGGTCATTGATGCATACAGGTCATTGATGTACAGAGATCATTGATGTGTATAGGTCATTGATGTACGCATGTAATTGATGTATTACTGTCATTGATGTACACATGTCATTGCTGTAACAGGTCATTGATGTACACAGATCATTGATGTGTATAGGTCATTGATGCACACAGGTCATTGATGCACAGAGGTCATTGATGCACACAGGCCATTGCTGTAACAGGTCATTGATGTACACAGGTCATTGATGTACAGAGATCATTGATCTGTATAGGTCATTGATGTACACAGGCCATTGATGCACAGAGGTCATTGATGCACACAGGCCATTGCTGTAACAGGTCATTGATGTACAGAGATCATTGATGTGTATAAGTCATTGATGTACACAGGTCATTGATGTACAGAGGTCATTGATGTATATAGGTCAGTGATGTACACAGGTCATTGATGTACAGAAGTCATTGATGTATATAGGTCAGTGTTGTTCACAGGTCATTGATGTACAGAGATCATTGATGTACACAGGTCATTGATTTACAGAGGTAATTGATGTATATAGGTCAGTGATGTACACATGTCAGTGTTGTACATAAGGCATTGATGTATATAGGTCAGTGTTGTTCACAGGTCATTGATGTACAGAGATCATTGATGTACACAGGTCATTGATTTACAGAGGTAATTGATGCATATAGGTCAGTGATGTACACATGTCAGTGTTGTACAGAGGCATTGATGTATATAGGTCAGTGTTGTTCACAGGTCATTGATGTACAGAGATCATTGATGTACACAGGTCATTGATTTACAGAGGTCGTTGATGAATACTCGGTAAAAAAAGTTTTGGACCAGGGTATATAAAGTCATATAAAAATAAAACTAGTGGACTGAATTTAAGTATCTTTTTTTAGTAACCAAGGTCTACCCTACCCGGTTAATTTGGTATCAAAATCATTAAATTCCAAACAATATTTGATTTAAATAAAATATCGCAATCACACAAAGGGTCTGTGAAAAATGTCCATACAAAGTAACACAGTTACAGACATTCGAGTAACCAATAAAAAGATTATTATTTTTTTCGCAAACTTTCATTGTAAACGATAATTATTGTTGAGTGTTGATCTATTGTGAATTATCAACTGAGATAATAAGGGTTATGGTCGAATGTCATGGTTCAGCGATCATTGTACGGGTTCGAACACTGCTATGGTCCAAAACTTTTTTTACAGATTATATATAGGTCAGTGTGTTACAGAGGTCATTGTTGTACAGACGTCATTGTTGTACAGGTTAATGTGTATATAGGTCATTTTAGTACAGAGGTTATTCATTGATGTACAGAGGTCATTGCTGTAAAAATGTCAGTAACGTACAGGGGTCTTTTACATTCAAAGTCATTGACGTATCGATTTGCATATTTCAAAGACAACCACTTTTCCCATATTAAGAAATATGAGCATCTCTCATGGAGGATTGTAATTCGTCTCAAATATATTTCTTCTGTCAAATCATCTTCCACGGGGCGCTTGGAACAAATGAAATAAGCGTACGCTCGAATAGCTTTTAATGTGGAACTTTATCGCATTAAACTTGCCACTTTCTCAGCTAACATCTTCTATAAATTTAAATTTTGTCTAAACTCTCAGATTGATTAATCCGCAGGAAATCCTGATGAATTGAATTCGGTGTTAAAACAGACATGATTTATTGAAATACATTTTAATTTGAAAGTTATAGGACTTGTTTGTTAAAATTATTCATTGCTGTACGGCAAATGTATTTTCCGTCATTTAAACCAAAAAAGAAATGCATTAGACCGTAAACGGAATGCATTAACTCTTAAAAGACATGCATTAAACCGTAAAAGAAATGCATTTAAACATAAACCATTTCATTTATAAAACTCAAAATAACGAACGTTCTTGACATGAGAGAGGTTTTACTGTGTTTTCGTTCCTCTTAATTGGAGAATGGTTTTGATTAAACATAATTTACATTTTAAACCATTTTGTTTTAGATACCATTTTATAAAAGAATAGCATTAATATAATATAGTTTCAAACGAAGACTCATTTGCCGTATTTATAATAAGACTCGTCTTTCAAAATTTAAAAAAAAGAGAAAATTTGAAGAATGACTAAATCACCTATTTGCAGACCGTCTTTTGCAGATTATCGTTAACGACTGGCATCATTTTCTCTTTATGTATGCGTCATTTATTTATTTGTGTTCTCAGATTATTGCTGTAACCCTGGAAACTCATAAAAGAAGCATGCCTCGTCTAGACAGTCTGTTAGCAGCTGCATCAAACTTGCGCTAAATTAATATCTTTTCTAATTATGTCCGAGAATAATATGGCCATAGATCAGACCTTTTATAATTTGCTACTATACAAATACTGCTCGGATAAAAAGATCTACTGTTCTTATGTAAATATCAGATCGGGTGCCAGTGGATATTGTCAACCCGAGAATCGCCTCGGTCGACGTTATCATTTCGAGGGTTGATAATATCCACTGGCACCCTCAAGAGGATGTGATATTTATTTTATTATCCTGAACACATACTCCTAATATACTCGATAATGAAGAAACAATTGTTGTTGTTGTTGTTGAAAAAAATCTATTTTTACAACTGCGCTTTTCAAAAAGCCAGCGGGCCGATATATTGCGCTATCACCCGCTATGACGCGTTGAGGTTGATAGCGCGAAATATCAACCCGGCAGGGTATGGGGATTTTACATAGAGTGTTTATACAGTGAGGTATAATAAAAAATAGTAATGTCGATACTTAGGAAAGGATCACACGGGGAATGAAAAAAGGGCTAAGAAACAATGATTAAGAAACATGCATTCAACGACTTTGACCACTTCCCACGCACGTGACTCCCCCACTCGTGCTGCACGCCCATCTAACTCATCCGTGCCGTTCGCTTTAGTTGTGAATTATTAGAGACCCTTGTAGTAAGGTTGAATGTTTGAATGATGTTTTGCGTAATTTTCAGCATATATTTGTGAGGATTTGTACTGGTAGGGGCAGACTAGCCAGTTTTTCTTGGAAAGAACCAGAACTTACTCCCGCATCCGTAAGAATGGACACTTTCTCACATGTCAAGCTCCCAGTGGAATTCGAAAACCGTCCTTGGTGTTATAAGTGTAGACTTCCACACCCCTTGAAAAATCTCCCTCACCCACCCCTCCCACATCCAACCCACGTCAAAAACATCAGCAATATGACAAAACTCCCCTTATAAATGGGAGACAGTATTGATAATAGAATTGTTCTCAAAGGGTAATTTATGTAATAGTTATCTTATCATGTACTGATTTGCTTAAACATGTTTTAAACACTGTATTATGGATGCATGCCTTAAGTGAATATTGTTTTCAATATGATATGCATGATAACTGCCTGTAATTGGTATACTCATTTTAAAGATATATTTGACCTGTCTTATTTTTATTAGAGGGCGGGGTGCGGGAGTGGGAGGGCAGGGTAGTTTTTTTCGTGGGAGCGGGTAGGGGGATTTTTCCCCCTGTTTTGACTGAGGAATTTCTATCTTAAAAAGCGTGTGTAGGGGTGGGGGAGGGGGTGTGAAGTTGTAATAAATATGAAGTTGGGAATTATCCGCTTTTCCATTTCAAACTGGTGAAGACGGGGGAGGTGGTGGGGTGGGTAGGGTATCCTACCATAAGCTAATCTATTTAATTAGCGATCATTTCGTTGGAATGAAACACTGTGCATGTTTGCCTTAATTTATTCTTTATTTTTTCTCCCAGTTGGAGAGTATTCAATACAATAATACATACAATACTTACATATTAGGTGTAACACGCCCATTGATTGTTGCATTGAGTTGTGTGTGATTTAAAATTTAAATCCCATGTTGTCATTCATATCTAGGCCCAAATTAAAAATGAATAACTTACATTCTCATCACAAATGACACATAATTATGCTGCCAAAAAATCCACAGAAAAATGGGGGTCATGTATCTTCTAAGAAAGAACTTGTCTCACGAATGAATGCTCCCCTTAAAAACATAAACACTGAGATGCCATAATATTGTATTCATACACTCATTTCCATATAAGCAAAATAAATTAAAAACTCAAGATTTTAACATGGCAATGCTTGAAAAATATAACAAATAGATCAACAATGTGATATAAACCAAAAATAGCACTTTAAATTAGTGAAAATGCCTTTTTTACAAAAAGAAATGAGAATTATTTATTGACGCCATTATGCGATACCCCAGGCCGACACTTCCTGTGTTGCAATGGGTGTGCTACACCTATTAACATTCAAACAATTTAATAATAATATATACATGACATTGAGTAATTTAGGGACAAATATACGCAGTAATCCAGAAGTACTACTACAACAGACAATGTTTAGTATCGTAGAGATTGTGCTTTCTATCCCAACCATGCCACAATTTGGGATAATTATAAAAACATAATTAGAAGTAGTTCGTACCTTATCAGTTCTTTGGACGAGACTTAAATATTCAAACCGAAAACCACGCACCCAAAACAGGTCACACCTAATGTCCAACGTTGGATGAACTATAAACCTTCGAATTACACCAACGAAGTCGTTGTGTCTGACATAATATCAAACTGCCAAAACTGCTTACAATTATGGTAAATTGAAGAAGATTTATCGCAAAAAAAAAGCACGACAATACAGGCGTGCAACCTACACTGCAGGCATGCTATGAATTAAGACAAAGTCAAGGTAGATATATTCGTCGTTTTGAGAGATGCCTATTTATTTTAATCATATTATTATAATCATTGTATAAACATAGTTTAACAAACACTCGATAACATCTAAATATAATAACTTATCTGAAAAAACACACAACATAATTGACCTGTCTGGGAATCACAACTTTTCGGCACATGAAAAAAAAGTGTGATTGTGTCGATTCTCACGGTTGGCCGGAGGTATACAGTGGTGGTTCTACCGCATACAAAGGGTGTGGTCGGCCTCTACTAAACAAAAAGGAAATATATGGCCTAAATGTGCTAAAAATGACATAAACACTCATTTCAAATTCAAACTAACCTGGTAAAGTATTGAACTACGGTCATACAACTTTATACAGTTCTTCTTTATCAATTATTCATAAAGTATTCCCCTTTTCATAAAACTTTAACGTGCAACCTAAAAATCTGCTATATAATGCATGAAGGATTGCCCCCCCTGTCTTCAATCGTTAGTTAGACTGTCTAAAACTTGTATTTTCACGATTCCTTTAGAATGTGTAATACACCATATACATGGTTAAATAATGAAGTGATATGAAAACTCCAAATGTCAGTACCCTTTGTTTAATAGTATGCAAGTAGGTTTTTTAAAAAAGATGTTTGATTCAGAAATGGAATTGTACATTGTTATGCTTTTGAATACAATATCCATTTAATTTATCGGAACGACATCTTATTCTTTCGGGGAAAAAACCCTGATCCAAGCTCGAATCAAGAATCTTTTATGATACTTCGAAGTGATAAACACTGCTCTAGCCAAACTAATTGTTTCTAATTGAACATTTTCTGGATATATAATATTACTTACTGGAACGCCAACTTAAAATAATCTCAATTGAAACTCTCTTCAAACAGCTGAGTCTTGGTCTAATTCAATTAAAGCGAGGTCTAATTCAATTAAAGAGTGGAGAGGTGCAATCAATTTAATTAGACCACTCTTCAATTGAATTGAACATCTATTCGATTGAGTCAAACCGATATTCAGTTTTAACTAAATTGAACCGTGGTCTTATTCAACTGAAGAGATGTTTATTTTTATTGCAGAGAGGTCGAATTCAATTGAAGGGAGGTCTTATTCGAATCCGTAAGAAATAATAAAACCAAATAATGGAGCTCCCTACACATTTGGTGCGAAGTTTGAACTTGAAAACTCGCAAGGTCGATTTCAGAAAACAGACGAATATGACACAGTAATGAATGAATGAAATGGGTAAGTATTTAAAGAAAATACCCTTTTCTTTTTAATGAACAAGCTGGAACAAGTTGCTTTGTTTTTCTAGCAAGACACTTTCCCTTAGCCTCGACCGTCGGATGGGGACGTAAACCGGGCAGTCCCGTGTATCGGTCTATCCTCCGAGCACGTAAAAGAACCATAGGAATCTATTCGATAATAAGAGTAGGGCAGGTTCCCGGATTCCTATGTATCCTTCCCCTCTCTCTGGGGCGGCTCTAAATAACCTATACTGTGTTGATGAGCCGTTAAACAACATTCAATTCAATTCAGTTAAGTCAAACTCCACGCTCATGTAACTATACAGTCCGTATACAGTGTTTCGACGTCTGAAATAGATTATCTGAAAAAACACACAACATAATTGTAAACCTAAGTAGTTGCTGCATTGATCCTCGAACGCATTCAATAATTAGTTAATTAATGACAGCAGCACTTTAGGCAGGTTTACTTGCTTCAACTCGACTTACTTTTACCAAATTACGTTTTGCGAATGTCTACATAGGCGTCATCACAACGCTTTGAAGATTAATTTCCGACATATGTTGGTATCTTCTTGCGCGAAACAACAACAACATGAACAAACCCAAAGCGATCCGAAACATATCGGGGAAGAAAATCTCTTTTCAAAGCGCAGTAGTTGCTGCATTGATCCTCGAACGCATTCAATAATTAGTTAATTTTGGCGTTCTTTTTTTTTTTTTTTTTTTTTTATATATAAAACTTTATTCAATTATATACACGATACATGATGTTTCAAACATATATATAACAACATGTTGCATACATATCCACTTGCATTTTATCTATCTATCAGTTTGTCTTTCTTTCTACTTTCTTTCTTTCATTTTCTTTCTTTCATTCTTTATTAAGTGTGCGTTTTCATTTCTTTAAGATGAGATCAGCAATCCAGTTGTGTAAGGAATACTGATTAGCTCCCCATTACCTTTATATGAATTTAGCAAAATGAAAAGTCATACTGGTCACCTTGTTTATATTATAAACCTATGTGCGCCCCTTTGCTGTATTTTGCTAGGTTTTTATTATCGGCATATATGGGTCACGATGGTCTAGCACGTGAAAGCTTTCTATTAAGACACGAATGGCACGTGTCTTGCACCAAAAACAAACCTGTTGATGTTTTCAAAGCAAAACTAGTCTTGTTATATAGTGTATTTCAAAGGATTAACGTCTCTCTCTGTATATAGTGAATTCAAAAGGATAACATGACTTATGACACTATTATTGGTGTTCGGTAAGTAAATACTAAAGCAAATTGTTAAACCTTTCTAAGATGTTCTGTTGTCTGTTTGTATGTTTTAAGTATGCATGTTTTATGCTTATTTATTTATAATTTTGGCGTTCTTAATGAGGTTGCTTACGTGCCAAACTGACAGGTCAGTTATGTTTTTCTTAAGGTAAGTTAGGATATTTAGATGTTATCGAGTGTTTTTTAATAATAATAATAATAATATATTTATTTCAATATGGTCCTCAGACAAAATAGAATGTATGTTCAGGGTATACAAACATGATTAAAACAATGGTACAAAAATAACAAGAGGTCAATGACCTTGAAGCTCTACTAATTGATTTTGATTTCAGGAAGTAGTCGCTACAGACTTGTTTTTTGAAAATCTATTTTTAACCGTGGCGGCCATCTTGAATTTTCGGCCGACCTGAAATTTTGCTAGGATCAATTAGACATTAAGAGCAACATTCCTGTGAAGTTTCATGAAAATCCGTCAAGTAGTTTCAGATGAGTAGTCGCTACAAGTTTTCATTATATAACTCTATGTAAACAAAGATGGCCGCTGGCAGCCATGTTTAACGTCAAATCAAACGATTTTCGACAAGGACCAACATCATGTCATACTGATCATTTTAGAAAAAGTCCCATATCAATATCTCTTATTGTTTTGAAGAAGTAGTCGCTACAAACTTATTTACTTTAAATCTATTTTTAGCTGTGGCGGCCATCTTGAATTTCCGGCCGACCTGAATTTTTTTTAGGATCAATTAGACAGCAAGAGCAACATTCCTGTAAAATTTCATGACAATCCGCCAAGTAGTTTCAGAGGAGTAGTCGCTACAAGTTTTTACTATATAACTCTATGTAAACAAAGATGGCCACTGGCAGCCATGTTTAACGTTGAATCAAAACGATTTTTGACAAGGATCAACATCATGTCATGCTGATTATTTTAGAAAAAGTCCCATATCAATATCACTTATAGTTTTCAAGAAGTAGTCGCTACAAACTTGTATTTTAAAACTCTATTTTTAGCTTTGGCGGCCATCTTGGATTTCACATCAACATGAATTTTTGCTAGGATCAACTAGACTTGATGGGCAACATTTCTGTAAGTTTCATGAATATCCATCTAGTAGTTTCAGAGGAGTTGTCGCTACAAATAAAAGTTTACGGACAGACGGACGGACGCCGCACCACGGCATAAGCTCTGCTGATCTCTGATCAGTCGAGCTAATAAAATGAATAAAATATGTCTAGAAACTTCATGATTTTTCTAAAAATGTGGTATTTGAGATAGATAGATAGATAGATAGATAGATATTTTATTGATTTGAGATACATTGATTCAACCTTTAGGTGATATGTATACAATATAAGACTTATGTTTAAAACTCATCAATTGTATATGTTTTAACAACATAAATATTAAAATTTTAAGAATTATATGTTAAAACATAAAGAATTACGTACATAGTGTCAAGTAAGTGAACATTGTACACGTGCATATACTGTGATTGACGTAGGTAATACATTGGTAATCAAGTTGTTAAATTCCATATAACAAATCATTTAAACAAAACAACAACTACTGCTGTAAGATGATCGTAACAATTAAAAGTGATGGTATATTGATTGAATATGCAAGTGATCTTGAGAAATAGTTTCTGATTGAAATATCCTACTACCTATTTTTTTCCCCGACAGAGTCAGCCTTGTTTAATAGTAATACAAAAACACGAACCACTGCAGTCTATTTAGTGTTGGTTAAACCACCAGTCCTAACAATAGTATGTGTATGTGTGATTTAGCCTAAGACAGCAGCACTTTACGCAGGTTTACAATCAAGTACAACATAAATATGCATCTCTCAAAACGACGAATATGTCAACCTTGAGTTTGTTTTTATTTCATAGCACGCCTGCAGTGTAGGTTGCACGCCTGTATTGCTGGGCATTTTTTTGCGATAAATCGTTTTCACTTTACCATATATGTGTCTAGAAATTCGCATATGTACGTCAGACATCTATATCTATGGCCTGAGAAATTCACAAGATGAATGTAAAGGTCTGGATATTAAAAATATAGCATCTATTTGTGTTATGCGATTTTTTTCCCTATTTAAAAGATTTCTCAAACATGCGTGGAATTGGTTAGCATTCTTCGATATTTAAAAAAGGTTTAAATACAAAAATAATCGTGCACCATGTTGAACATCTGCCTCAATTTCGGCAATTTTGATCGCTCGCCTACATTACCGGAAACCCTACGCCTTAAACTATCGGTATATCCAAAGCAATGCTGGCGGTGCGATTTCCGGTCGTGAACAGTTCGAGGGGTGAGTGGAATACTCTTGTAACTATATATAAATAAAGGAAATATACAATAGTTTTACACTAAGAACTCGAATGACCTTTCAAAACGCCGGTAAGCGAGAATTTTTATACAAGGGCTATGTCAGGTTTGTTGTATTTTATTGTACGAACAATTTAAATGACAATGCAAACGACATTTCATATTAATATCTTGTGTTTTTTCCTTTATTTATTATTTGGAAATACAATGCTGATAAATTTCCCTTCCTTATATTGAGAACTTATAATAAAATTGAATTAGTTTTCTGAAATAAAATAATTAATTAAAAATTAAGTATGTAAGTAAGGCCAGCCCAGCCCAGCCAAGCCCAGCCACGCCGCAGCCCAGCCCACAGTCCCAGCCCCAGCCACGCCCCAGCCTCGCCCCAGCCCCAGACCCGCCCAACCCAGCCCAGCCCAGCCCCGCCCCAACCCAGCCCAGCCATTTATCGCCTCTCATCGCTGCGGGTTCGAATCCCATTGGAAGCTCGGCTTGTAAGTGAGAAAGGGTCGATTCTTACGGATGGCGGGAGGTGTACAGTACTGGTTCTACCTAGGAAAAGTGGGTTGTCTGCCTCCACCACAAAAGAATCGACCGTCATATACAACCTTACATGTGTTGAAAATGACGTAAAACACCACTTCACTTCCGGTTCCGGTTTCTATCAAGAAGGACGTCTCTGAAATAACTCTCTCGAAATCGACGACTATATCAACGCAAAATCCAACCATCCCACCTCTAAAGCATCTATAATCGATCAACAAACATTCAGGACGGCATCTACCTGTTCATTTTTGTCAATAGCGAATAGCGAACTGACAGTCTGTTGTTATTTTTAACTTTTGTTCGGGTGTGTCGACCATTTTCAATATTTGATGACTGTTTACTTGTTTCTCTTCTAATGCATTCATTGCATCTATTTTATCAATGGTGAAACTGTGCTAGTGACTTAGTCGGTATTTAATGTGCTAAAAAATACAATTTCATAATTCAGATTGGAAACGGAAGTCAATTACCAGAAATTTAAAAGACTATCAAAATGGGCCTACATAAGTAGGTCTCGAATTTGTACGCTAAATGTACACTAGTGGCGTACCACCAGACTGGGAAAACATTTTCAAAAGGGCCCAAGAAACCAACTGAAATAGCTTTGAAGACAGTATAAACAGTACCATACACATAAACAAACAAAACCACATCTGTATGACTTGCCTCTCACTTACAGCACGAGGAATCTCGTGCAAATCTCATTCCTACACCATGCGGATACTTAATCCGATTCAAGGGAAATTAGCCAAAATTACTTCTAATTCATTCATCAAACGAAGAAAATTATAATTATTTAGGATTTTTTTTTTTTTTAAAGACACTTAGTCATTCAAAGGGTAGCGTTTTGTAACTCTGGCAAGGAGAATGCCAGTACCAGTCAGTCATTAGTTTTTATAAATAAATCAACTTAAAAAACCAACAGTAGCTCCGTTTTTGACGGCTGAGTCATCCGCGGACAACGCGCCTGTTGTTCTAAATTGTCGTCTGCTGTGGAATTATTACAGACGACATTTCAGATGTCAATCAAGTCTCGGGACGACTCTGGTTTTCACGAGATTAGCTGAAAATTGAAAATTCCTCAGCTGATTTCGTGTGATACCAATATTGCAAGCTAATCAAACTTGGACAGTTTTGACGCAGAAGGCGAGAAACAAACTCGAAAGTAATGGCCAACTATTGCGTGACTCATTGAAAATTAGGAAAATCTATTTAAATATTCAAACTCAACATGACCAAAAACGTTTTAATAAATGCTACATGTTGAATATTTTATTAAAACTAACTTCTTAGTAATGGCATTCTCTGCACTTTTTACTGGTATTCTTCTTCGTCTTTCTTTTTCTTTTTTTTTTAGTTAAAAATTAATAAAGTATAAAAACAACAACAACTGGTAATGAAAATACGGATGCTAGCAAAACATAGCCATTTAAGGGTAATTACACAATTGTAGACAATTAATACTAAACGTATATAATACTACATACGTCAGTTATCTATATATAGTATTTTCTTCTTATTATACGATAGCTGTATAATGACATGAAGTAGGAACTTATGTTGTCTGGCTTTTTTATGTCCCCAAAGAGATTGGGTATAGTACTGTACGTCCGTTCGTCCATTTGTCCGTTTGTTTGTTCGGTCGTTTGTTCGTCTGTTCGTCTCTCCGCCCGAAACAGCCATGTCCCAGCCATAACTTTTAAGGTACTGTAAATAATTTCATTAAACGTAACACAGATGTTAATCTCTGTGAAAAAGTGTACACGAATCAAGTCCATACCTCAAAGGTCAACGAGGTCACACTTGGAGGTCAACGGTCAAATGAGTCAAACTCATGTCTAAGCGATAACTTGGAAAGTAATTAAAGGAAATTCATGAAACTTCGCACAAACGCTAATCACAATGAGTGTGGCGCGCGCAAGAATCAGTTCCATATCTCAAAGGTCTAGGTCACACATGGAGGTCAAACGAGTCAAAATTATATATCAGCCATACCTTTGTAAGTCGACTATGCAAAAAAGTCTCAGAAAAATGTGCTACTGTTAATAAGATGGGAGCCAGTCGAATACGAACACAAAGTACGGAAAGGTTGACCGACAAGCTCGTATAAAAAACAAACAATACGACATGCCCTTCTTCATTATCTGATCACGTGCTAACGCATCTTAAGCACGTGGTTATGTCATTGACTTTTACTTAAAACTCTTAAATTGGAACACATAAAGTAAATTACCCGGCTTGTACTAAGAGCTATAAGATATTTTATTACGAACTTTCGCCGGCGAATAATAAAACCACAAAGCCTTAGTCTAGACAGTAAGTAACCGCTTTACGATACTAGTTTAAAGGAGTTACATCAGGCTGTTCTCTAGAAGAATATATATATATATTTTTAAATGTTTCAATTCATGATACATTGACTTCAGATATGACGTTAGCCCCATGTTGTTCAGACGTAACAGTTCACCATATATTTTTCATAGAAACGGGCGGAAAATTATTAAATAAACCCTGGTGCGTAAACTAGGATAGCACAGATTGCTGTGCAAAATTAATTTTCCTTTAAATAAGGGCTCATTTGTCGGCTCATTCGTTATCTTTAGGTTATGTAGAATAGAAATTATCGCTATCTGGAATTTTGTATTCGGACTCCTAGATCACCACAAAAAGGCTGATGTACCCACTTTAGACCTTAATAAACAAATAAAACAACAAATGTTATGTAGCCGCAGTCAAACCACACAGTATTCGTGCTTTAAGATATTTAAAGAAAACCTTGAATAGCTGTGTTGTTCACTGACACGCCTTTATCGTGTCTAATGTTTTATAACACCTTAGGTGTCAAGTGAAAACCTTCGACGTGAGTCTGAATTTTGGTCTGTCATTAAAATTGTAAACCCGGATTTTATCATTCTCCGACACAGTCCTAGTTTATTCAGATTTGGGATCTGACATGCATGATGTTTTAATACTCTGCAGAAATGTACTTATATAGTACATGTATCCGTTTTTTATCAGATTTTTCTCGTTTGTCAGTTTATACTCTATAAACAATCTTGGAACCACTTCTTTTGATGTATAGTTTAAAACGATGGATGTACACATTATTGAACATAATGGACGTTTTATTATTATTATTAATTTTTTTATTTTATTATTATTTATTATTATTTTATTATTATTATTAACTTTTTTTCTTTAATTATGATTATTATTATTATTATTATTATTTAAGAAATAATAAATATGTACCTGTGTTTTATCGTTCGGATGCGAGTAATTAAATCACTCGTTCTTTCGCACTCGTGATTTAATTACTACGCATCCGAACTCCTAACTGTATTTTATTCACCGATAAAATACAGGTGAGTATTTATTATTTCGATTCTAACCCAACAATAACCCCATTGTTTACGCTATTGTTGGGGCACTATACGTTATCTCGGAGGTCAAGGTAATCAGGCTGCTATGTTTACAGGCTGTTCCATTGGGCGCCCCCGTATGCAAAGTTCTGCGTTTCAATGCACTAGTAGTCACGTGACAAACAATTAAGTCATTGCTTACTGCGCTATATGACGTGAAACGTTCTCACCTTGTTCGAGATGCTTATTTAATGTTATATGTACTGATGCATATGATGGGTTGATATCGGGTGTGTGCACGGTTTGGGAGCATGGCAAGTTTGTTGTAATTACTATTTCATTTAAATTACTGTTGAGTTTGTATTTACCAAGTGACGTCATGTAACGTGGCGCTTCCAACGGATGAAATATACGCAGGGAATTAATGGAACAGCTGTATTTTATCGTCTGTCTCTTTTCTTTGTGTATATGAAAGACTGCGGAGGTCGTGTTAGAATATCCTTTAAAGACATCACACCAGCCTAATCCATCCTACAGAAATAGTGGGGGCATAATTATGATTGTTTTTTTCATGCATTGTGAGAAGAACGAGAATCTCATGCAAACTTGGAGATTGGTATGTACCGTTATATTATGAGGCCCCGACAAACAATTTTAAATCCGATTTAATTATTTCTAAATTGTATGTGTAACAGTACCAGCATGATTTAATTTCAATATTTTTAGTATTGATTTTGGTTAAGTTTAAGACAACATATATTATATTGTTCATTTAAAAATAATTATGTGTTAACTTACATTAATTGGGTCTTCTAAAATGGTCTCCAAATACAGTCTTTGAACTTATTAATAAACTGACCCATCTTAACCAAATTCGATTTCGGTATCCATAGGATGATCGACGTGCGTTGTCCAAACTAATGTTTTCATTCCAATGACACACAGCTAAGTTTGTTTTTAAAATGTACTGTATATCACTACAAGAACCTAACCTTTTGTCGTGAAAAATGTTTAGTGTGTTATTAAAAGATTCCAGTAAATAAGAGTCCATACTTAAAATGTAATTCTGGGGAGTTTTGTAAACGTCAAAACTTTTGATTGTCGATAATAAAAGCTGTTTTGCAAAAGGATCTGTTATGATAATACGACTTGGCTCATTTTTTTTCTTCTGTTTTACATCTGGATGCTGGTTCACACTTGTCATGGATGTTCTCATACTGTGGCACAATATTCTGTAACATAGATTTTAATTTTAATTAATAAAATAAATCGAATTTGCAGATTTTACCATTTTAATCTGCCATATTTAAATGTTTCTATTCGAAACAGTAAAATGAACATTTAGCAATTGTAAGAAACATTGCACATTGTAGTCTTATTTAAAATTATGTCAGGGCCTCAATAAATATTTTCCACAGTAGAGGATTAACAAGTTTGTGATCGTCTCTAGCTGTAAAATGTCCGTGATCTTTTGATTCTGGTGTGATGTCTTTAAGCATAGTTTAATGTACTCAGCATATTGTTCTTGACTTATTCGTTGGTGTTTTAATGAAATTGTGAGGGCAAAGGATGACAATTAAAGCACTGAAAATAAAAAACATACTGGTTTCCTACCAGTTTTCGGCGCCTAACAGTTTCCGTGATATTCATTTTAAACAGATGTCTTTCGTGATAATTTTAATTTCTGATGTATATTATTTTTGGAAATTTTAATCTCATTGGTAAAGATAAAACATTACGCTACGCCTTCGTATGCTAGTTGTAAATGAAACCACTACATCTATATTAAATATTGATTTAATAACAATTTATAAATGTGCCGAAAACTGCTTGTATAGGTTTTATACTTTCAAATAATGATTGTCCAATGCAAAATAAGAGTATATTATAAGCACTTGAACGTAGACAAGCCATGCATGTTGTATCGCTAGGAGATGACAGGTATGTAACGAGTACCGAGATGTCGTCTGCTACTCGTGTGTCGCAAAATACTAGACATTGTTCCTACTTTTAGACTGAGCTAGCTTCCTGTTTCAGGTTAGTGCTTTTGTTACCTACTTTCTTATTTTTAAAGATATAAGTTATCAATGCAACTGGTCGATGAGATGAAATTAATTAAAAAAGTAGGTCAACATATGTCAAGACATTTTAATTTATCATTTTACAAAGTTTAAACTTCAAAATATGGTTCTTACATTCAGAATGCCGAAGTAGCAGATTCTGTGCAGAAACGAAACTGCAAGGATCGGCAAAAACGAAGCTCCGATACATTACACTGATGGCAATAATCCCGTTAACTTTACCATGAAGCTAGCATCATTACTGTCAGACGCGTGAGAAGCAAGACGTATGTTTCTATGCATGCCCCATTCACGTCTAACAACACAGTCGTTTTTACACTGCACTGCATATGTAGCAGGGCCTCTCTGGACCACCGTACAACTTATTGAACTTTCGTACAACAATTTGTTTTGTAACGTCTGTCGCTCGAAATATCCAGCAAAAACACGGGGTCCACCTTTCAAATGTATCACTACCCAGTATTCAGTTATAGGACTGACCCGAGAATCTCTGTTTATTGAGAATGTCTATAATTCATACATGTAACTAACAGACCCCAGAGCTTTTCGCATAGCAGTGCATTAATTATCTGACAGCAGATAGGCACATTCAAACAAATTGAAATAATTTGGTGTAACAAAATGCTATCTGTAAATAGAGATAAGGCAGTGATATATACTACTAACATTTAATTCTGCATGGAAAAAGTTTTAGCTCATTAGGTGATTTATTGCCATTTTATTGACCTCATGCTGGGTATGCCGACACCAAGCTGATTATCATGTCACTTGAGCTGAGTCGAAACTACTACATTTTTTTCGGGTCTGTCCTATAACTGTATTATATTCTCAGCTCTGGGCTCAGAAACATTCAGGCATATCCAAACTTGTTTAAAATTATGAACTTGTCTTATTCTTGTGAACTGGAACAAAAAAAGAGAACATATTTGCACATTTTAAGAAATAAACAGAAACCGAATAACACAGTTCTGTGTTTTTAAACGCAAGAATGTTCTTTCTGTTGGTCGCAAGGGAGATAACTGTTTAGTGAGACCTTCATTGAATAAACTATGCCCAACGAGTCTTTAACTCTTAACCCGCTAAGACTATAATAGCCTTTGCGTCCATTGTAAACCCAGATCAGCCTGCGAGTAACTGCTGATCAGTCATTTTCAAATTTTCAAAAACACCCCTTTGTCACATAAATGGAATGGTCTTAATTCAAAGAAAGAACAGTCCATTATATATATGTAGCAGGTTAAGGATTAATACTGACAAAAGCATCCCAGAAACAAAAAACATTACGCAACTAATTTCGGTTTTAGGCTGGCGTGGCGCAGTCGGTAGCGCGGCGGATTTGTAACCGGAGTCCACGGGTTCAATCCTCCGTGGTGCCACTGAGTTTCGTCGGTGTGTTCTTGGGCAAGACACTTTCCTTTAGCCTCGTCCGTCGGATGGGGACGTAAACCGGGCGGTCCCGTGTATCGGTCTTCCTTCGAGCACGTTAAAGAACCATAGGAATATATTCGATAATAAGAGTAGGGCACGTTTCCAGGATTCCTATGTATTCTTCCCCTGTCTCTGGGGCGGCTCTAAATAACGTATATTGTGTTGATGAGCCGTTAAGGCCTCTTTTTTTTAATAACTTGGTTTACGGATTTTTTCTGGAAAAATTACGTCAGGAGGTCGAAATAAAAATAAAAATAAATTTACTCCGGGGAAATTGAGAGAAAAAATTACAAGCAAAATGTTGACGTTTTAAGTCAAAAAGGTGGAGAGAATCAAAAATCGAACATCACTTTTCGTAGATCCCTATCGAAATCCATGTTTAAAAGCATGCTATAGATAACCGAGCATGTCTAACTTGAATGAATGACAACAAATGCAGGATACAACAAACGAATATAGCGGGATAAACTTGCACGGAGTTCTAGTCCTTGACACGAGTGGAAAAATAAAAAACGAAAAAAAAAGAAATAAAAAAAAAGAAAGTGAAAAGTACAATTTTTTTTTTCCAAAACGGGAAAATTAGACTCGGCGGATCCGTAAACCAAGTTATTGAAAAAAAAGGCTTAAACAACATTCAATTCAATTAAATTATTTTATATTAAAGTAAACGCTTGTATTGCAAGTTGTGTAGCCATATTCCCCTCACGCTTCTCGTGTAATAACTAATCTGTCCATGCGGGCCAGTCGTCTGCCTGGATTCAGTGTATGTCATTTATAATTACTGTCCAAGACAAGGAAGTCTTGATCCGTAAATGAAGTCAATCACCCACACCTAACTAGCGGAATAGCATTTTCTAGACACATTAGTCTTGCAGACCGGTATATTAGTTCACGTTAGGTATAATAAATGTTATTACACGGACAGGATGTAACAGAGTAGCAGGGTACCGTCTTATTAATGTCTTACGGTAAATCTCAACTGTTGCTGCCTTGTTTGGTAGAGGATATAAATAAATACTCAAAACTGGATTCCTTGGAAGCAAACAAACACACACAAGAGAGAAAAGTAGCAGACTCAGTTTATTGAATCTGTTCATGAGGTTATTTAAGGTGCAACACCTCTCACGCCCCCTAGCACCGGCTTAAGCAATATTCTACTTTAAAGCCACATAGACTGAGCTTGATGATCCCAAAGGACCAGCAATAATAACACTACTGATTTGTAGTCGGGACGACTTTTTATACTAAACAAAATCTAGTGTGAAAATAAAGAAATACTGAAAAGTGGATCCCTTGGAAGCAAAAACACAAACAAGGGAGAAAAGTAGCAGACTTGAGGATCCCAAAAGGACCAGTAAATAATAACACTATTGATTGTAGTCGGGACGACATTTTACAGCTGTCACAGAGCACAAAACAAACTTTAGTGTAAATGGCAATAAATATTGAAAAGGGGATCCCTTGGAAGCAACAAACACAAACAAGGGAGAAAAGTAGCAGACTTGAGACAAATGAGTATGTTCATGAGAGGTAATACAGGGTGCAACACCTCTCACGCATCAAAGCAACGGCTTAACCGGTATTCTATACTTTAAAAGACCCACATACTGGGCTTGATGATACCAAAGGATCAGTAAAAAGATGTGTAGTCGGAGCGACTTTTTACTGCCGCCACACAGGAGTAAACAAAGGCTAGTGTGAATGTCAAGAAATACTGAAAAGGGGATCCTTGGAAGCAGAAAAAAACAAACAAGAGAGAAAAGTAGCAGATCTGACGGGGATTTCTTTATTTACACTGTCCCGTTTTATTGGGATGACACTAGGGTAAGTGTGAGGTTTGGCGCACCCTAGAACCTGGTTTAAACCCCCAGCGGCCTTTTTACCACTGACCGTTCCATGGCGGTAGTCGTATTGTCAACCCGTTTGTGTTTGTGATGTCACATTCCTTGCTTCCCATTAACAGTATAACTTTGTTTTAATTTGTGTTTTTGGTTAGCCGTGTTAGAACGTTGTTCGACTTTTATATCTACGTTTAAACTCGTTCACTTTTTTCCACCTAGACATTTATTGTGTGTGCACGGCATGCAGAAATATCATGTGTATACAAAAATGATATGAAATCCTGTTTATTTGTGAAGTGTAATTCATAGCAAAGCATTTAACAATTTGACGTACAATCAAAAAGTAAGTTATTTTATAAAACAGGACGACGAGTATTGATGTCGATGTCGAACGCATAACTAATTGGCAAGGCACGCTGTTGATTATTCGTACATGTTTAAAGTCACTTTATTACTTAGTTGCCTGATTGATACTCATTCTGAACATAGACGGCTTTGTTTAGGCCAAACAAACAAATATGTTTGGTTCAGGTAACACTGGCAAAATAAATAGGGTAGGTAGGTAGTTTTTTTTTCGTTTTTTTCTCTCAATACTGAATTCAATTCTGATAATAAATTTAATATGTTAATTACTATAGCTTTAGTTTGATAGTTTTTTAATTTTTTCTTTTTTAATTTTTACATAAAAAGTTTTAGGGTCGGCCCCTTAAAATAGGGTCGATCGGGTGACCTGAACCACACATATTTTTTTATTTGGCCTTATTCCATAAATCCTGAAAAAGTGATCCCCTGGAAGCAAAAACACAAACAAGAGCAAACGCAGAAGCCTCGGTAAGCCGTCTAATTTAAAGCTAGAAGGATTGGACTCGACGACCAGTAAGTAATAACACTTCTAATTCGTCGTCTATGTATGCACTGATCTCATTTGATTTAACTCAGCCGACTTTTTTTTTAATTAAAAAAAATCACACGCAACCTTGTTTCCTTCTCATTCATGTCATATATGAGTTAGGCAAGCCCATGAAACCATCCCGTAATGGAAACAGTGCGTGCCTACATGGAATACCCAGACGCTGCGTCTAAAACGATATTGCCTCTGACCGCTGCGGGTTCGAATCCCACTGGGAGCTAGACTTGTCAAGGGAGGAAATGTCGATTATTTTGGATATCGGGAGGGAAACATCCAGTATGGCATCAATGTGTCGTATGCCACCTGTTACACGCAGTTTGGGAGATTTTTTCATTATAACGCAACCAAAAACGACAAGAGTCGGACTGAGTCTGAAGCTTGGTTGTAAGAATTTCAAACTTGGTCCCCCGCATTTCAAGTGATTTACCGTGTTTGAATTTCTGAGTTTGAAGCTTGGTTCCCCGGGTTTTAATTCCCGAGATTCAAGCCTGATTCTCCGAGTTTTAAGCCTGACTCCACACTTTGCAAGCTAAACGAGGTATAGTTATATTTATTGATTAGAGGCGTAATTTGTGAAACAACAACTCGGATGTTTTCGTCTTAAATAATAGTAATGCAATAAAAATAATCCCGCGCCTTTGTATCATGGTTATGGATTAGACGTCTTTCCTTAACGGCTCATTTGTGGAATATAAACTAATTCCTAATTCCATCAAGGTTTCTATCCGTCACTGGTCACCGATAGAATACTAATTGTAAGCTGTCTGTATTACGAATGTCCATTGTCTTCAAGGTTATAATAGCGTAAATGGTTCTCCGTGTCCCTTCCATAGTCTACTTAAAGTGAGGAAGTTGACAATCTGTTAAAAACTCAAATCTCGTTAGAATTCTGCGAAACTTATAGTATCACGCAAAGCTGCTATTAAACATCAACAATTAGATGGGGAATGGGGGTGGGGAGGGGGTGGGCAAGAGGTTGAATATCATCTAAGTGTGTGTGTGTGTACTTCTAAGGTTTTACGTCCCTCCGCCAACGAACACGACAAGGTAGCCCTGCCGCGATGGGCACAATAGAGTCTGGACGGTGAATATCATCTAAGAAATATTTCTTCAGCTTTATACTAACACCGGGCGGGTCAAAGGTCAACATTATTACCCCTTGTTATTGCATACCCTTTATACATTCACTTTGAAATGTATACCTAAAACTATCAAAAGCATGATGAGCTGATTCCAACTATCAATAACAGGAAACTGCACTAAGAAAATGTTGAACGAAAAAAAAAGGTATAGCACTCTTTAATACACAACAACTTTCGGCTGCACCAGCAGGCACATCCGGTTGATTTAATGTAATTAAACCTCAAGAACCAATAGGACATGGCTGTAGACAAGAGGATATGGCTGTAGACAAGAGGACATGGCTGTAGAAAAGAGGACATGGCTGTAGACAAGAGGATATGGCTGTAGACAAGAGGACATGGCTGTAGACAAGAGGACATGGCTGTAGACAAGAGGATATGGCTGTAGACAAGAGGACATGGCTGTAGACAGGAGGACATGGCTGTAGACAAGAGGACATGGCTGTAAACAAGAGGTTATGGCTGTAGACAAGAGCACGGTGTATCGGTGGAATACTTATTGCATGAAACAGCCATGGATAATCATATAGACACGAACATAACATAACACTAATGATCATTAGTGTTTACCCTACTTTTTAAACCAATCATATGGCTCACCATTTCAAATACTGGCTACGTTTATTCATGAAGAATGTACTACCAGAGGTCTTCACAGGTTAGAGTGTGACCTATATAGATACTAGCGATACACCTAGGGTAAACACTAAGCCGGATAGAGTCTATGAAGAGAAATATTCACCATTAAGAAACCGCGGTCGGTCGCTACGCTCCCACCCTTCCGGTTTGTAGCGTCACAGCCAAACTATCTTTATTATTGAGAGTCCTGAAAAAAATGAATAAAGGTGAAAGAATTTCCAAAATCGGATGATAAACAAAGTTATGATTATTTGAAGGTTTTGTTGAAACAGATATGGAAGCCGCCATTTTGAGAGCTATGCCATCACAGTTCTAATGTCAATATATGAAATATTTATAAATATAAAAAATTACTGATTAACAGGAAAAAATGACAGCTACTGTATGAAAAATATGTATACTTAATGGCAATAATGCTTTATATGACCAGTAAAGGATTTTTCATTCATTTGCAGCGACTTTCTCTGCTTTAAATGATAATTTGATCAATATTCCATATATGGTAATTTGGAACTATGACGTCATAGTTCTAAAAATGGCGGCTCCCAGAACAACCTTTAAATGGTCATATCTTTTTTGTTTATCATTCAATTTTGATAATTCTTTCACCTTTTTCCAAGTTTTTCAGAACTCTCAATAATAAAGCTTGTTTGGCTATGATGCTACATTCCTTTTAATGATGAAGATTTCTCTTCATAGTCTCTATCCTACACGTAATGCTTCATGCATGCTGTTTGATACTACAGTACTAGTATTCTTAATTTAAGTTCGACCAATTAACATAACGCTATACAAGTACTTATATTGCTCCGCCCATTGTTTAAGTCGGAGTATATTGACAATATTACTGTAATACAGTTGTAATGAGTTGCACGTGCTATTGCTTGTCGGAGCTATTGTATTGATTTGATTGGTTGAAATGAATACATGATTGACAACTGGCGTCATATTAATTTAGTTTTCTCCAAACGTCTCTGTTATTTGAAGAGATGCTTCTATTATCGGACGTTTCTCTGACATTTTTGGACATTTTGTCACATACACACCTGTGGTTTTGAACCATAAACGTATGGTGGCTGATATGTGCTATCTCGTCTTTTTGTTATTTCGCTGCGAAATAACGCCGAGCGAAACAACGCCGGGCGAAATAACGAAAAGACAAAAAACTCCAGGCGAAATAACGAAAAAACGCCGAGCGAAAAGACGACATTTTATACATTTAAATTTCATTATTTCGTGTGATTTTTTTTTCGTTATTTCGCCCGGCGTTTTTTTCGTCTTTTCGTTATTTCGCCCGGCGTCTTTTCGCGTGGCATTATTTCGCCCGGTGTTATTTCGCGTTGCGTCTTTTCGCCCGGCGTCTTTTTGCGTGGCGTTATTTCGTCTTTTTGCAAGGCGTTTTTTTGCCCGGCGTCTTTTCACGTGCATACGTTGGGACCCGAAAGCTGGTGAACTATGCCTGAGTAGGACGAATACAGAGGAAACTCTGATGGAGGTCCGTAGCGATTCTGACGTGCAAATCGATCGTCAAATGCGAATAACACATACTTGCGTTTCCCCATTTGCCATAATATAAAGTTCCGATAAGCCTGGTTCTGAATATAGCAGGCGTGTATGACTGGGGTTTGTTTGTACGAGCTCCCCAATTCACAATATTGACCCCTTCAATAACCTCGTGACGAAGGCATATGTTGCGGTACTCCGATTCGGATGTTATGCAGGGAACCTTACCACAGCATCTGCAAACATATTTCAAACTATAGGTGTTGTGGTACCAGGCACTTGACTAATAATTATTTTAAAATACGCGTTTATGTGATATTTTGCATTAAAATACTTAGAGGGAAAAAGTTCACAATACTGTTTAATTTAAATAACGATAACCTAATAGTAATCAACTCCGTACCTATTCATCCGTTGTTCGTTATTTAGCCCGGCGTTATTTCGAGAAAATACGAGATGGCGCATATCAGCCACCATAGCCAGTACAGCAGCCCTTTCTCGGTTATCGGATTGGGGTTGGCGTGGCGCAGTCGATAGCGCGGCGGATTTATAACCGGAAGCCCGCGGATTTGTAACCGGAAGCCCCAGGTTCAATCCATCGTTGTCCACTGAGTTTCGTCGGTGTGTTATTGGGCGAGACACTTTCCCTTAGCCTCGTCCGTCGGATGGGGACGTAAACCGGGTGGTCCCTGTATCGGTCTATCCTCCGAGCACGTTAAAGTACCAAAGGAATCTATTCGATAATAAGAGTAGGGTACGGTTACCGGATTCCTATGTAGCTTCCCTCTCTGGGGCGGTTCTAAATAACCTTTACTGTGTTGATGAGCCGTTAAACGAAATCAATTCGGTTATCGGATTATTTTGTAGGTCATCTTAATACATTGAGGAAGACTAAGTAGACTGGTGCCCGGACGCAGTCTTATAATACTGGTACCCGAAACACACTCCTGGTTGCAGAGTTATGCGTCGACTGGTATCAATCTATAATTAGACTATAAATAATAAATTTAGACAAATTAAAAAACAAAATAATACTCAGCATAAAAAATATTTTATTTCAAGCTCTGTTTCTCTCCATGGCTGAATTTATGTTGATATAAGACTATACAAGTTATAAGTGGAGATATTTGCCTCTTTCAGTGCTAAGGAAATTCTATAATGATAGGTTATATTTAAAATGTTATAATGTTAAGGACTAATGTCAGTGTAAGTTATGCGTAGTCACACCTTCGGCATCATCACACGGATCATTAGTTTCTACACAACGCAGTACATTATAACATTTCAATGCTGGGAGTGACGTTACGAAATGATGTTATAACGTGAGCCCGACACTTTTCATTTACCATTATATTAATACATACAAAAAACATAAATTGTCACGAAACGTGTTTAATTGAAAGCAAAAAAAAAATGCCATGATTCAAATGGAAAAAATGAACCCACTAATAACATTTCTTTTTGCCCTCAATTTACAAAATTGCACATCGTGATTGCACCAATTACGGGAAAATGAACATTTAGATAAATGCCTGATCTTTATCACATTTCTGTCTCTCATTTACTCTGTACCTCACATCATGATTCATGGGCAACGTAGTCTCTCATTTACTCTGTATCTCACATCATGATTCATGGGCAACGTAACAACGATACACTGTTCATGCTTTTACATGTCACAATATATGTGTTTATATAGTATATTTAACAGAATGTACACTTGTTAAAGAACCTAATTAAATGTATGCTAGTCAAGTATGAAAGGGAGTACATAATACTTTTAGTTGGGGTCTAGGGTTCGAATTAAAATTGACAAATACTTATAGTTTCTATTTTAAAGGGCACGCGGCAATCTTTATTTTTCAAAAACTCACGGCGTCCCGCTAGTTTATTTGCATAACTTGCATCTGTTCAATCATTAATATTAATTATAAGAACAGTATTAAGCAATTTGTTTTTGCATATTATTTATTTTTTATATTATTGCACAAATAATATATTAAAACTTTTAGTATAATAAGACGAAATAGTGAATACTTAAAATTTGATTTATTTAAATGTAACCAGGGTAAAAGTAAAAAATGATACTGCATATATAAATCGAGACACCCATTTCAAACACTTCAAGATTACCGTGTGTACCTTTAAATGGCCAAACAATAAATAAGCGTGAACTGGCTCCTTATTACAAGAAAATTCCTTGTGCACAGTTATATGTTCTCTCCTAGGTTATACACCAAACAATTTTGTTTCCAGTGAACCATTGGTAATGCGTGACATCATATTAAAGGGTTATTCCATTCGCCTGTTTCCGTGAATTCGATGTTTCCGTGATATGCGTGTATCGAAAAAAAGACACATTTAGTGCGAAAAGACGATAGAACGAAAAGACGACATTTCAAAGTCGAAAAGACGACAGAAGACCACAACGAAATAACGAAAAATACGACAATATAAAATGTCGTAATTTCGCGGGTGAAGTGACGTCTAAGTTTTTTTCGCGTGGCGTTCTGTCGTCTTTTCGCCTTTGAAATGACGTATTTTCGTTCTGTCGTTATTTCTTTGTCGTCTTTTCACACTGAATGTGTCGTCTTTTCGTTTTGTCGTCTTTTCGTTCTGTCGTCTTTTCGCTCTGCCGTTCTGTCCTTCTGTCATCTTTTTACACTGAATGTGTCGTCTTTTCATTCTGACGTTTTTTCACGGCGAAATAACGAAAAGACGAAAATAAGAAAAATGGCAGAAATCAGCCACCATAAGGCCGAAGGGAGGGTTGATGGACTGTATACTATCGAGCATTTTAATAATATCTTCAGTCCATATGATTCAGTCATAGCTCACACATGTGTTTCCCACGTTACGTTATCATGGACTGAGCTTAACTTACGGAATATGAAAAACACACAGAGAAAATCTTTGAATTTACAAATAGAAATAAATATCGATACATACTATCTAAGATATTAATCCAGTTTGTCATGGGCGGTGCTGAAGTCTCTTTGAAGCGTGTATCATCCAATCTGGTATAAGCTCGTGCTTGGGAAAGCCATTAATTCACGTATATATTTCAACGAATTTACTCAGTGATTATGTAATTCTTACAAGAATGCCGAAACGTGAGGTATTTCACCAGAAATGTTATCATAAATGTAACTGTGAAGGCGTATTTTTTGTATTCAATGTCATGATCATGTCATATTTTCTTTGATACTCGAGTATGAAATACAGTTTTGTAAACTATGATAAACGTTTTATGATTGTAAATGTTCAAAGGTGCGGATTCATTGTTAGTAGAAGAAAAATGTCCACGTTTTTATATACAAACATGTTAATTATTGTACGCAAGCGTATGCATATTTTGGTAAAAGTTCATCATCGAAATTCCATTAGACAAATAGCCAGTGTTACATGACTGACATTCGGAATATGCAATACTCAGAAATAATATCTATTATTGTATACTTTCATATTGTCCCGTTTAGTTTGCATTGAGCCAAGCGTGCAATATTCTTCGATATTGCACGCTTGATATTGCACGGGAACTTTTGCTCGTGCTTGCTAAGAGCCGCGAAATAGAAATAAGGAACTACTTTCAAATAAAAATAACGGAATACTTCCTATAGTGTCAACAAAAAAATACGTGTTTTTTTACAACCTTTTATGGCAAAAATTGATAAAATAATTCAAATGGTCACTCACCCACTGTTTTTAACGTTATCGAATGGTAAACAAACTTCAGAAAATCGCTTGATGTTTTTAATGACGTCATCCGACGTCGACGTCGTTTTCGCGCAAAATAATCATCCACACAAAATGAAACTGAATGGCAAGATAGGAATTCCATCAAAAGCTATAAAAATAACACAAATACAATGAAAAGTAATAGTCATACAATTAACATTGATCAAAAACAATGAAAGTATACAATAAAAAGGTTATTGAATTTGTATGGCTTAATATTACTTGGAACTCGTTGTTTTGGCGCAGGACGACTCGCAAGCTCGTCGTCCTTTGCCAAAACAACTCGTTCCAAGTAATATTTAGCCATACAAATGCAATAACCTATAATACAAATACACAAGATAATATCTAATACAAATACACAAGATAATATCTAATACAAATACACAAGATAATATCTAATACAAATACACAATATAATATCTAATACAAATACACAAGATAATATTTAATACAAATACACAAGATAATATATAATACAAATACACAAGATAATATCTAATACAAATACACTATTATCAGATCAATATTGATATACACGTATTATTATATATAGGACAGAGGCTATGAAGAGAAATCTTCACCAAGGGAGGGAGCGCAGCGACCGACCACGGTTTCTTAATGGTGAAGATTTCTCTTCATAGACTCTATCCGGCTTAATTTTTACCATAGCTTTTATCGATAGTCTCTATATAGGTCAAGCTCTTCACGGCGAAGACGGCGAGTAGTAAAATCTTCATGAATAAATTGTGGAAGTATTTGATTGGTTGAAAAAGTAGGGTAAACACTAAATACTGACTGCTTCATTTAGTATGAAGAAGGCTGGTAGCCGCTACGAACATGTATATTTACAATATGCAGTGTTGCGTGTTAGTGTTTACTTTTTAAACCAATCATATGGCTCACAATTTCAAATACTGGCTACATTTATTCATTACGAATTTACTGACAGCGGTCTTCACATGTTAGAGCGTGACCTATATAGAGACTAGCGATACACCTATGGTAAACACTAAGCCGGATAGAGTCACGATTAAGAAGCCGTGGTCGATCGCTAAGCTCCCTCCCTTTCGGTTTCTTAATGATGAAGATGTCTCATCATAGCCTCTATCCTATAAATAAACTACGTTTGAAATGTTGTTACAAGTAATATAGTGAAATTAGGTTCGAACGTCACCGGTATTTCTTACTAGGGTCTGAGTTGGCAATGTTTGCGCTCCTGTTGTTTTGCCGCTGTCAATTGCTCACCATTGGCTGTCGTAAGTAGTGCCTTTGCGGCCGTGATAAGTGGATGGGTGGCTCTGCGATGTGGACTGGCGGCCGTGATACGTGGACGCCTGGCCCTGCGATGTGGACTGGCGGCCGTGATACGTGGACTGGTGGCCCTGCGATGCGGACGAGCGGCCGTGATATGTTGATTGGCTGTCTTGAGAAGTGCATTGTGCACTTGATGATCATGTGGATTGTGGATTGATGGTTATGAGTAGTGGATTTGCGGCCGGAACAAGTGACTAGGCGGCCATGAGAGGTAGATTGGCGGCCGTGGATGGCGGTCGTGGATTTGCCGACGTGAGATTTGGATTGGCGTGCGTGGATTTATGGCCGTGAGAAGTAGATTGGCGTTGTGAGAAGTACATGCGGTACATCAGTATGACTGCAACGAGTCATTGTTCTAAAATGATTTCAAATTAAAGAGAATGAGTTTATTTTTATATTTATTTGAATAGTTGTTGTTAGAAATACTGACGAAATTCATTATATAGCACGGATATTATATTTAAACCTATGGTAGAACAACGAAAGAAAAAAAAAGGAAACTTCAAATCGCATTACCTTTTATTTATTTACATGTAAACATCGAGGCGTAATTAGAATACTTAGTTAATGAGTATCCATTTACTGTATTACTTTTCCTCTGCAGAAATCCCTCTCAAGTAATCAAGTCTCTTCTTCTACCAAGAATGGTGAATGAATTTGATATTGCACAATGCCCTGTCCGTCAAGGATACTGATTATATATTTTGCAAAAATAGCAACTTCATAGCAACAGCATAGCAAATGCATAGTAGCCCAGCAGACGACTTTATTTGCCTGGAATATATATTAGCATACAAATGGATCCGTATTGTCCTAACTTGGGCACCAAATTATGACAGATGTTCGACCACATGCGCACCAAATGACCAATTAGTGAAGACACGAGCAATATTAACTGGACATGTGCATGGTATATGTATATTAAGGGATAATGCTGACCACCGTGGTCCGGTAAAGGTCTCTAAATTGTCATAAAGAGGACCGAATTAATGAACGAAATTGTTTCGGGCAATTGCAACAAACGGCCATCATTATGGGACATGGTCTCGCGGATTCACATGAGGTCAAGTGCTGGAAGGCATTGGAATTGAAACAAACGACTGTAACTAGTTCACTCTGGAATACCACTGGAACATTTGAGATTTTTGATTGATGTTTAAAATGCCTTGCCTCCATAATTCCTTCAGAATGTAATATAGGATAGCACACCCATTGCATCACATGAAGTGTCCGCCCGGGGTAGTTGCATAATGGCGGTCAGTAAATACTTCTCATTTCTTTTTGGTAAAAAAGGGCATTTTCACTAATTTAAAGCGAAAGTTTTGGTTTATATCACATTGTTGATCTAGTTGTTACATTTTTCAAGCATTGTCATGTTAAAATTGTGATTTTTTATTTATTTTTATGTTTTATTGCTTATATGGAAATGAGTGTATGAATACTATATTTTGTCAGTGTTTATGTTTTTAAAGGAAGCATTCATACATGAAACAAGTTCTTTCTTAGAAGATACATGACCCCACTTTTTCTGTAGATTTTTTGGCAGCATATGTGTCATTTGTGATGATAATGTAAGTTATTCATTTTTAATTTGGGCCTATATATGAATGACAAAATGGCATTTAAATTTTAATACACAACTCAATGCAAAAATCAATGGGCGTGTTACACCTTGGACCTACAGCATATAACTCTGACTGAACAAAACTGTTCAGTTGTACATTTGATAATGGAATTTTTATAATGTATATGAATTTATAGTGTAGATATAATGGGATTATTGATTTGAAATATATGTTTTAAGTGTCTCATATTATGTGTCTCGTTATTACGGCCGGGTATAGAAGTTTGTTTGTGTAATATTTGTATATGTTTGTAACTTGTATATGTGACGCTATAAGAAACTATTAAAGTCTTTTAAGTCTATACTTAGGCCACATAAACAAATATGTGTGGTTCAGGTAACCCGACCGACCCTATTTTAAGGGGCCGACCCTAAAACTTTGTATGCAAAAATTAAAAAAAAAAGTTTGTGTTGATAATGCAAAAAAATCGAACTCAAGGTATAGTAATTTAACATATTCAATATCAGAAATGAATTCATTATTGAGAAAAAAAATAAAAACAACAACAAAAAAACCAACAAAAAAAACATGAACCACACATATTATTTCGTTTGGCCTTATATATAATTATAATTACAAGAATATGACAAGGATGAGTTCCAAGAGTTTGTTTATTCAAAAACCAACACAATTTGATTTTAAAAGCAAACATCGTAACAGCGAGTCTGCAAGTTTCACTGTTTCTCTCTTAACATTTGTTTGACACCGCGAGTTGAAAGAAACATTAGCATTTTAAATACTGTTAAAACATAACATTTCAAAGACCAAAATAACAAATTTTGAAATATTTGATATTTTTACTGCGTGCAGATCAGAACATAAATCTACATATTGCCAAATGTCTATTTTAATATGTCTTATTTTATATCGCAGACGCCATTTCAAAGTTAGCACCACATTGCTTTTGTCGGTTTTGTTTAAAAGTAGTTTCAAAATATGATCGATTTGTTACAAATATCAAGCATATTAAAGATAGATAGACTCTTTCGACTTGTAATAAATAAAGACAAAACACATGTGTTTGATTTTTAAATAATTTAACATTGTCTCCTGTTTAACCACGAGGGTTTTATAAGGTGGCCATTAAAACATTTCGCATTATACATTAATTGCCTTTGTGAGTCATTCTGTGCAGGGCAATTATCTGTTGGTTTATTTCTCGCTTCGTCTGTCACATTCCTTTAGTTTTTGATTATTCTGCAATATTGAAGTCCACAAATCAGCGGAAGAATTAGTCTGGTACCCTTCCCCTACTGCGCTCGCTACTCTCTCTCCACGGAGAGAGAGTAGCGAGCGCAGTAAGGGAAGGGCACCAGACTACGGAAGAATTTTCAATTGTGGACTAATCCGTGATAAATGGCCTCGTCCCGATACTTGATTGACGGCCTGACGTGTCGTCTGGAATAATCGTGGCAGCAGACGATAAATGCCAAAGACGCGGATTAGTCCAAGTGAAAATAGGGTTTAAAGAAGATGGCGATGACTGCTTGATGATGAGCATTCTAGATTTAGGCATGACCCACCAGAAGTAGGGTTGTAATAATAAAGAACGACAAACCAGTCGTGGATTCCATGTCACAGGTCACAATGTGTAACCCTTACTTTTAACAGATGATGATGACGGTGATGATGTTGGTGATGATGGTGTCAACTTGTTTTAGAAAACACGTGTTACAGCCATAATCAGTATCCTCTTAACACGTATTTTGTACTAAAAATTGCTAGTTTGCATATTTTCTTACATATGACGATGATGATGATGATGATGATGATGATGATGATGATGATGATGATGATGATGATGATGATGATGATGATGATGATGATGATGATGATCGACAGCGACGATGATGATTATGATGATGACGACTATGATTATATCGACGAACTAAATGTGGATGGTAAGAAATATTTAATAAAAAAATAATAATTACGGTCCCGTGGTTCCAGTTGGTTCCAGTTTCAAATTTGTTTCTGCACAACTTGTCAAGACGTTTGTATTTACAATCAAGCGTCGAAGATGATCAAGACTAAAGACGGCCAGGATGACACCCTAGCAGCATTTACTCAATATCTCAATGAACATGGTAACGACAGTTTTTCCCTAAAGAGTTCCTAATATCCATAACTGCGTTATATAAATGACATGTAATGGCGGTAGGATAGTAAATTCGAATATGCTTTGCAAAAAGAACAAACAAACAAACTTATATATATATATATATTTTTATTTTTATTTTTTATAGATTTATATATGTTTTAAATATTATTGAAAACCTTGTCTTGTATAGTGCTCTGTAACTGTTATTCTCTTATTGCTTTGGCTTCTGCCAAGTAAATGAGCACTAACTTTGTAGCGTTGTATACTTTTGAATTGTTTTATTCATATATACATGATCATACCTGTGTTTTACTTATATCGCCGATTAATGCTGTCTAGTTTGGAAGAGGATATACCATTTCTTTACAAACACTGTCTCATTTAACTGGAATTTCAACAGAGTAAGAGTGAAGTTTGAGGTGTAGCACACCCATTGCATCACAGAAAGTGTTCGCCTGGGGGCATTCGCATAATGGCGGTCAGTAAATAATTCTCATTTCGTTTTATAAAAAGGCATTTTCACTAATTTAAAGTGCCATTTTTGGTTTATATCACTTTGTTGAACTATTTGTTACATTTTTCATGCATTGTCATGTTAAAATTGTGAGTTATTAAAATTTTTTGTTGCTTATATGGAAATGAGTGTATGAATACAATAGTTTGGCATCTCAGTGTTTTTGTTTTTAAAGGGAGCATTCATTCACGAGACACGTTCTTTCTTAGAAGATACACGACATATGTGTCAGTTAAAACATACACGACATATTTGTCAGTTAGAAGATACACGACATATTTGTCAGTTAGAAGATACACGCCATATTTGTCAGAAGATACACGACATATGTGTCAGTTAGAAGATACGACATATTTGTCAGTTAGAAGATACACGACATATTTGTCAGAAGATACACGACATATTTGTCATTTAGAAGATACACGACATATGTGTCAGTTAGAAGATACACGACATATTTGTCAGTTAGAAGATACCCGACATATGTGTCAGTTAGAAGATACACGACATATGTGTCAGTTAGAAGATACACGACATATGTGTCAGTTAGAAGATACACGACATATGTGTCAGTTAGAAGATACACGACATATGTGTCAGTTAGAAGATACACGACATATGTGTCAGTTAGAAGATACACGACATATGTGTCATTTGGAAGATACACGACATATGTGTCAGTTAGAAGATACCCGACATATTTGTCATTTAGAAGATACCCGACATATGTGTCAGTTAGAAGATACACGACATATGTGTCAGTTAGAAGATACCCGACATATTTGTCAGTTAGAAGATACCCGACATATGTGTCAGTTAGAAGATACCCGACATATGTGTCAGTTAGAAGATACACGACATATGTGTCAGTTAGAAGATACCCGACATATGTGTCATTTGGAAGATACACGACATATGTGTCAGTTAGAAGATACCCGACATATGTGTCATTTAGAAGATACCCGACATATGTGTCAGTTAGAAGATACACGACATATGTGTCCGTTAGAAGATACACGACATATGTGTCATTTGGAAGATACACGACATATGTGTCAGTTAGAAGATACCCGACATATTTGTCAGTTAGAAGATACCCGACATATTTGTCAGTTAGAAGATACCCGACATATGTGTCAGTTAGAAGATACCCGACATATGTGTCAGTTAGAAGATACACGACATATGTGTCAGTTAGAAGATACACGACATATGTGTCAGTTAGAAGATACCCGACATATGTGTCAGTTAGAAGATACACGACATATTTGTCAGTTAGAAGACACACGACATATGTTTCAGTTAGAAGATAAACGACATATGTGTCAGTTAGAAGATACACGACATATGTGTCAGTCGCATCCTTGGCTTCTAGGTATCCTTGTACGTTGTGTTTTTTTTCTATGAATGCTTTTGGGTGACTGAGATCTGTGAATGATACATTTCATGTTCGTCTTTTATATTTACTTTTATCTTTAAATACGTCGTATCTAAATAGTATTTATTAGAATCTTTATTAGTATTTATTGGTCACTAGTGAGTTAGTGATTATAGCGATTATAGTGATTAGCGATTATAGTGATTAGTGATTATAGTGATTAGTGATTCTAATGATAAGCGATTTTAGTGCCTATAGTGCTTATAGTGCTTATAGTGCTTATAGTGATTCTAATTATTATAGTGTGATTATAGTTATTATAGCCATTCTATTGCTTAGTGATTAAAGTGATTCTAATGATTAGTGATTCTAGTGATTCTAGTGATTCGTGATAAAAGTGATTATAGTGATTCGTGATTAAAATGATTCTAGTGATTAGTGATTCTAGTGATTCTAGTGATTAGTGATTAAAGTGATTCTAATGATTAGTGATTCTAGTGATTCTAGTGATTAGTGATTCTAGTGATTCTTGGATTCTAGTGGTTAGTGATTATAGTGATTCTAGTGATTAGTGAATCTCGTGATTCAACACATGTGCTATAAACCATTTGGATCTGCACACTTCATGTGTTGTGCTTAGCGTCGGCGCAGCGTGTAGAGGATACTGCGTAATTAGTACATACATATTTATTCGGCATAGCGTGTACAGTTTAATTTTATTCAGTTGATTTGTTAGGGTAATTTTCTAAGTTGTAACAATTCCGAATGCTTCGTCAGCTGTTCATGTTTTAATAAGCATATTCTGCCTTTAAATAGCATGCATCCAGATATTCGCATTTTATACATTTATAAGGAAAAATGAAACGCAACGTTTTAGGTGCAGTATGTATGTGGTTGTGTTTGTTCAAATAGTCTATTGTTTATTCAGTACCAATGACTGATCTATTGTTTATTCAGTACCAATGACTGATCTATTGTTTATTTAGTACCAATGACTGATCTATTGTTTATTCAGTACCAATGACTGATCTATTGTTTATTCAGTATCAATGACTGATCTATTGTTTATTCAGTACCAATGACTGAAACCTCCAACATATTTTCTATTGAAAAAATAATACTGGGTACTGAAATGAAATTATTGTTCCTTTGTTTTCTAAATCACGTAAAGGTGATTCGGTTATAAAAAAGTTGCGTTTTTTTTACTTTAGGATATTAGTGTGCCATTTTTCAGCGTTTAACAACACAATGTCGAATGTTCCTCTAAAACCAAGACCATTGTGAACTAAGACAGCCATTTGTCACTGCCAGTCCATCCAGTTTGTACTTTATCCAATTGATCAAATTTGCATAACAAATTTGCGGGCAGTGACATTTCTAGAAGAAAAAAAAGCAATAACAAAATTGCCTATATATAATAACAAAATTATGTGTAAAGTTCAACAAATTATTTATCTTTGTTCTGTAATGCTTTTGCGTCATCAAAATGACGCAGGCAACGGCGTGAACAATAGAATGTACCTGCTTACGGTAATGTCACAGCTGGGGTTTCCAGGGAAGTAGGAAATTAACTAATTTCTATTCCTGTTATTCCTGCTGTAGATTTGTTATAAATGCAGCTGAAGACTTCTAATATAACCGGTTGAAAAACAGAAAGAATTTGTTTGTTTGTATGGTGGTTTACGTCATTTTCAACACATGTAAGGTTATATATGACGGTCGAATTTTTGTTGTTGTTGGAGGCAGACCACCCAATCTTCCTGGGTAGAGCCAGTACTGTACACCTTCCGTCATCAGTAAGAATCGATACTTCCTAACTTACAAGTCGAGCTCTCAGTGGGATTTGATCCCGCGGCGGTGAGAGGCGAGAACGTTTACAACGCAACGTCGTTAACCATTCGGCCACGGAGACGCTCACCGGAAAGAACAAAACAAGGTGGGTAAAATAAATATGTGTGTGTATGTTTGGTGACAACATAATATCTCCGATATAGCATTTAATTTTACTTGTGATTAAAATTATATGATATTAAGACCACTGGGCAATCCCATAAACATATTTTTTCTTTTTGAGACAGAATTTGTCTTCAAATAAGTCATTCTTTGAGAATACAATACGTAGATGTAGGCAGGCTTTATCATTTCCGATGATGAAAGAACGGTCGTTTTTGACTTCCTTTTAATACCGTAAAATCTCATTTTACTAGCTTATTAAAAATAAAACGTCAATAATACAAATATATATGCGTTTGATGACAATACATAGGATTACATTTCACGTAAGATTAAAAAAACAATATGATATTAAAAAGGAGTGTGAAGATCGGTGCTAAATCTGAGCACCATCCTTCAGCTGATTTAAGAGTAGTTAACGGTTAGGTTACGTATGTTTGTTTGTTTGTTTGTTTGTTTGAATTAATGGTGGTTTACGTCATTTTAGCACATGTTAGACATATACACTTAGTACATTTAAAAACTCAACACTTGGTATTTTGTGAACTTCTAGAAATATTAAAGGTGTTAAAGTAAAATGTGTTTTAACTGAAAGAAATAGAGCAAATCTTACGCAGCTGTTTATTGCCATATGTTAACCTTTGGGACAAAGATACGTAACATAAAATACAATCTTGATCTGAACAAAAAACCAGCAGACTAAATATAATCGAAAATCAGAAATGTTGCGTTTATAAATGTACTAAGTATACGATGGTCGATTTTTGTGTGTGGTAGATGTAGACCATTCCATTTTATCTGGTTAGAACCAGTATTGAATATCTCCTGCCATCCGTAAGAATCGACACGGATGGCTGGACGTATACAGTACTGATTAAAAATGCCATCCGTAAGAATCGACACGGATGGCTGGACGTATACAGTACTGATTAAAAATGCCATCCGTAAGAATCGACACGGATGGCTGGACGTATACAGTACTGATTAAAAATGCCATCCGTAAGAATCGACACGGATGGCTGGACGTATACAGTACTGATTAAAAATGCCATCCGTAAGAATCGACACGGATGGCTGGACGTATACAGTACTGATTAAAAATGCCATCCGTAAGAATCGACACGGATGGCTGGAGGTATACAGTACTGATTAAAAATGCCATCCGTAAGAATCGACACGGATGGCTGGACGTATACAGTACTGATTAAAAATGCCATCCGTAAGAATCGACACGGATGGCTGGACGTATACAGTACTGATTAAAAATGCCATCTGTAAGAATCGACACGGATGGCTGGAGGTATACAGTACTGATTAAAAATGCCATCCGTAAGAATCGACACGGATGGCTGGAGGTATACAGTACTGATTAAAAATGCCATCCGTAAGAATCGACACGGATGGCTGGAGGTATACAGTACTGATTAAAAATGCTATCCGTAAGAATCGACACGGATGGCTGGACGTATACAGTACTGATTAAAAATGCTATCCGTAAGAATCGACACGGATGGCTGGAGGTATACAGTACTGATTAAAACCGGGCAAACACTTGTACGTGGTCCGTGTCAGTATCCGCGTCCGTACTGTCCAATGTGCGATTTTTGACGGACACGGACACGGACACGGAACTGATCAATGGATGCTTCCCAACATTTTCTCTATATAACCGTTTTTCACTGACACGGATACGGACCGCGGATCACGTACAAATGGATGCCCGGCTTTAGGTTACAACGAAACAATAAAATGCTGAATCCATATGACCATAAGTCCCCTTCCTTCCGGGATATCAAATCGCAAAACCCGCTCCAAATTATGTATATAGTTTGTAAGAAATGTCATTAAAAATATTGAATCTCTGGCACGAGTGGGTCATACTCTGGGTCTGAAACGTTCTTTGTCATCCAGGCATTGTAGGCATCATCTGTGCCAAATATGAACTCCTTTCTGCAACTAATGAAGGTGAAGTTCAGGCTATGAGCAAACCGACTGACGGACAGACGGACACGCAGTATATCTGTATTTTTTTCGAAACGTGCGGATATAAAGAAAGACTGTTATAGATACAATTCTTATAGAATATACACCCACGTACAATCAGTCTAGTATCTGACAATTATTTACGACGTATCACTGGAATAAATGCGAGGTGCGCCTAATGGTAACGCGATATAAGAACAAGTTCATTGTCTGGTACTATTTTAGTATTTAAGATCATGTATTTTAATGCTATTGGAATATAAATAGAACATCGTTAACGGGGATGTATCGTGTTTTGTTTGGTTCAAATGTGAAAAAGATATTTCGCAAGCCATACGGGTTTACTAGAATTACCTCGGTTGTTATCATTTCCGATGATGTAAGAATCATTGATAGCAAACGATCGTAACAATGTAGGAACACAAAAGGTAACTCCGCTCAAAGGGTAGCCCCTTACCCAAAAGGTAGCTCTTTCTGGTCAAAAAGAAAAGCCCAACCTATCAAAACGGTAACCCGATTTTAAATTTAACAGGTAAAATTATTGACACGTGCTGCCCAAAAGGTAACCCCTTACCGATTTGTTATGTATTAAGCCCGTAATGTTTTTAAATTATTTCCATCCAAACATTTGCGCAAACGTGCATGTAGGAGAGCCATAATATGTGTTAATGGGCGGGATTTCGGGTCAGTTTATCGATACTGTCAGATATACTTATATCGATCGGGATATTTTTAATTTGACTTGCCGCACAAAGAGTATACCTATATCCAGTCTTACGGATCTTCGACGTTTGATTGTAAATACAAACGTTTTGTCCCTTTGTGCAGAAAAATATCTGAAACCGGAAACACATATTCGTGATAATAGTTTTTTTGACCATCTACATTTAGTTCGTCGTTATAATGACTAAGTTCCCCTCTTTGTTTATTAATTTAGTGTCTTTCTGCCAATTCGTATCTTGGATAGAAGGTGCGTCTGTATCAGCCAATCAGAAAATATACCAGAATCTCAGTAAAATGAAATAGACTAACCTATTTCCGGAGTGGAACCCTAATATATTGACTCCGGCGCTCTCCTACAATGAGGAGACCCGTTTTGTACTGTAGACACACGCATATCTGCTTTATATTTGAAACTGACAATGAAAACATACGTTGCGATCTGCTGATTTGATTGAAAATATGAAATATGTTTCTGGAAAAAAAAAGGAGAACATATATCAAGAAAGACGCCTAATATGGAGGAGCAATGTATGTACCTACATCCCGTGACTGATAAATCCCAAAATACGAGAGTTCCGAATTAGGATTCGACGGAACACGATATAATTTTGAAACGCGGCCTGTTCTTTTTATATATAACCCCGAATTGCAAGAATTAAATAGTATACCTTTGTTGTAAAAACACTTAAAAGAAAAGCAGGAAGCGCGGTAATATATGCAACACCGGACCAATGCATGCATGCAGCCTCGACGTATAAACATTATACAATTAACTTTATTATATCAAGAAACTCTTTATTAAAGTGTGTGCAAAACCTGACCAGGTCCCCTGTTGAATTCCGATACTTTACAATTTCTCAATACTGTAGATGAGCGGCATCCAGCAGGGGACCAGTTTATGCAAACCCCTAACTTTCATTTTAATTAAGCTAATAAGGCGGCACGGAATAGTTCTCAATCCAATTGCATCCTTGTCGTCTTTCTGTTTTTTTTCTGGTCTCCAAATTAATTACGGAATGAGTCATATTTAAAGAAAGGCCGGAATACAGACATCGCATACTTCATCATCAACATGCGGGTCTTCCTAAGAGAGGGATAAATCAAATTTGACTGATAAGGGATTTTAAGGGAAACGTCTTAATTTGAAAAAGGCACTGGAAGCAATTAAGCGCTTGGTTCGTGTTTAATGTCGGCTTTAAATTTGGCTACTTTTAAAATATTGGTATTTGTATTTGTTCCAAGACGTTCACAGAATTGGCTTTTTCCAGACAAAATTTAATTCCAAATAAATGCATGTTCTTAACCTGACCCAAGCAATGGGGAACGGAACACGCAAACGAATATCGAAACATGCACAATGGAAAACGGATCGTGCTATGTCAATGGAACACGTATATGAAAAACGCAACATGCAACTGGCAAACGGAACACTCAGATTGGGAACGAAACACGCATATGGAAAACGAAGCATGTAAAAGGAAAGCTAACCAGGCTTTGTCAAATGGAACACGTATATGGCCAGTGGATTACGCAAATGGCAAATTGTAAAGGAGGTTGCGAGATTTTTTTGATTTTTGATTTTATTTATTATTATTATTTTTTTTTAATATATACTGAGGGGGAAAAGTTTAACAAGTTACACTGGAAATAATACATTTTTGGTTGTAAAATCAAGAAACTACTGCCATAGACACGATATTTTATTAAATACACATCAATAACAGTCGAACATCTTAATGATGTAACAAATAAATGAACGTAGGGGTCAAGCCCGTAAAGTCCCAAAATGTCAATATATCTTTTATACAGTATTATTTCGTCTAAAAAACTTGCTTAACTTTTCCCCCTCAGTATATATTTCATAGCTGACACTCATATGTGGTTATAATAAGACATATAGTATCAAGGTATAAACATGAGTAAAACTGAGTGCAGTTCAATGTACGTGTAGCATTTTCTTTCATTTTTAACTTTACAAGATGTCTGTTGGATTTAGACATGTTTGGGCGAAGGGTAATGGGTAATACCTTGACCTACTAATCGAGAGGTCGTGCGTTCTATCCCAGTCCGAACCGAATGAATGAATGAATGGTGTTTTACGGCACGTCGACACATAAATAGGTCATATTGTGCGCAAAAACTAATGAAAGATGAAGAAATGAAGTATTAATTAAAAATTAGTGTAAATATATAAAGATGAAACTATTTACAAATAAGGAATGATATGGTAGTAATATAAACTATATATGTAAATCAACAAATGCCCGTCAAAGTCCGAACCGAATTTTGACTTATTATCGAAATAGTTAGAAATTTACCAGACTTTCGGATTAGACTTAAAGGGGTTGATGCACTATTTTCAAACAAGATTTATTTAAAAGGGCACTGAAAAACTTGAAAAAAGCTGAATAAATTATTAAAATACAATGAAAAATAGAGGAGATATGGCCTATTGAAAATTTGCAAAGAAATAAAAATGGAGGCGACAGTCTTGGAACGATGACGTCATCGCGCCTTTTTTTACCATATAATTATGGCATATTGACAAAGTGTATTTTAAAGCAAAGAAAATCACTGCAAATTGATTAAAAATAAATATAAAAATGTAAAATGTATACATTGTATGATTCGTTTTCAACTACTGTGGGTTTCCTTGCTTTAAAAGACATATTGCCTATATGCCATAATTATATGGTAAAATGCGCGATGACGCCATGATTCAAAGTTGGCGGCCTCCATTTATATTTCTTTGCAAATTTTCAATAGGTCGTATCTCCTTTATTTTACATGGCATTCCGATAATTCTTTCAGCTTTTTTAATGTTTGTCACTGCCTTTAAAAACAATATTGTTTGAAAACAGTTCATCAGCACCCTTAAAACTGAAGTCTAGCTCGCTAAAATGCACAGTGCAACACAGCGAGTATAAAACACGAACAATTTTACTTAAGTTTTCACTTACGCCTTTTATTTATTAAAGGGGGTACATCAGGAATTTTCATGAAACATCTTAAATCATAAAAATGTTCCAGTTCATTATAAAACACTTATATCAATCAAAATATGATGTAAGAACCATTGTGTTACTATCTAAACTTTGAAAACACCACATAGCTAGGACGGAATCGGACGTAAAATGCTAAAATTAACCCTGGTGCGTCACCTAGGATAGCACGTATTACTGTGCAGAATAAGTTTTTTGGCAAATAAGGGATACTTTTTAGGCTCATTCATTATGTTTTGACCATGTAGAATAGAAAATATTAATATTTGTCAATTTTTAGTCGGACACCTAGACCCCCATGAAAATCCTGATGTACTCCCTTTAAAGGGAATGTAGTCGCACAGCCAGACAATCTTCGTTATTGAGAGTTCTGAAAAACCGTTGCAAAAGGGTGAAAGGATTATCAAAATCGGATAATAAACAAAGGCGATATAACCATTTAAAGGTTATGTTGATACGGATACGGGCGCCGCTGTTTGGAGAGCCATGACATCATAGTTCTAAATGACCATATATGGCATATGAATGAATATGAAACTGCTGATTTGTAGCAAACAAAAACAGAAATTATATGAGAAGTATGTATAATTAGGGTAATAACCAGGAAAGTATTTTGCATTCATTTGCAGTGATTTACTATGTTTTTAATTATATTTATCAATATGCCATATATGGTAATTTAGAACAATGGCGTCTTTGATCTCAGATTGGCGGCTCCCATATCCGTTTTATGTTCTTATCTTCTTTGTTTATCATCCGATTTTGATAATTCTTTCACCATTTTCCAACTTTTTCAGTTTGTCTGTATGCCTGCATTTTCTTTGATGTGTAAAAATGTTCGTCGCTATTACATAGTTCCATTGCGTTTTGCTTTTATATATGTATCAAACAAACGAGCCGAAAATTGCGACATTGTCACTTTTGGTCAAGGTGCTTGTGGGTGGTTGTTTTTTTGGTAACAGTTATGTTGTGCTGAATCATTTCCCAACTATTTACTGTTTTTCCCCATTAACTTGTGATCTATATCAAACGTTAATAAGATTTTCAGTCGATAAACGCTTTTCTAACTTTCCGATTGCACTAGCCACGCGCTAGTAGTCAATAGCCAACGCGTATAGATGCGGAGTTCCGTCCAACAATGAAGCAATAAAACATGATCTTAAAGCATTATCTTCATATTGATTACAGCATGTAGCTAGGTACACGCGGCAGACATGTCTTCTTTTAATGGACTTTAATATTTTTCCCTGTCAAAAATGTCATCCGTGTCACGCACAGTTTTCAATAACGCAACAAGACCAGCACACTCTATTAATGTTCCCCGAAAATTTCTAAAAAATAATATAATTCATTGCTAAAAACATAAAATCCCCATCGGATAAATTACTGGTGTCAGTGTCTCGTGACTTGAAGCTCTCCTAGGACATCGCTCATGAAATTTTGGCGTTTTGCATCGCCAAAATCCCCTTTTATGGCAATCAATTTTAATTTTCTATTATTGCGAGATTGTGAGTCATAATTACGTTAAATTGGTTTACGAGCCCCAACAGTTGTTAATAAAGCTAAGGAATTCGAAGAATGCGATAGCGACATGTCGTAAAATTTAAATTCTGATGACTTTTTGGCAGTATTATTGGAGTCTTATCCTCACTTATTCTTCCAAGAGAATATAATTATATTTTTTAATTTCATACACTCGAGACAAAAATTGAGGAAATGTTACCGATAATTTTAACGTTATTTCTTTTTGGTTTTCTCCGATATATTTGTATCGGCATTTCAGACAGTAAATAGAATAATGAATGCCTGTTTAATTTTGAATTATTTCATAATGACGTCCTGTATTGACTCGGGCTTCTCATTGCGGCACCAAACCAATCGCAACTGCTACTTGATCGATTTCCGTCACTCGAGTACACAATTGGCGAAGAGTTCCGATCAGGCACTATACAACGGAACCACCTCGTCGATTTCCGTAATCTAAGGCCTTGAATTCACCAAGCGTTCTTGAGAATATTCTTAGACTTAAAGGGACACATGGCAATCTTAAGTTTTATTCAAACATTAACATTTGCTCCTCGATTTACTTATCCTGCGTCATTTTGGCTTTAAAACTGCTTGCATATAATTGAATAAAATATTGAGATTTCTATTTTCTTCAACATTTTACCAAATTTTTAAATATATAAATGGTGCAATATTATAAAATGTTAGTAATTTGTAAAACCAATTTGCTTTGAACTATTCTAATACTTAATATGAATGACTGAACACATGGAAGTTAAGAGAAAAACTAACGGGAAGCCGTGAGTTTTAAAAAAATCAAGATGATTTGCTGCAACTTCAACTCATAATTTCATATAGAAAATAAATGCGTTCGACTTGAAAAATGTCAAGAAAAGGTGGTGTCACAAGTCTTGTAAAAATTGTACGCATATATTCGAAAGTTGCAGGGCTCAAATTTAAGCTGGCGCACTGGCAAATTGCAAGTGACATTTTCAGAATGCCAGTAAACCTTTCAAGTACTTGCAAATAATTGCAAATGCATCAAAATACCTTACGTGTTTAATTTAGAATATCGTCTGCTTTTTTTTTATGAAACATGTGCTTTCATATCAATGGTGTTTTAATATTTTTAAGTTTTCCTGATATGTCTTTGTATTTGTATGCACATATAAAATTTAGCATTTTTGCCAATGGTGAATCATCTTGTGCTTTTTACTTATTTGTTATAAATTTGTACTTACACAACCGTAGAAGTTGCAAGTAACTTTTTCGTTTTGCCAGTTACAAAAACAAAACACTACTGGCGAAATTTTGCCAGTCCAAATTGTCGCTAAATTTGAGCCATGAGTTGGAAAATGTTGATCAATAATCCGTTAAGACCTCGGAATACACGTACATACAACAACAAAATCAAATAGAAATGGATTATTTCTCCTGCTTATAATGCCTCTTTCAAACAAAAAAGGAGGGATTACCTTTTATACTAGTAACCACATTGGACTACACCTAGGAGGGTTATATGCAATTGGTGGTGGTAAACCTACATATAACGCCAGGTGTCAGACTGGTGAAAGTCAGCCCATTGCACACAATGCAAACTAGGCTATATTTGGAGATCAGTCACAAGTTCCACAACATTTGTTCGTTTAAATAAACTTTAATTCTGTGAATTAAACACATTTGGCTCGCAAACGGTCCCATATCTTGAATAAAACACCGATTCAGTTTTCAACATTTCACGTCATTCATTCACACTATGCGTATTTTGAAATAAACATCTGTCAAAACCACATCTCTACTTAACCTCTGTGCTCAACCTCTCCAAAGAAATAATCCTGACAAACACAGTAAACTACTTACTGTTCATGACAACAGACAATACTTTAACATCAGTTTAGATTTAACAATGAAATAAAACCAATTCTTTGGGAAAACATATGCAAACTAGAAACGTTGATTTTTTTGAAGGAACTATTTTAGCACCCTACGACCCGGAAGTACTTCTTGACTGGTCTGACACCGGAAGTGCTTTAGGCTTAATTACTCAAAATCGCCAGATGTTCTCGCCTCGTGTAGTACACCTCGTAGGTTTATATGCTATTGGTGGTGGTTATCATACACGCAAAGGAAATGTTAAAGGTTTAATAACTCAAAATCGATCGGATGTAGTACACGTCGGAGGTTTATATGAAACTGGTGGTGGTAAACCAACACACACCGGATATGTTTAAGGTTTAAATACTCAAAATTGACCGGATGTGCTAGAATGCTGTAAAAGTAGTTCTGTATAAAACTAGTACTAACCTTTTTTTTCTTCATTTATTTTACAGTTTCCTGTTGCTGTAGCTGTATTATGGACATGTTATTGATATCTTGAATAAATCTCATCATGATTTTGCCAGTTTTTAAAATGAATGTCAAAATTGAAAGTAGGGTGTGAGAGGCTGGTCAAATGTTGACATTTGTTCCAGTGTTTGTTTGCAAACTTGCAAAACATACGTTCTTATAAATAACTAAACACCCTTTTTGCTTGTTGATGGTTAATAGCAGACCTGTTTGGGTTCATGAAGAAGTCCATCTTCCGGTATCCATGTTTTTTAAACATAGTCAAGCGAATATGAAACGAATAGGTGAATATCCAGTGTATTTAAACATTTAACCCGTCTCAGGTTTGTTAATAAAACCATGCCGTGCTTTGAAAACGCCCGTACTACCGTTTAGTCGACCGTGCCTGCGAAATAAGGAAAAGACGAGATGACACAAACAAGCTACCTCACTTCGATGTATCTCTTTGACAGTTATTCCTTTTTTCAGTAAGTCGTGATAAATAATTGTCAATTTGCAACATGCAATGTTATAAATGAAGATCAAGATGAACGAATGGGGAAATACTCTAATCCTGAAAAACATAATTTCTATTTGGAAGTAATTATCATATGGCGTGCGAATCGTACATTAGATTCCGATGACCATTTCTGCAAGCTTCGTTTTTGCCTCAGAAGAAAATAATATGCACCCATGTAGAGCGACCACCTTACGTTTTCAGGACGCACAGTATTAATCACATTCCCGTGAGAATCGCAATTTAGTGTTTCTCGACCAGCATATATTTCATCAACGCAAACATTAGCATGTGCTAGCAAATAGACGGAAACGTTTTAATCCAGCTCTCTAGAAGTGTTTAAAGATGGAAGGAAATTAATTTAACTGCTGGACACCGCTAATGAAAGACGGAGGACTTGTCCCCTGTGGAAACATTGCTGACTGTGCGTTATCTGTGATGGAGGTCTTCAATTCTGGAGATACTTCATTCTTAATGGACGTGCATGCAGGCGTGGTGTTAACTGCCCACGGCGACGGAAAACGGTGCTTTGTCAAGAAAATGCATTCGGCGTGCATATGGAACGCAATATTTTTTTGTCCAAAAACACTTGTATGTTAACAAAGGACTTGAAAGGAGGTGTTAAAACCAGACAGAGGACTGTCATTATAACTTTTGCCAATATGGTTAAACTTCAAAACCGGCAGTTATTTGTTAAATTCAATTAGGAATGCTAAGTGAGACGTGTTTTAACTTTTGCCAAAGACCGGCTCACCTTAATCAATACTGTATCGTTGCGTTATACTTTCTCCTTATTTAAGACTGTATTCTCATTTTTTAAACCGCATATACGCCGAAAAAATGGGAATCAATTCTTATATTAACATTATTTTCTTACATTTACATTATTTTCTTACATTTATATTATTTTCTTACATTTACATTATTTTCTTATATTTATATTATTTTCTTACATTTACATTATTTTCTTATATTTATATTATTTTCTTACATTTACATTATTTTCTTACATTTACATTATTTTCTTATATTTATATTATTTTCTTACATTTACATTATTTTCTTATATTTATATTATTTTCTTACATTTACATTATTTTCTTACATTTACATTATTTTCTTATATTTATATTATTTTCTTACATTTACATTATTTTCTTATATTTATATTATTTTCTTACATTTACATTATTTTCTTACATTTACATTATTTTCTTATATTTATATTATTTTCTTACATTTACATTATTTTCTTATATTTATATTATTTTCTTACATTTACATTATTTTCTTATATTTATATTATTTTCTTACATTTACATTAAGTTTTACATTCAGTGTATTTTCAGACAGTGGAAGAGCCCTTTCCTACACAGATGCATTGGACGCATGCGTATTAGCTTCGTCATTGGACGCATGCGTATTAGCTCCGTCATTGGACGCATGCGTATTAGCTCCGTCATTGGACGCATGCGTATTAGCTCCGTCATTGGACGCATGCGTATTAGCTCCGTCCAACTTAAAGTGAAGTTTATTCGTAAATGAACTCTATATTCCTCTTAAGGTTTATAGTCCCGCAGCCCGTTATGACATAGTAGAGTCGGGACTATATTAGTGGGTGAGTTTTTTATCGCTCATTTGCTTGTATGTATGGACCTCTGTTTTAAGTATTAAGTTTTAAGTTAAGTTCACCCCAGGACCTTGACGCGTGTAAATAACCTGACTTTAATTAGTGCCAAAAAAACGCCTTCCACATACTTATACTCGTAAGTTTTTTTTGGTTGGCTTGGTTATTTCTGTGTACCACTAAAAATGTCTGTTTCTCTGAAATACATCTATATTTGGGTAAAAGTTGAACTTTGTCTTAAAAGTCCAAAAATTGTTGGCTGAAACAAGTGCACCGAACTATAGGTGCCTATGACACACTGCTAGGTACACCAAGCCACCGAAATATAGGTGCCTATGACACACTGCTAGGTACACCATGTCACCGAACAATAGGTGCCATGGCACACTGCTAGGTACACCAAGCCACCGAACTATAGTTGCCTATGACACACTGCTAGTTACACCAAGCCACAGAACTATAGGTGCCTATGGCACACTGCTAGGTACACCAATCCACCGAACTATAGGTGTCTATGACACACTGCTAGGTACACGCTGCATTCCTATAAATCATAATTCGGTACAGAATGTGTTTCTTGTGGTCAGGGTCACAACATGAAACCAATGCTTAAAGAGACACTAGGCAATCTTGCTTTAATTTCAACTAATTTATTTTGAAAGAAAGACATGCCCCATGCTGTTATAGTTAAAGGTAAACCATGCAGTTTTCTGTAAGCACTCTGCGTTATTTCAAAATAGCTAAAATCTACATTATTCTCATTTTACACGATATATAATATAATGTAATAATATATAATTTGATATTTATGATTAGATGTGATAAACAAAAGACAGTTCAGTAGACGCTTTTGATATGCAATGTGTTTAACAGACCTCAAAATTGCCGTGTGTCCCTTTAACATGCATTCGCTGCACTTTTAAATTGTATTAAGTTCAAGCAGATCAACTCTGGGAATTAGCTGCCTCAACTGTATGTTTTAGTGTATTGACATTTTGTCAATAACCTAGTGAATGCAAAACGAACAACAGGCCATCTGTGTAGAAATTCACATGACTTCCCAAAAAAGGACGAAGTAGTGCACAATTTGCGATTGTTACTACCATATGTGTTCGTGAGGATACGACATGTGAACAGAAGATGCGCGGTATAATTTTGTTTTTGCAATAAAACCAGACTCGCACCACGTCTCAACGTTGGATAAATGCTCACGCCATGATTCCATCCAGACTCGCACCATGCCTCTATCCAGACTCGCACAATGCCACTATCCAGACTCGTATCATGACTCCATTTTGATCAAAACTTGCGCCATATCTCCATGTTGATCAAGACTCGCGCCATGTCTCCATGTTGATCAAGACTCGCGCCATGCCTCCATGTTGATCAAGACTCGCGCCATGCCGCCATGTTGATCAAAACTAGCGCCATGCCTCCATGTTGATCAAGACTCGCGCCATGCCGCCATGTTGATCAAAACTAGCGCCATGCCTCCATGTTGATCAAGACTCGCGCCATGCCGCCATGTTGATCAAAACTAGCGCCATGCCTCCATGTTGATCAAGACTCGCGCCATGCCGCCATGTTGATCAAAACTAGCGCCATGCCTCCATGTTGATCAAGACTCGCGCCATGCCGCCATGTTGAACAAGACTCGCGCCATGCCTCCGTGTTGATCAAGACTCGCGCAGTCCCTCCACGGTAATACAGACTCCGCCATGCCTCCATGTTGATGAAGACTCGCTTCATACTTCCATGTTGGTGAAGACTCGCTTCATGCTTCCATGTTGATCAAGACTCACGCAACGCCTCCATTTCAATCAAGACTCACGCCAGACCTTCATGTTTGTCGACTTTGTTTTTAATCCTTGTGAAATCAAAGTCTTTGTTTAGAAAAAAATGCCTGCGATGGCGACTTTTCTATTGCAAGTTTCCGAATGTAGCATATTATCGTATTTTATGAGCCAAGGAAATGTTTCAGAAATCTCCACTTATCGAAAAAAATAAGGCTTAGTTGATTTGCACTCTAGATGTTTACGATTTATTTCTTAAAATTACGCAAACGAAATGGTTTCCATTACATAATCACAGTATTATTAATAAATACTTTATTTACGTTCATGAGAACTCACCCAGAGGCTTCTGTGGTTAGAGATTATGATACTTCAAAAGCTATGTAGACATTTTTATGGTGGGTTTACGACACGAAACGTTACCGTCGTCATAAGAAACAATGCTGGATACTGCGATATCAGATTCTGTTCTGGTCGTACCACCGTATCACCATGGTGGGTATATGAAAGAAATATAATAACAGGTATAAAACTGATATAAAAAGTTTGATTATAAAAAGAAGGAGATTTAGAGATTATACGAACAATAAAAAATCTATGAAGTATATATATCCCGCTCTTAAGAGATTACTGCTGAAAAATAGGGCTAGGAGAGGAAGCAGACGAGAATGAATGAATGAATGGTGTTTTACGGCACGTCGACACAAAAATAGGTCATAATGTGCGCAAAAACTGATGAAAGATGAAGAAATGAAGTAGTAATTGAAAATTAATGTAAATGTATAAAGATAAAACTATTTACAAATAAGGGATGATATGGTAGTAATATAAACTATATATATATGTAAATCAACAAATGCCCGTCAACGGGTGTGTACACAAGTACATATATATAAGAACATATTATACTGATTTATATAGTCTGACTTCCTTCAGGAAATCTAAAACAAGACAAAGATCTATAGTATCAAATAACTCGGTCATAGTATTAACATTGTAGTACCTTTGACGCATAGGATCAAAGTCTACACATTCCAACAAGATGTGTTTGACCGTTAACGGTGCAAAGCAGGGTATACATTCTGGTAATTGCTCACCTTGTAATAAATATGAATGAGTATAACGTGTATGCCCTATCCTGCACCGGGCTAGGACAACTTCTTCTCGACGAATGGGTCTAGTAGAAGGACACCATTCTCCGAGTAACGGTTTAATTGAATGGAGTTCATTGTTCACTGACAAATCCCATACGGCTTGCCAAGAGTTACGAATATATGTGTTAATACTACTTTTAAAATCAGTATAAGGCAATTTGGCATTAGATATATGTAAACATTATGCTGCCTTAGCAGCACTATCAGCTCTATCGTTACCACGTATCCCTACATGGCTTGTAAGCTAGCAGAAAAAGATAACATATCAACTATAAGAGATTTTCTAAAAGTTGAAGCACAACTGAATTATCATGTTTCATATTACCTAGGGCTTGAATCAGAAAGATAACAAAATGATCATCTTCAGATTCTTGAATATAGTTTAAGGCAAGTTGAATTGTCTTAAGTTCAGTTGAAAAAATGAGGCAGTGTCAGGCAAGCGGCTCTTTATGCTGTGTTTGTAAACAACAGATGCTGCAGCCACCTATCTCCATCTTTAGAACAATCAGTGTATATATGCTGGAAGTTACTGTGTTTCGATTTAATTTCATTGAATTTGCTTTGAAAGATAGTAGTATCTGTACTGGATTTGTTACTATTTAAAGATTAAAAATAATTGTTGGTGTTTCCGAAGTCCACGGTGGAATTTGTGGTACTTTGTACTTGGCAATCAAATTTATGTCGATTTCAGTGTCTCTTAATTTTGGTTTAATACGAAGACCAAATGTCCGAATGTACTTCGGTTTTCGATAAAAATGAGGTTCATAACTACGATTTTTTTAAAAAACAACAACACATGTTTACTTTTAAAGAAACTAACCCGCCAAATAACGGCAAAATTTAACTACAAAACTGTTTATAAGAACTCTATCCAGGTGTTCAGGTTATATAATAATGTAAATGTGCCGATTAAAAGTATTGTTCTTTTCGCGGGTTTTTAAAGATCCCGTGATTGAATATGCGTAACATAAATTATAAGTTGGTAACTCTTAATTCGACGCTTTGTTTTTGGTGTTTGGCCTGGCTGGTTAAAGCCGTTTATGTTGTGCCTATAGAGTTTGGATTCTCAAAATATGTAAGTTATATATATATTTATACCTCGTCGTCAAAAGGTTTTGAAACGGTGTACATATGTTGTAAAATATGGCTGTTGTTGGCTGGATAGCTACTTTAATTATGCGAAAACCTAACCCTAACCCTAACTATGACGCCTGCCAAAATAACAGACGTTCCAATCAACGTGTTCTCCTATCTTTATCCGAAAACACGTAGGTGGTGCCAACTATAAAGTCTATACCAATTCCTATCCATAAACGTATACTGATTTCACATACAGTAACAGAGTAAGACCGGTGTTACAGGAGATGTCCCCAGAGGGGAGTCTCAAACGCCGCGTTCTAGGAATAAATATCTCCAGAATAGAGTGTCTAATAAACATAGTATAAAATCGTACACTGGGTTATTTACAGTTATGTTCAGATCTGAATGACAACAACATAATGAGAACGCCCACGTCTAATTCAACTAACGTCATAAGTAATTATTGGACAGCACATCAACAAACTTGATAGTACATTCTGGAGACACGTAAATTCAAAGAGGATTCGGTTTAATATAGGAATACCCAATTAACATCAGCACTCCACCGGAGTCGATTATAGAACAACCAATTAAAATCAACCATCCAGAGGATTCGGTTATATAACAATCAGTTAACATCAACACTCCAGAGGATTCGGTTAAAGAACAATCAATTAACATCAACACTCCAGAGGATTTGGTTATACAATGACCAGTTAACATCGACCGTCCAGAGGATTCGGTTATACAACAAACAATTAACATCAACACTCCAGAGGATTCAGTTATAGATCAACCAATTGACATCAACACTCCAGAGGATTCGGTTATAAAACAACCAATTAACATCAACACTCCAGAGGATAGGTCGGTTATAGAACAATCAATTAACATCAACACTCCAGATGATTCGGTTATGCAACAACAAATTAACATCAACACTCCAGAGGATTCGGTTAAAGAACAATCAATTAACATCAACACTCCAGAGGATTTGGTTATACAATGACCAGTTAACATCGACCGTCCAGAGGATTCGGTTATACAACAAACAATTAACATCAACACTCCAGAGGATTCAGTTATAGATCAACCAATTGACATCAACACTCCAGAGGATTCGGTTATAAAACAACCAATTAACATCAACACTCCAGAGGATAGGTCGGTTATAGAACAATCAATTAACATCAACACTCCAGATGATTCGGTTATGCAACAACAAATTAACATCAACACTCCAGAGGATTCGGTTATAAAACAACCAATTAACATCAACACTCCAGAGGATAGGTCGGTTATAGAACAACCAATTAACATCAACACTCCAGAGGATAGGTCGGTTATAGAACAATTAATTAACACCAACACTTCAGATACGTCAGTTATAGAACAACGTATTAAGATCAACACCTCAGATGATTCGGTTATAGAACCAATTAATATCAACACTCCAGAGGATTCGGTTATAGAACAATCAGTTAACATCAACACTCCAGATAATTCGGTTATACAACAACCAATTAACATCAACACTCCAGAGGATTCGGTATACAACAACCAATTAACATCAACACTCCAGATGATTTGGTTATACAACAATCAATTAACATCAAAACTTCAGATGGTTCGGTTATAGAACAACCAATTAACATCAACACTCCAGAGGAATCGGTTATACAACAACACTTAACATCAACACTCCAGATGATTCGGTTATACAACAACACTTAACATCAACACTTCAGATGATTCGGTTATAGAACAACCAGTTAACATCAACACTCCAGATGATTCAGTTATAGAACAACAATTAACATCAACACTTCAGAGGATTCGGTTATAAAACAATCAATTAACATCAACACTCCAGAGGATTAGGTTATAGAACAATCAATTAAATTCAACACTCCAGATAAACAAGCAATTAACATCAACACTCCAGATGATTCAGTTATAGAACAACAATTAACATCAACACTTCAGAGGATTCGGTTATAAAACAATCAATTAACATCAACACTCCAGAGGATTCGGTTATAGAACAATCAATTAAATTCAACACTCCAGATAAACAAGCAATTAACATCAACACTCCAGATGATTCAGTTATAGAACAACACTTAACATCAACACTCCAGATGATTCAGTTATAGAACAACACTTAACATCAACACTTCAGAGGATTCAGTTATAGAACAACACTTAACATCAACACTCCAGATGATTCGGTTATAGAACAACACTTAACATCAACACTCCAGATGATTCAGTTATAGAACAACACTTAACATCAACACTCCAGATGATTCAGTTATAGAACAACACTTAACATCAACACTCCAGATGATTCAGTTATAGAACAACACTTAACATCAACACTCCAGATGATTCAGTTATAGAACAACACTTAACATCAACACTCCAGAGGATTCAGTTATAGAACAACACTTAACATCAACACTCCAGATGATTCAGTTATAGAACAACACTTAACATCAACACTCCAGATGATTCGGTTATAGAACAACCAGTTAACATCAACACTTCAGAGGATTCGGTTATAAAACAATCAATTAACATCAACACTCCAGATGATTCAGTTATAGAACAACAATTAACATCAACACTTCAGAGGATTCGGTTATAAAACAATCAATTAACATCAACACTCCAGAGGATTCGGTTATAGAACAATCAATTAAATTCAACACTCCAGATAAACAAGCAATTAACATCAACACTCCAGATGATTCGGTTGTACAACAACCAATTAACATCAACACTCCGGAGGATTCGGTTATACAACAACCATTTAACATCAACACTCCAGAGGATTCGGTTATACAACAATCAATTAAAATCAACAATCCAGAGGATTTGATAATAGAACAACCAATTAAAATCAACAATCCAAAGGATTCGGTTATAAAACAATCAGTTAACATCAACACTCCAGAGGATTCGGTTATAGAACAACCAATTAACATCAACACTCCAGAGGATTAGGTTATAGAACAATCAATTAAATTCAACACTCCAGATAAACAAGCAATTAACATCAACACTCCAGATGATTCGGTTATAGAACAACCAGTTAACATCAACACTCCAGATGATTCAGTTATAGAACAACAATTAACATCAACACTTCAGAGGATTCGGTTATAAAACAATCAATTAACATCAACACTCCAGAGGATTCGGTTATAGAACAATCAATTAAATTCAACACTCCAGATAAACAAGCAATTAACATCAACACTCCAGATGATTCAGTTATAGAACAACACTTAACATCAACACTCCAGATGATTCAGTTATAGAACAACACTTAACATCAACACTCCAGATGATTCAGTTATAGAACAACACTTAACATCAACACTCCAGATGATTCGGTTATAGAACAACCAGTTAACATCAACACTTCAGAGGATTCGGTTATAAAACAATCAATTAACATCAACACTCCAGATGATTCAGTTATAGAACAACAATTAACATCAACACTTCAGAGGATTCGGTTATAAAACAATCAATTAACATCAACACTCCAGAGGATTCGGTTATAGAACAATCAATTAAATTCAACACTCCAGATAAACAAGCAATTAACATCAACACTCCAGATGATTCGGTTGTACAACAACCAATTAACATCAACACTCCGGAGGATTCGGTTATACAACAACCATTTAACATCAACACTCCAGAGGATTCGGTTATACAACAATCAATTAAAATCAACAATCCAGAGGATTTGATAATAGAACAACCAATTAAAATCAACAATCCAAAGGATTCGGTTATAAAACAATCAGTTAACATCAACACTCCAGAGGATTCGGTTATAGAACAACCAATTAACATCAACACTCCAGAGTTATCGGTTATACAACAACCAGTTAACATCAACACTCCAGAGGATTCGGTTATAGAACAACCAATTAACATCAACACTTCAGATGAGTCGGTTATAGAACAACAATTAACATCAACACTCCAGATGATTCGGTTATAGAACAACCAATTAACATCAACACTCCAGATGATTCGGTTATAGAACAACAATTAACATCAACACTTCAGATGGTTCGGTTATAGAACAACAATTAACATCAACACTCCAGATGATTCGGTTATAGAACAACAATTAACATCAACACTTCAGATGGTTCGGTTATAGAACAACAATTAACATCAACACTCCAGATGATTCGGTTATAGAACAACCAATTAACATCAACACTCCAGATGATTCGGTTATAGAACAACAATTAACATCAACACTTCAGAGGATTCGGTTTTAAAACAATCAATTAACGTCAACATTCCGATGTGAGGTCATTTTATTACACTCATACACAAGAATTCTGCTTACCTTAATATGAGACAAGAGATAATTATAAACCATATAGGCATTCTCGATGGCTATAACTCCGGCGTAATTGAAGTAGGAACCAATTCAGAAAAAAAGTTTCTTTAAATGTCATACGTTTTTTACTGTACTTCAGAAACATCTTTACTCACTTATGAAACCATGGGTGGGGATGAGTACAAAAAAATATTTATAAGGATGGCCTTAAAGTTAACAATTTAAACAGTTTGCCTCAGATCGTTATAGCTTACACGTGCAACTGAGACCAATATCATGTGTCCATATCCACCCAACCACTTAAAAATGGTTCCATTCTATATCTGGAACGTATTTGGCCACCTTTCGACTGCATAAGTATCTTTGTTTTGACTTGTTTTTAAGGTAGTAAACCTCGTATATTTCTTATTTCGCATCATAAATGAAAATAAACAGAAGCGTAAACTCTCGTAAACTCTCGTAAACTCTCGTAAACCGTCCTAGATATGCAATAAAATAACAGCAAACGTGAGCTGTAACACATGTTTAGTAATGAATACGTCTCTGGCGCTTTTTATTTTTGCTAATGATACATAATTGAATAAGAAATAATATATGTATTTGTACTGCACGTGCAGGCTGGAAATGCAACCGCATTTTTTTAATAGGCCATAAATCTTATGTACAGGTATTGGTAATGTTTTTGTGTGTATTCATTCGAAATTCGATAGTAAATTCAATGGAAAAAATCTGTTTGCTTAAAATTAATTCTCGTCTGAAAAAAATCTCACTATGAACGTCTATTTATTTCCTTTTTACATTTTTTCTTTTGTCTTTGATACTTTGTTTAAATGTGTCAGTTAAGAACCAGACTTGCCAACTAATGATATAATATATCTGAATGTAAGAAAATGACATTTTCGTAAGTCCCAAACTGCATGCGATCCTGCTGATGAGTTTGCGCGTAGACACGCTATTATTCACTCGGTCTGCATGTTATCAACGATAGTAAATATCATTCATAAAGTGATTTCATTAAACCTAAAGGGATCTAAAATGGATCGTTCTTGAATATTCCGAAATTGTATTATTACGTAAAAAATATGTATGTATTTATGGGTTTTAACGTCGCTAGTAACAATTTTCGGTCATATCACGACTGTGTCTACTCGGAGCAGGGTCCGTGTGTGTAGTTTTGACGATTATAGTCCCTCTACCATTTGAATCCCTTGTTGACTCGGAATTATGTGAGGAAATTTGTGTTGGTGATTGTGTGCAGTGTTATGTATATACAGTTTTCTTGTAACAGATATAGTGATGCCACCCTGGAATACCCAGGGTATATACATAAATAATACCCTGCCCAGTCACATTTTCTGACACCGGGCCAACCAGACGTAGTAATACACATTATTTTCTTATCAAGCAAGGGTTACAAGTAACTACTACCACTTTTAACGTCTTTGGTATGACGCGACCAGGGGACTCGAACCCACGACCCCACGATTGCAGGTCAGACACTCTATAACTAATACACCACCGCCCTTCGGTACTCGTAGCAGTGAGATCAATGCACTGCCACACTAGAAATCCACGACATAACCACATGACATATCACACCCCGTCACAGTACACTAGCACCGTGCCGACCTGTCCTATTTTATGAAATCATTGGTTTAATTTTAACTTATTTATTTTACATCGATTGTAACGAAAGCTCTATGAACTTATTTGAACAACTCTCGATGTCTTTCTGGGTAGAACCAGTACTAAGCAATGCAGATAAAGTGTCTTGCTCAGGGACACCGCGCATATGGCAATGGCGGGAATCGAACCCACGACTTTTGGATCATGGGTCCAACGCTCTAACACTAGACCACAGCGCTCCACAACTGGTGTGATCCGGCCGGGGATCAAGCCCAAGACATCCCACTTAGAGGCGGACGATAAACCACTACGCCAACGTAACAAAGAAGAAACTACTTATTAAACATTAACATTATATTAAAGCGACACATGGTAATCTGGATATTTTAAAAACTCACCGCGTCCCTTAGTTTTTCTGCATACATTGCGTTGTTCAATCATTAATATTACAGTGGGTTACGGGATATAGAATCACTTAATAGCCTACATTTAAAATTCTGACCACAAATGTCCGGACGACGTTACAATACAAATCTACGTATTTTCATCCAGCTGGCCTTCTTGCATGTTCACGGGTTTATCTAAAAACGGAACTTATGCGAGATTTTGTGTTCATAAAAAAGCACACTTAGTAAGTATGCTGCTTTATACACACTTAGTAAGTAGATTTGTTAGTATTAGTTACGTTTAAAAAAAAAAGCGTTATATACTCTGTAAAAGAAGTTTTGGACCATGGCAGTGTTCGAACCCGTACAATGATCGCTGAACCTTGACATTCGACCATAACCCTTATTATCTCAGTTGATAATTCACAATAGATCAACAATCAACAATAATTAACGTTTAAAATGAAAGTTTGCGAAAAATTAATAATCTTTTTATTGGTTACTCGAATGTGTCCGTAACTGTTTCGTTTAATGTACTTTGCAACATTTTTTACAGACCCTTTGTGTGTTCGCGATATTTTTTTAAAATCAAATCTTGTTTGGAATTTAATGTTTCTGGTATCAAATTAACCGGGAAGGGTAGGACCTTGGTTACTAAAAAAAACAACTTAAATTCTGTCCATTAGTTTTAGTTTTATATGACTTTATATACCCTGGTCCAAAACTTTTTTTACCGAGTATAGATTGTGACCACACCTGCTTAGAAACCTTTCAGACCGCCATGGTCAAATGCAGCTTTGAAGTTTGAAAACGAAATATCGAATTTGACCACAAATGTTCAGACGACTTCCTGACCTGTTTCTCAACATGACAATTAGTCGAAGTAGTAACACTATTTATTCTGGAGCCAAGTAGCATGAAGGGACACATGGCAATATTTATTTTGTGTTTTCAACCCGCGGCGTCCCGCTAGCTTTTCTACATAACTTATATTTGCAAATCATTACTAATAATGATTTGAAAAGTGCAACGCACATTGTTTGTAAATATTAATATTGTTGATTACTTTGCACCAAAAATATATTCAAGCCGATGCTAAGTAAACAAAGAAAAATGATTGGAAGCTCCTAAATTTAATTTCATGTTATTATTTTATTATACCCAAGAAAAGCAAATAAATGATATTTTGTCTAATAAGTCGAGTTTCTCGTTAAAAAACCTTGCTTTGATATTGCCTTGTGTCCCTTTAGGGCTAATCCGAAACAATCACGTACTGTGCATTTCAGGGTGCCTAGACGTGGAATATGAATCGAGATTGCTATATGTTTTCGTACCTGATATGTTTAGATCTGTTTACAATCTTGCCATAGCCATCCGTTATGCTTCACAAAACCTAAAATTCATTTTGACCCCCTTTTTTACATTGTAAAAATAAAACAACATGGCGGCGTGATTTTTATAAAGTGTCTTCTGCGCATGTCTGTTTCTAGGGTTCGGTTGTACCAAGTAAAACGCAGGCTATGCAGGATGGTGTTGTTGTTCAATGTTCAGCACCTCAAGTAATCGATCATACTTTACTTTTATTTTGGAATGAAAACCTTTATATCTAGTAAATATAAGGTAGGTAAATAGTATACTGCGTTTATGTTTTGTTATTTACGCCACTATTGATCAACTGATACGACTGTTCCGCCGTCGCCATTTTAGTTTTCGGCTGTCAATAAAGTACGCGTTTACGTGGGGTGGGTTGGGGGAGGGTGGGGGGATGCGGGGGTAGGGTTGGGTGGGGAAGGGGATCAAATGGATTGTTTTGGCTTTGCGAAGCTTAGTGGATGGCTACGGCAAGATTGCAAACAGATCCAGGAGCGTCAGTTTTCATTCTATTCAATCGTATCAGGTATGAACACGTATAGAAAGTAATAAAAATAATGTTCGATTCACATTCGACGTTTAGGCACCCTGAAATGCACAGTCAGCTGATGTACATACTAGGCCTATACTAAAAAAGTAAGCTTAGCAAAAAAATAACACGTTAAATCCCTGCTGCAGCGGTCATGCACAATGAAATTAACATAATTATCACACATATTCAGGAAATTCTTTTCAAACAATATTTAGCTAAATGTTTTAATTTACCTGCTTTACAGACATTATAAGTTCATCGTATTTCAATTTAAAGGGAATTAATTTTTTAAAATTTTAAAACTTTAATTCGTTATTTCAATATAATGACAATGTTATTGCTTTCTTTTCTTTTGTTGCGTTTTTTAACACTTTAAAGACACATTTCCCAGCTGATTGGAGTCGTTGAAAAGTCATGGATAGCAGCCTTTTTAACTGCTTACTTCTCGCTGACTGATTACCACAGAGACATTATATTGAGGCCCCATCACAGTTTTTTCTTTTCATTTACTATTACCTTAGTTTTTGATATAAAATATATTGTAACTAAAAACACTAGATTGTTTATTATGGGGGAGCATATAGTCGCAGCTTTTTCCGTCCGTCCGTGTGTGCGTCCGTACGTCACACTTTTTGTCCGGAGCATAACTCAAAAAGTATGCTTGATTAAAATTTGTGTGAATGATTAGGGCAATGAGACGGAGTGCAGTTAATAGGAACCATAACTCTAGCTTCACTACCTTTTTAATTATCTCCCTTTTTTCAAAAATCTTATCCGAAGCATAATAGAGTTCCATACGGATTCATTTAGAATAAGGAAGCACTCACACTAAACATTACTTTTTTCTGTGTAACTTTCGGGATGCATCCATCGGTTCTACCGATTCTCTTGTTGTTATTATTAATATCAGAAAACAAACAACAACACACAAACTGGAATTGATAATTTTACTGCACCATATATTAATATTAGTTCCACCTATGGCCCATATGAGGTTGTCCATACGGATTTTGTAACCACTGTCTACACTTGTATTTTGCAGTATATTTTTTAAGATTTGTTTCATGAAACTGATAAGCCCCATTGCGGGGGCATTTATGTCCTGAGGTGCACCATTCGAACAAACATATAATGATGCTTCACATAAACTTGGGATCGTCCGTGGTCGAGTGGTCTCAGACTTGAAATCACATGTCCCTCACCGCTGTGGGTTCGATTCCCCATGGGGCCAGGACTGTTTAGTATGTGAGTATCAAGCTATCCAGCTTGCTTGCGGAACGTCGGTGGTTTTACTCAGGTGCGCGCCCTTGCATAAAAAGATGCCCGGGTTTGCACCTGGGGTCTTCCCCCACCAATAAAAAGCTGGAATGTCATCAAATGACCTTAGCTGTTGGTGTCACTATAACATCCAGTTTAATGAATTCATATAAGATTTGGTTGAATTCCGAATTGAATTGAATGTTGTTTAACGGCATATCAACACAGTATAGGTTATTTAGAGCCGCCCCAGAGAGAGGGGAAGGATACATAGGAATCCGGGAACCTGCCCTACTCTTATTATCGAATAGATTCCTATGGTTCTTTAACGTGCTCGGAGGATAGACCGATAGTTAATGCTCGGAGGATAGACCGATACACGGGACCGCTCGGTTTACGTCCCCATCCGACGGACGAGGCTAAGGTAAAGTTCCGACAAGCGGTTTCTGAGAAAAAGTCGTCAGAAGCAAAAGATAACGACGACGACGTTTGACGGACAGACAACGGACGGACGACGGACGAAGAGTGATACCAAAACATCACATTGAGCCTTCGGCTCAGGTGATCAAAAACACTGACAGATGACAACGATTTTTGAATTTTGAATTCTCGATGAGTTTCCCCCCCCCCCCCCCCCCCCCCCCCCCCCCCAAAATACAATAGGCTCGAAATGTGTCTTTAAACCATAGATCTATATTTCATTGTTATGTATGTCGTGGTCGTGCTTGTTTGTGTTCCGCGTGACAGGGTTCAAATGTAACACTTATTTACTTGCTAAATGCAAGTAGATATTTACAGATGTACCTGTATATCCATGTTTAAACCCAGAACATTTATTTAATAAAAAACTATTATGTTTTTGATAATAGTCTTATATGTTTTGTATGAAATATGCTGTTTTAACTAAATGGGAGATAACTCTGATACTTATTTTGACACATTGTAAGTTAAAAATGATACATATGTCATACCAATGTTTTCAAATATCTCACATAAAATTTCATTAACTTTCTGTAAGCTAAATGTGCAAAAGGTAGAGTTAAACTTCTTTTTTTCTTCAATAGTTTGAGTTTCCGATCGGTCTGTGAGTTCCACGTTCGGGTATTTCACTTCCCCTAGTACATGTACACACCTACATTTTTACAGGCATCACCATGGATGGGCTATGGACGCCCGTTTTATTTCAAAACTTATGATAAATATCTCTTGCGATTCACAAGCACCGTAGTCTTGTGTTTTTCGTGACAGCCATATATAATCCGCTTACGAATCCATCTCGACTTCCATCTTTGTTCAGCGCCGTTAATTAAACAAAACCAGAAAACCGTTGTCGGGAAAGAGACAGGTTTTCTGTTGCACTCCATTTTGTTTAATTTGATTATATTTAATTGCATTTTGCTTTCGAGAGCTCTTGGTTCAATCCGATTTGAAGCCTCAATACGTAGTAAAAGTGACTTAGTTTCAGATTAGTTTAAGCTTTGAGAAAATAGGAAATGAAAGTGCTTTTTTTAATTCCTCTGTGAAATTGATCAATTCAAATTATCAAAACGCATCCTTACATCCGTTTTAATACGAAAACAAGCAACACTTTTCTAAATATAAGGCTCGACATTCGCAAGGCCGATTACCCACGTAACACATTGGCCATTCCGTACTATAAATGGCCGATTACCCACGTAACACATTGGCCATTCCGTACTATAAAAGGCCGATTACCAACTTAACACATTGGCCATTCCGTACTATAAATGGCCGATTACCCACGTAACACACTGGCCATTCCGTACTATAAAAGGCCGATTACCCACGTAACACATTGACCATTCCTTATTATAACGCCCAACATACGCTGGGAACATATTTACAAAATGCGGCAACATTATAAACCCATTTATCAAAACGCATCCTTACATCCGTTTTAATACGAAAACAAGCAACACTTTTCTAAATATAAGGCTCGACATTCGCAAGGCCGATTACCCACGTAACACATTGGCCATTCCGTACTATAAATGGCCGATTACCCACGTAACACATTGGCCATTCCGTACTATAAAAGGCCGATTACCAACTTAACACATTGGCCATTCCGTACTATAAATGGCCGATTACCCACGTAACACACTGGCCATTCCGTACTATAAAAGGCCGATTACCCACGTAACACATTGACCATTCCTTATTATAACGCCCAACATACGCTGGGAACATATTTACAAAATGCGGCAACATTATAAACCCATTTATCAAAACTCTATCCTGGGTCCATATTCAGTAAAGCTTCTTAGCAATATATTAAGTCAAATTTTGTCCATTTTTTAAACACCATTTTATATCGATTTAAGACGTTTTCTTAACATTATTAATAATGTTATGGATAAATAAGACCTACAGTTAAATATTTATCTTAAAATATATGGTTTGTTAATAAGGACATTTAAAATTGCGCAAACAATCTTAAATTTTGACTTAAGTTATATTTTCCACTTCAGTTGCTTTATGAATGCGTGCCCTGGCAATTGCCATATATATTTATTTATTTAAAATACAAAATACCTTTAGGTCCATGAGTATACAGGTACAACACAGTACACATATATATACACACGGCAATAAATGGCAACATATAAAGTCTATTTTGTCACATATCATTTTATTTGTCATACATTTTCTCCATTTCTCACTTACTAAGAAGTGTTTCAGTTCAAGATTCGTTCTCTTGGGAGAGTAAAAGAGTGTATATTTATATATACTTCAGCATATAATGCATGATTTTATTACATACATATAAAGCTATATAAAGCTTACTTTACCTAACACATTGACCATTCTCAAATACAAGGCTCACTATCCACTGGTCCGGCAAATATTTCAAGTAAAGAACACATTTGCCATTCCCACTATCCGATTGGCAGTTTATCCGCAGAACACATTGCCTCTCATGAACAGACTCAATAAAACCGAGACTGCTACTTTTCTCTCTTGTTTGTGTTTGTTGCTTCCAAGGGATCGCCTTTTCAGTATTTATTATCCGTACACATTTGTAACTGTTTTATTCCGGTGGAAACGTACAGTGACTGTTTGTTTATCCACGTAACTGTGTAATTCTGGTGCAAAACGGGCAATCTAACATAGTTCGTTAAAATACCCAATGCTGATTGGTAATTGTGGAGTTTTTAAAATTCCTATCAAGACCTCTGACGTTATGTCCTTCAACCGTGAGGACGTCATTTGAAACGACGATGTTTAAAATATTGTAAACGTCAGAAAACATGCAAAAGGAACGATTACGTCCAATTGTTTAAAGCAACGTTTCGTTCAAACAACACAATGAAATTGTTAACAAGAGGTCAATGACACTGAAGCTCTACTGGCAGGTTCTGAAAGCTAGATCAGCATTCCTGTGAAGTTTCATGAAAATCTGTCAACTAGTTTCAGAGTAGTCGTTACAAGTTGTTTTTATATAACTCTATGTAAACAAAGATGGCCACTGGCAACCATGTTTAATGTCGAATTAAAATAAAATTTTAACAAAGACCAACATCATGACATGCTGATCATTTTAGAAAGAGCCCCATATCAATATCACTTATAGTTTTCAAGAAGTAGTCGCTACAAATTTGTTTTTTAAAAATCTATTTTTAGCCATTGCGGCTATCTTGAATTTCCGGCCGACCTGAAATAGTGTTAGGATCAACTACACATCAAAAGCAACATTCCTGTGAAGTTTCATGAAAATCCGTAAAGTAGTTTCAGAGGAGTAGTCGCTACTAGTTTTTTACTATATAACTCTATGTAAACAAAGATGGCTGCCGGCTGTCAAATCAAAATGATTTTCGACAAGGACCAACATTATGTCATGTTGATCATTTTAGAAAATTTTATTAATATTATTTATAGTTTCAAGAAGTAGTCGCTACAAACTTGTTTTTAAAAATCTTTTTTCAGCTTTGGCGGCCATCTGGATTTCACATCAACATGATTTTTTGCTAGGTTCAACTAGACTTCATGGGCAGCATTTCTGCAAAATTTCATGAAAATCCATCCAGTAGTTTCAGAGGAGTAGTCGCTACAAAAAATAGTTGACGGACGGACAGACGGACGGACGGACGACGGACACCGCACCACGGCATAAGCTTTGCTGATCTTTGATCAGTACAGCTAAAAACAGGATAAAGCTGTATATTTTCCTTGTTTGGTACTGAGAGGTGGACATACAATGTACGTTGAGAGAATTGGTATTCTTATGTTCAATCTCTCGGAAATATGTGCATTAAATACATAACTAGAAGGGTGTTCCACGGAACACTGTGTCGCCTGCCGTGTACTTATTTCAGCAAGTACAATATAACTATAAAGTTTGAAGACTTCATGAATTAATGGAGTAGTTTTTTTTAAAGTTTATGAAAGGGGTGTATATCTGCATGGGATAATTGATAAGGAAGAACTGTATACAGTTTCATGACCATAGGTCAATATTTTGCCAAGTCATCAGCTAGGTTAGGTTACACGTTTTATGAAAAGGGGGCATAACTCTGCCAAAATGAAAGTCAGAGTTATTGGACATGTGTAATGAGATTGTTTCGGTTAAGATGAACATGTGTGTGAAGTTTCATGAACACAGGTCTAATACTTTTCAAGTTATGGCCAGTTATGAGCTTGGTTAGGATGCAGGTTAAAGTTTTATGAAAAGGGGTATAACCCTGCTGAAATGAAAGTTTGTAACACTATTCTGTGTAGTAAGATGAATATGTGTGTGAAGTTTCATGAACATAGGTCAACTACTTTTTACGTTATGGCCAGTTATGAGCTTGGTTAGGTTGCAGGTTAAAGCTTTATGAAAGTGGGCATAACTCTGTCAAAATGAAAGTCAGAGTTATTGGTCATGGGTAACACTATTCTTTGTGGTAATATGAATATGAAAATGTTTCCAGCGGGTTTATATTTCGCGAGATCAAAACCTGGTGTTTGGGACTTAAAACACGTAGAAACCGCGAGCCTACGGCCTTTGGTATCGATGAACTTCAAGTCCCGCCCAGCAGGTATTGATCTGGGACAATATAAACCCGCTGGAAATATTTTATTAATTAAATAACTGTTTGTTTATTCACGTAACTGGGCAATTCGTGTGTACAGTGTGTACGCGAGCGTGCGTGCACTGACAGTTTATTAATTTACGTAACTGTTTAATTTCGCTGCAAAAACGTACACTGACATTTTGTCTATTCACATAACTGTGTAATTCTAGTGTGCAATGCGCACAGTGACAGTTTGTTTAGTCACGTAACTGTTTTAAAATTCTGGGACAATACGTAAACTATTCACGCATGTCTTTAATTCTGAATGCAATGAAGTTATTGACTGTTTATTCACATTGCAATAATAGTGGTGGTGAAAAAAAAATGCATTATTTGACAAAAGCCCAAACTTTGCACATAGCTAGACAATATCATACTGAAAAGATTTGGCTATGGACCCACGTAAGATTTTTCAAAATGGCCGCCATTTTTAAAATGGCCGGCAACAATTGAACCTACTTGCATCAGGTTTTAACAAAATATAGTATGGCAATCACAACAAATTCCGCAAAATAATAGACAAGGGGTCATGACATATTATCTGGGTATATTTTAAGTTCAAAATGGCTACCATTTTCAAAATGGCCGCCAAAACATTTTGAAAATAGTAAAAAAAAAAGTAATTTGCTTAATAGTTGTTTGTTAGAAAGTATTTAATATGTTAACATGTTTTCACTCAGTTTTCTTTGCTTGACATGCATAGTATTTGTTTGTCAATACTGAAATACAGAGTTATTCAGAGACACCCTATGGTTAAGATGTTAAGGGATTTACACGTTTAAACCAAATTTCACTTCGGATTGACTTTACATTTTCTCCAGCGTTTTGATATTTGTGAAGGGTACTAACAATAATTTTCTTATCAGAAACTGAAGGTTTATTATAAAATATATTTATAAAACTCTAAAATATATTATCTGACTTGGTAAACCTTATCAAGACAAAACAAGTAAACAAAAAACAAAACGCGAAGACGTTTTATGCTAAGTTGCGTCTAAGCTAGTTGCCGAGCAGAAACAATGGAATTGGTCTGAAACCCAATGTGAAGATCATAATGACATTGTGCGTTGACGCCTTCAGGCACTTAAAACAATCGGAGACTTGCTTGAAGGCTATAAATGGACAAGTGCCCTTGTGGCAAATGTGAACTTATTGACACTGCATATTCCTTTCTAAAATAGACACATGTATCAGAGAATGCTCATCAAGTGATAACCATATTTATGGTAAACCGGGCTTACAGTTATTTCACTGAGAGTGTGAGCAAGGCATGCCTACCATTGAGTATTGCACATGGCGATCATAAAGAGAAACCGGAAGTTTCGTTTGCAGTTCTGTACAGTTACACTTTAAATCTTAGTCATCTGTGTGTGTGTGTGTGTGTGTGTGTGTGTGTGTGTGTGTGATAAACAGAAACATACAATTGTGAAGGGAGATTGAGGTACAGTAGGTGCTGAAAACACATCGCAATCTCTGAACCAGATATGGGCCGAGTTATCTGTTAATTTCAGTTATTGCAATAATTCGTCAGGCGCTACCAAAGAAACTTCCAGGACTCCGATCTTTGCCATCATGAATAAGTTAAAGATGTTCATAAGACAGGTTGGATGACTAGTGTCTCACCAACCTTTTCTATCGTTGGAAAACTTATTTGGATTTTAATCAGACTGCATGAGCTCCCTTAAAATGCAATTGTATGCATGCAAAATATTAGTAAGTATGATCAGCAATTCATTTACACGTTGTTGAATGTTACTTGCAGATGGTTTAGTAGGGGATACATCATCCATGATAAATATATACCTGAAATTATGACAGCCGTCATGCAAAACAAAAGCAGAGCTCCTGTTACACGGCACAGCAATCGAAGAGAAACAGCAATAGAAGAGAAACTAAACCTAAACACGCTCAATGAAACAGAGACAAAGATGTGCCTTGTATCCGACAACGAGAGTAGGATGCAGAGTGATCTCCATCATTCCACTATGAGGTTGATACAGTGCGTGTGTTGCATGTAGCAGATTATGCCAAATAAGACTTCACTAAACTTATATTTTCTTGTCGTGCCCTCAATGGTTTATTCTCTTGTTGCTCTGGCTTCTGCCAAGTCACTGAGTACATTCTTTGTGGCTTTCTAGGCTATTGTTTTTTGTATTTATATATACACGAGCATCTTTGTGTTTTATTTATATTGCCTATTAATGCTGTCTTGTTGGTTAGAGAATAGTTCATGGCGGGGATTTCTTTATTTACACTGTCCCGTTTTATTGGGTTGACAGTAGGGTAAGTGTGAGGTTTGGTGCACACTAGAACCTGGTTTAAACCCACTCCCGGCGGCCTTTTTTGCCACTGACCGTTCCAAGGCGGTAGCCCTATTGTCAACCCTTTTGTGTTTGTGATGTCTCATTTGACCTTTTATTCATCTTTAAATGTTTTTTTTGTTTCTGTGTGTTTGTGGTTGACTGTCGTCCTTGAATGCTGCTTTTTTTGTTCGATATTTGTATCTATATTTATGATATACACAGTAGACCAAGACGTACATGTTATACCAATGGTACAGTAAATCCAGTTAGATGAGCTAAATATGGTAAAGGGTTAGTTTTAGGAGCTAGGAATCACTTTAGGTGCTTCGTTGCTCAATATATTGCCTAATCATTAGGTCATATAAACCAAGACGCACAGCTGCTTTTCACACTTACTAGATGCAATTAAAACCTGTGTTTGGAAAATCTATCAATTCCAAAAGTTGTGCTACTTGGAAAATGTGTTTTCCTTATGTATGACAAAGATTGTGCATGTACATGTCGCAAAGAATTGTTGACATTCAATGGTTCCAAGATACAGTAACAATTCCATGTCACCAATGGCAGCAGCTTTTAACACGTACACCTGTCGTGTTGTTTAATTGACCGGACATTTATGGAGATATGGCCTTTAGGTCCATCCCTGAAATGCCACCGATGACTGGGGGTGGAAGAGGGTATGCTGGAGTCATTATCGATAACACTGCCACTGGCTTTAGTATTTACAAGGAACTTTTTAAATGTAGATGTCAAAGTGACAAATGTGTGACAAACGATGTGTCAAAGCAGGAATGGTGTATACAGTATTTTGAAAATGGGACGTGGGGTTACTGTGACTGTGATTAAGAACAATTGTACCCTTCAGATCATAGATCAGTAAGATTAGATTAAATATAATGGTAGCTCTAACATTGAAAATGTTCAACTGATATGACCAGTTATTACGTGTGTGCGTGTGTATGTGTGTGTTTGGCAAACTACTATTTTTCTGATAGTGTCTTGTTAATATCATTTATTAAATCAACAAATGTAAGATCTAATTCTGATTAATCAGAAATACTTAAGGCTAAAGACAGCTAAATACAGCTAAAGACAAACTAGACTCAGAGTTGGCATAGTATGTATACATGTGTAAAACTCCTAACCCCTGAAGTATAGAGGTGTATCTAACAAGTATTTATTGAGTATAGACATACACCTATAGACATACACCTAAACAACACCTTTGTAAAACACATCAACATTTTGATTGATTTCTACAAAAACATTTTTTTTTTAAATATATTTTCAGCAGTTTTTGGCGGCCTTTTTGAAAATGGCAACCATTTCAAAGAAAAAATGACCAACATTATATTATATGTTTTATTGTCTATCAATGTCACGAATTTGGTGTGTTTACAATAATTTTGTTTTGATGAAACCAATTAATTATGGGTTTCATTAATTCTTTATGGAATATTCGAAGGTCATTTTGAAAATGGCGGCCATTTTTATTTTCAAAATCATAGCCAAAAATGTTTAGTAGAGTATTGTCTAGCTATGTGGCAAGTTTGGTACTTTTGTCACAAAATGCACAATTTTACCAATATATGTCACCAATGTGCCCCACTATAAGGGGCCGACTATAACTACACTGCCTGTTTGTTCATTTAAGCCTTGCGTGTGTTACTTATGGCACAAACATCAATACAAGGTACTAGTAAATGTGGTATTTTCCCCACACTATTGCGATGAATACAAAATGTGTCCATGAACCGATGCATACATTCACAAACCTTAATTATAAAGCCAGCTAAAAAGAAGTCCACGCACAAGTAAAATGAAATAGAAATGGTTCAACTGTTAACAAAACGATTTGTTTTGGAGAGAAAAGTTAAACACATTAAAGAAAATAGTTATTCATATATGTTCAGAATATTAATAAAACATGAAATAAGAAAATGTAATATTATATAACACCTTTAAAAGAATTGCAAATACTAAAAATGGGATCCCTTGGAAGCAACAAACACAAACAAGAGAGAAAAGTAGCAGTTACCGAGTCTGTTCATGAGAGGTAATATATGGTGCAACACTTCTCACGCCTCGTGGCACCGGCTAGTGGTATTCTACTTTAAAGGTTATAATAGCGTAAATGAGTCTCCATGCCCCTTCCATAGTAAAGTTAGAATGTTGACAACTGTTAAAAACGCAAACCTGATTAGAATTCTGGGAAACTTACTTTATCATGTAAATAAACATGTCTGCTATAAACATCAACAAAGAAATAGGGGGTTTAATACCTTCTAAGAAACATTTCTTCAGCTGTATACTAACACCGGGTCAAAGGTCAAAGCTATTTTTACCCCTTGCAGTTTTGTCTACTTTCACTTCTGAAATTTATATAAAAAACTGTCAAAAACATGATGAGCTCCCTTTTCAAATATCAGCAACATGTCCAGAATACAGGTACAGCCAAAAAAGAACAGGAAATTTCACTAAAAAAGTTTTTAAAGGAAAAAAAGATCAGCATTCTTTAATACAGAACTACTTTCGATTTCACCAGGCCATCACATCCGGCTGATTTGGTGTAATTAAACCTAAAGACACAAATATTGGGCCTAATGATCCCAATTTACGAGTAAGTAATAACACCACTGATGTGTAGTCGGGGCATAATTTTTCAGCCGAGATAAAACAGTAAACAAACGCTAATGTGAAGGTCAATACATACTGAAAAGGGGATCCCTTGGAAGCAACAAACACAAACGGGAGAGAAAAGTAGTCCAGTGCATTATTAAAAAAAATATTGTTCGCTTCACGATAACGAAATAAAAAAAAAAATCACGGTATTTATTTGTTTTTTAAAGAAATAACTCTGAAATTTCGGAAAATTGATGGGTTTTGGAGCAAAAAAACCCGCAGTCTTTGTCTTTAAGTGTTAACATCTACATAGTTTTATTTGCTATTTAAATGGATTCTTTAGATGTGTAAAAATAGTACACAATCATCACGTCTGTTATAGTTCTAATAGTGTTTACGTTTTAGACAGACAGTAATGCAATACGTATACAAGCTGCAGCGACTAAACACAAAATCTCTTCATGGTCTTTAACAAATAATGAACCTTACTTAATTTCAGTGTATCAACACATGTCTTCACTATCTAAACAGTTACTTAGGTTCATAAATATAAAAACTAGTAAAAAATACATACATTTTTGAGAAAGTATGTAATTTGTGTACACAGTGGCTCTAAAACAGTTATGCGCGAAACGGATGCGCATAAACAAGAGTAGGACATGTCCGTGGCTCCGCTAACGTCGGCATTACGGATTATGTCCCCTTTTGTGCAATCCCATTGAGTCTGCATCTGAAACAGATACAAATTAGAACTCAAATAATCTTGAATAGGTTAACATGAAACTTCCACAGTTGAATATGTTTACAAATTTATCCAGGCAGTGCTACCCCTGAATTATAAGAACACAATTGATAAATATGTGAATTAGTCAAAACACACATGACGTCTAGTATGACATAAGCTCAGTATCAATACACACTTTTATCAAGTATATAGTATTCAAGTATAGCTCTGTCTAGATAAAAGTGTAAACATGTTAAACTGCAAGTTATATGAAAACATATTCAGGATTAATTCATTTTTATTTATTTTGTTAATGCACTTTCAATAGGATTCCACAAAAGGGGACATAACCGTGAAGCAAATTGTTCGACTGTTAAATACGGTGTTCCGTTAGGGCCATCGTACCATCGCGTATCGACCTTTACAAGTCGATGGTACGATGGCGATGGCACGATGGTACAATGGCGATGGTACATGACGCGATAGTACGATGGCGATGGTACGATGGCGATGATACGATGGTCAATCGCGTTATCGCCATCGTACCATCGTACCATCGCCATCGTACTATCGTACCATCGCGCATCTACTTGAAACGCGATGGTACGATGGTACGATGGTACGATGATCCATCGTACCATCGCGCATCTACCTTTTACAAGTCGAGGCGCGATGGTACGATGGTACGATGGCGATTGTACGATGGTACGATGGTACGATGTCGATGACGCGATGCACCATCGTACCATCGCCATGGACCATCGTACCATCGCCATCGTACCATCGTGTCATCACCATCGTACCATCGTGCCATCGCACCATCGCAGTCGATGTGCGATGTTGCATCGCCTCCTGCTCCATCGTACCATCGCTCCATCACCTTCCGTTTAGACATGCGCACATCAAAGCAAAACAAAAATGGAGGACATCATGGATGCAAAGATTCGACAATACTTTTCTTAAATCTATCCCTTCATTTAGGCTCAGCAAAACTTGAATTTCTCGGTAAGAAAACATTGTCAAAAAGTATTGTCGAATCTTAATAGCATCCATGATGTCCTCCATTTTTGTTTTATTATGCTGTCCGCATGCCTTAACGGAAGGCGATGGAGCGATGGTACGATGGAGCATGGGGCGATGCAACATCGCACATCGACTGCGATGGTGCGATGGCACGATGTTACGATGGCGATGACACGATGGTACGATGGCGATGGTACGATGGTCCATCGTGTCATCGCCATCGTACCATCGCCATCGTACCATCGCGCCATCGCGCATCGACTTGTAAAAGGTGGACCATCGTATCATCGCCATCGTACCATCGCCATCGTACCATCGCGTCATCGTACCATCACCATCGTACCATCGTGCCATCGCCATCGTACCATCGCACCATCGCGCATCGACTTGTAAAGGTCGATACGCGATGGTACGATGGCCCTAACGGAACACCGTAGTTAAAGAACACTACACTTCGCACATAAAACTAAATTCAGAACTGTTATCCCTTTATTATAGCAATGTTATGCTATATTCCGATATCTTTGAAAAATTGAAGAAAAAAAAGAGATGTTTAACCCCATTTATCTGACATTTGGAAAACAATTTGCAAACACATCATTTTAATTTAATTTAGTTTATTTATGTAACTGAATGTGCATCAGTTTATTTATTTTGTATAGCAACCCCTGTACGTTGCAGCTGCATTATATAACATATATTGCATGCAGATGATATATTAGAAGAAGTGGCAAAACGAACAAGACTAAACACCGGTGGAATTTCGCCCAAGGAAAACAGCGCCTCCAAATTAGAAATAAACAATCAGAAATAAACAATTTCTCGAGAAATAACTAACCAATTTCTCACGTGAATAATTTAAACAATGAGAGTCTTTACAAACAAATTTCAATTTAGTCGGCTTTGATAATACCCTGTGGCAGTTTTGAAAATGTTGGATAAATTTATCCAAAAACTGTTTAAAAACTTGAATAGCAGTATATAAACGTTTTTAATACGAGAATTGTTCACTTCCTATTAAAAAGCGTTATTTAAAGCTAACACGTGTTCTGTTTTGACCAATAAGAACATTGCCGATAAGGGAGGAACCAGCAAGAAGAAGAAGAAGAAGAAGAAGAAGAAGAAGAAGAAGAAGAAGAAGAGATGCAACGCAAAGAATATATAATCTCAATTTCAAACAAAATGGAGAAGTAATTCGGAAAAAGAAGATTGCCGCAAATATGTAGTTTTGCGACAAAACGATACAACTCCTCATAATTTGTAGAAATATCAACAGCATCTGCATGTCTGCATCTTATAACTAAAGGCAAACTGATCGACAGATGACCAATTCAATTCAAATCCGATAAGAGAACACATTTATGAATGAGGAAGTGCCATGCATTCTGGTTCTTCTTCTTCAGAGCATGATATCAATCATAAAATATTCATGACAATGCTCCGATCTCCAAAAAATGTGTCAAATAACTATGATAAACGTTAATTTAAACTGGCAAACAGCGTCGATACAAATCTGATAATTCAAACGCCGAGTCTTGCGGAGGCTTGCAAATAGTTACAAATGCTCATTTAATGCGACTGGCCGCAAACTCATGTTTTTATTTATCGTTGGATTACGATGCATGTCATGAAGTCATGGTAACAATGAAAATGGATAGTCCCTGAGACGTTAAGGACGATCAGCTACATGGAACGCATGCCAGAAATGATAAGTTTATTTTGTCGTGGTAGATATTGGGTTGAAATACGTTTTGATGTAATTACTCAATGTGTTTTAGCAACCCGTCTCTCGGAACTTGCCTCCAGATGGGTTATTACATTTGGTAGACCCTAAAACTGCGTAAGAAGACGAATGCTATTGACATAAACCACTAGAAAATATACTCAAATTAATGCTTTGTAATTGTTTAAAGGCTTTTTCTAGAAAATCTAAAAAAATTAAAAATGTTTTAATTCCTGATAAACATTTTTTACATGTCAATCAAAATATGGCATAAGCAAGGTGCTCAGCGTGGTCTAAAATTTGCATTCACCACAGATTTTGAATGAAATCGGGCTCAAAATTCAAAAACTATCTCTGGTGATGGGTAACCTATGATAGCACGTATTACAGTGCAAAATACATTTCCTTGTGTTATAAGGAGTTGTTTTTTTAGACTTATTCATTACGTTTTGGTCCTTTAGAATAAAAACAATATCATTATTTGACAATTTTATGTCGGAACAATAGACCCACATAAAAGACTGATGTACCTCCTTTATAGTAAGACAGAATCCACGATTCTGCGAAGAAGGCACAGTTTTCAGACACAACAAGTGAGCAATAATTGCTTATAAATGTGCAAAGTTTTACGACAGTCATTCCACACTATTAGGATACCAGTTTACAGTTTTAACTTAACCCGCTAAGAATGAATATACTAGCCTCTGCGTCCATTGTAAACCCAGATCAGTTTGCGAGTAACTCGCAGGCTGATCACGGTTTACAATGTCCGGCTGCTGATCAGTCATTTCCCCCAAAACACCCCTTTGTCACGTAAATGGAATGGTCTTAATTCAGAAAGAACAGTCCATTATATATGTGTAGTAAGTTAAGGGTTAATAAACAAAGCCCGAAAAGTGCAATAACTGCCTACATACTTAGTAAGGGATAATCGTGTTAACTTTCAGTGCACTCGGTCAAGAAACAACATGCAATGACAAGTTCAGTCACAATATGTTGATCCAAACAGTCCGAAAAGGGAAACAAATTCTGTCAAATATATATGACACAATGCGATTGGAATATAATACTTGGTTCAGAAATTTGATTTGATCCATTCAAATCCAGGACAGGCATTACCACTGTCTCAACGTACATGTCAATTATGTTACAATATATGTAGACACACAACCATCGTGTATAACATAAGAGCTTGGGGTGGGTTAGGGGTATCCTCTATGTTTAGTAAAAAGCAGTCCGAGTGGATCGCTTACTGACCTAATATATTGTTTGTTTTACATTGAAAAGCATTTACTTGAGAAAAGCTATAAACATTTATCAAAATTACGGGCATTTTATATTAATTGTGGAATAACTGTTCGCGTCTACCGAGAAACTATATACACTAGTGTCATTACAAACACCTGCGTACCATTACTAATTCACATATCTTTTACACTTAATCCCAAGGGATTGTCTGACACTCACTTTCGTTAAAATTCCTCTCGGTATAATCCCAATATGTGCTAACTCGGCTTTTCGTCTAATTCTTACGGTTCCGATGCCTGGATATTGAATTAGTTCTCCCGATCAATACGACGAGGGTAAGCTGTATCCAGTCGAGAAGAAGACAACTAAATTGCCATCCTGCTCTTGAACGGGATTCCAATTTTGCTGAGTAGTATTATGCATAAGACGTTTTATAGCGCTCCTGTTTATCTCAAGTCGACAAAACGCGTCCGTTGAAATATGTTTCTAATGGTTTTCTAATAAAAACTAAAAAAGTAACATCTACGAAAAAGGAATAGGATCTCATATATATATAGAGAGATCTGATTAAGGCTTAAAATATATAAGCTGACGCAAGTGAAAAATGTATATTTTTTGCTATACAACTCGCTGTCTTTAAGCCAAGCAGGTGTAGAAAAATGAATATTATATCCCCTATATCATTGCATTGAAACGTGACACTACTGTTCTTGAATGCATGTGCATTGATTCAATCAAATGTGAAATGACTTAAAACGGATACACCCTACATAAACATTATGTTCTGCTATTAAATTCAAATGTACTCCCAAGTGCTTTTAGCCAATCACAACGTAGTAGAGAGATTGACGGTGTTACCACTAATAACAGAATGCAAATTCTATACATCGTTGTCCGCTTGGAAAGTTTTGCCTTTAAAGTTACCTAAACCAAATTATTGGACACGAGCGCCATATCACATTGGAGTGATAATTCTCACATGAAGACACTTCAAGTTGGTGTCTGTTCAATTAAAAGCTACCCATGTCTCCTGACTCTAATTTAAGTTCGAACTCTGGATATTCTGAGACATGTCAATTGCAAGCCCTGTGAAAGTTGTCTGTCTTTAAATGAGATGTTTTAATGGGTCATTCGTCAAATACTCCGAAATTGGCTTTTCCAATAAACGGTCTTTACGTTTAACAATGCCAAGCAGTGTTACCAACGAACCCGACACAGAAACAATCATACGACACGAGACTTTTGTCATGTAATACTGGATTTTTTCTGACAATTTATAAAATGCTAATAAGTCTGAAAATAAAAATATCCGACAAGCTGGCTTAATTCCATAAGACCTGTGCCGGAACATCTAGATACAAGTTATACCGGAGCCATAACAGACACCTGAATGTACCGTATTTATTTGCATACCGGACAAGTATATACGTCATTTTACCGGGGCTAGATTTTTCCATCTCACCCTAGGGTCGAGATAAAATTCACGCGCAACAATAATAAAACGTCAACAACGTGAACAGATGCATGACGTCATTGTGTTAAGAAACATTAAACCGTTAGTTTTTTGGCGACGTCAACGCACAAAATGTCAATGATATGCAAGAAAAAGAATCCATCACGAGTTTATCCATTTGAGATAGGTAAATCTCACCCTCGGGATCAGAATTGCAACCAGGAACTCAGCAGAGCCTCGTCCCTGGTTACAATTCTGACCGTCGGGTGAGATTTCCCTATCTCACATTGATATTCATGATATATTATTATTGTCATATCACATTCAAAAACACTTTCACAGGATCTTGTATATTGTATAATGTATACATACGAATATGGTAGAATAACATAGAAAACTGAAAACTACAAATTTGTTTGCCTTTTATTTAATGAAATGCAATCAGTTTTAAAATCAAGGGGATACTGGATATCATTAATAAACTGAAGGACTAACTTGCCCCGACTACAAATCAGTAGTGTTATTACTTACTGGTCCTTTGAGATCATCAAGTCCAATATTTGTGGCATCGCTTAAGCGGGTGCTAGGAGGCGTGAGAGATGTTGCACACCCACATTACCTCTCATGAACAGACTCAATAAAACCGAATCTGCTACTTTTATCTCTTGTTTGTGTTTGTTGCTTTCAAGGGATCCATTTTTCAGAATTTATTATCATTCACATTTGCGTTTGTTTAGTGCTGTGTGGCGGCCGTAAAAAGTTGGCCCGACTACAAATCAGTAGTGTTATTACTTACTGGTCCTTTGAGATCATCAAGCCCAATCTTTTGGGTTTAAAGCATAATATCGGTTAAGCCGGTGCTAGGAGGCGTGAGAGGTGTTGCACTTTATATTACCTCTCATGAACAGACTCAAAAAACCCGAGTCTGCTACTTTTATCTCTTGTTTGTGTTTGTTGCTTTTTCAGTATTTATTTCCATCCATTCCTGATAAATGCTTCAAATGTAACGTGTGTTTCTTTAAGGATTATTGGTCAGCCATCTTTAAAAAAATGGAGGGGATATTGTCAAGTGAAATGGGGGGGTTCTAATGATTCATTACGTGGTCCTACCTTAACTCCATTTAGAGATAGGAAAGATTATATTAGCAGGATTTTATAACGACTATTTCGACAATAAAACATGTTTAAAAACATTGTTTACTGAAAAAATGTGATAACCTGTTTAAAATTACCTATTACATATTTTAATTTTACAATATACAAACATTTTAAGCCGAAATTAGCGTTTTATTTCATATCCCAGTCAACCCTGTTTTCGCTTCTTGGAGACGGGGTTGGATGGGGTATGAAAGTTAATACTCGGACCACGTAATGGTATGTAAGGATCGATGCATGGATGACAAGTATATAAGTCAACATTTAAAATATAGTGACACATATGTATTTTCTTAATATCGTATTCGTTTATTTATTCATTCTTTATTTCAGGTTAAAAAATGGGTCATTTTCAAAAAATGGAGAGATAGCTGTCCGTGGCAGTTTTCTCTTTTCATCTAGTTTACATTACGTCTTTTTGTTGTTTGATTTATATAGGCATATATAATTTACAAATTCAAAGAAAAGAAAATAACATATAACAGCGCAGTTTAAGAATTGTATATGGTACATATCTACAGATATTTCGTTGTCCCACGGTGGTGATACACATTGCGTGCATTAATCTGTTTTAAAAGAAGGTGGTATTTTGTTGAAGTTTGTTTCAGGTTTACTCGATTAATGTGTTCAGTTTCTATGTATATAATCAACAATTGCCATCTGTAATTTTTCATGAAAAGTTGCCAGTTTATATACTGTCTCACGGATTTGTGTCGGTGATGTTACTTTTAAATAAACAATGAAATAACGAGTAATCTCCATTTAGATATTCTGGCAAATAACGAATCCTCACACAGTTTTAACTTCCTTCGTAAAGATGACGGAGTGTTTTTTGGATACATTTTTATTTTTTTGGAAGTATGTACAAAAGGTTAAATGAGTGTCTTTACGTATTTGTTTGTCATGTCTTCGAAATTACCATTATTAAAGATTTATGCAATCTGATATTAAAAAACGTAATACTGTACAAACAATTGTCTTGTAAAGATAATGTTGTCTGCAAAAATAATCAATGTCCCGGGGAGCATTTGTTAATATGTTTTTGTTAATTTCTTAGAAAATGTCATTGATGTTATTGTATTTGGTGTTACCAAAAATGTAGTAACATCATATACATCCTTTTGTAACAGCAAATACATCGTATTGTTATTACTGGATCAAATTAATTTTACAGAAGCATTACGCAATTATCAGATAAAAATGCATTCTTAATATGAATGTCAATCTAGTAAAGCTTGTAAACAGAGTTGGAATATTTATCCATACAGTTCATATTGAATTTTTAAAAAAGTAACAGCACAGACACCTGAGGTAACATCAATGACAACCAGTTTGTAACATCAGGGACAATGGTTTGAACATATGCATATTTAGTTATGTTTGTGTAATGATGTTTAAGATGGAACATCAGGGACAATTATTTGAACATATGCATATTTAGTTATGTTTGTGTAATGATGTTTAAGATGGAACATCAGGGACAATGGTTTGAACATATGCATATTTAGTTATGTTTGTGTAATGATGTCTAAGATGTAACATGCCGTCGAAATGTATCCAATGTATCGTGCACTATCTCTAACGAATATAACTGAGTGTATGTCCTTAATAGCCAAATTCGCAAAGTATGATTACGGTATCATCATATACGCATACATCAACATTTAAGACAATTGTATTATAGCACAAATCACAGCTTTTCATGTTAAATGTTTTCTTCTTTTTGTTTTTAAACAATATGTGAACGTTTAATAAGCTTCCCAAAATAACGCCACAAAACAAGTACAGTCATAACTTTGATGCAAGACTGATAAAAACTCTGGAGTCGTCTTTGGTGTAACAAAACATGTCATTGATGTTACCCAGTTTTACAATAACGCAAGTGAACGAATTGAAAATAGTAAATGATTTTCTTTTGTTTTAAAACAGATGTGCACACGTATGTTGCCATTAATCGTATACAGTCATAACTGTGACGCAAAACTGATAATAAGTCTGGAGTTGTCTTTTGTGTTACAAAATGTGTCGTTGATATTACCAGTTTTCACAACAACACGAGTTTTACGATTTTAAAATACCAAATGGTTTGATGTGTGTATTAAAACAGATGTGCCAATGTTACTTTCATTCCAAAATGACGCCACTACACGTCTAACGTGACGAACAACTGATAATATTTCTGGAGTGGTCATTGGTATTTCAAAACATGTCCGTGATGTTACCGCAGTGTATGTGCTGTTACCGCTACTTATTTGTGATATAGTGGTACAACTGACATTGTCATATATTTTAGTTTGCCATTTCTATTTAAAATGTGACGGTTTGATATAATTCAAATAGTATTTTGGGCAAGATAATATTTAATCTTTTTATTTTGTTTAAGTTATTTAAACATTTTAAGGTTTTAACATTTTAACAATGATAAAGAGACAACTATCCCAGTATTTGGTTTTGATGTAAACACAGTAATATATGAGTCACATTAGTGTGATATTTTACTTTATACTTTAGTTTTCACCGTTTACATTTATCAAACAATTTCGGTAACATCACAGACACAGACACAGGTTGTTGCTGCTTTAAATAGTATTAAAACATTTATATGAAAGCGCTGTGTTTGCTAAGTTTTGACTGTCCATATCCTCGTTTATGCTGTTATTATAAATTTTTTTAGCTGATCTCCATTTTTTGAAAACGACCCATATACACATACAAACATAATCACAACTTTTAGCATAGATTATCAAGATATCACATAGAATGATTCACATAACTCACTGTTTCATATATGACAGATTTGAATATCCGTGGCCCAGTGGTTAGAGTCTCTGACTTGAAATCACTTGCCCCTGTTGGTTCGATCCCTCTTGGCCTAGGAATCTTTATGTGAGTTATCCTATCTAGCTGACATGCGGAACATCGGTGGTTCTACCCAGGTGCCCGCGCGTGCACGAACATTGGGGTCTTCCTCCACCAATGGAAGCTGGAAAGTCACCATTATGACCTTAGTTTTTGGTGCGTGTATAAAATCCAATTCAATTCAGTTGAATATCATAAAGATTTGGATTTCAAAGGTTATTATAAATACACTGACCTGCTAGAGAACAGCTGAACAACACCGAAATAGAACAAACGTATCTTTAAGGATGACCCATACAGCCAGTTTGGCGTATTTCCAGTGGGTTCCTTACACGTGGAAAGATGTGCATGTAATAATTAACGAAAATTGACAAATAAATACATAAAGGTAAACAAAACATGCAGAGTTAGCCATCTCTACCAGGGTCTTTGACCCCTGTCAACGTTTCAGAAAACAGTCTGCGATCACATGATAATTTTTTCACATGACCATAGGTAAAATATCAAATTGGCTACTAGAAATCATCTCCATGAACTGACATCCCAAGCGAGCACATCCGGCTGATTAAGTGTAATATATTGGGTTAATGCTATTTATTTCAGGTAGTCTTTTATCTGGTACACACTGACGCTATACTGTAACCATATGGGTAACGTAATGGTGTTGTGCATTTTGAATGTTTTAAAGAAACTAACCTGCCAAATAATGGCAAAAGTACACTACAAAATCGTTTATCAAAACTCTATCCAGGTGTTTAGATCATGTAATAATGTAAATGTAATGTAAATGTCCCCGATTAAAAAAATAGGATTTTTCATGGGTTCTTAAAATACCCGTGATTGAATATGCGTAAAATGAATTATGAGTTGGTAACTCTTAATTCAACGCTTCAGTTTTGGGGTTTGGCCTGGCTAGTTAAAGTCGTTTATATTATGTCTATAGAGTTTGGATTCTCAAAATATGTAAGTTATATACATATATACCTCGTAGGCAGTAGGTTTAGAAACGATATACATATGTTGTAAAAGTTGGCTGTTTTTTTGGCAGGATAGGTACTTTTACGGCGTTTCTTAATCTTTTAAATTTGTCTTTCTATTCACCTTTACTCTTTTTTTTGCCCCGTGTGGTTCCGGGGGCCCCGTTTGGTTACGAGGGCCACTGCAGATCCCGTTGGAGGGGAAGGCAGAGGGGTAGACCCCCCCCCCCCCCCCCCCCAAATTCATGTTCATTTTATAATTTTTTGTTCATGCTCATTACAGGTCTTCATCATGACCCCTGCATGGTTTCAGGTGCCATCTCGCTCATATCACTAGAGCAATGGCAGAAAAACTATAACGTGGCTCCAGCGTAAATGGAGTGTCTACAATAGAATTTGCAGCAACTCTGCAGTTCAGGGTGAGAAGGTTCTAGGCCCGTTCTCCATATTTTATCTCGATGCACATGGAGGATGAGCCTGGCATGTTCATTCCTGTTAGGCGCCATATAACCTTTCATGTGTTGGTGCGCTTTAAAACCCCAATTCAATTCAATTCTAACCTTTTTTCCGTTGTGACGTTGCTTTTATATTCGGGAGTAGAATATTACGCACATGTTGTTGAGAACCATTGATTCTTTTGGTTGAAACAATACGCCTACATCTAATCCGAATAGCGTTGACAAATTGAGAAGTTAACTCACTTCCGTTATAAAAGTACAAGTCAGTTGTGGGTATCTTAGAAATCTGTCTCTTATTCGATAAATAATCGTTATATAAATGAAAGGGCGGTATGGATCAATAATACAGCTTACAGTTTAGCAAGGTATGCACGTAATTACGTATGAAAATATGATCTCACTGAAGTGAAATATCACCCCATAACATTGTATTTTCAACTGTAAAGAAACGGCGAGTTACGGTGTTCCGTTAGGGCTATCATATCATCGCGTATCGACGTTCGCAAGTCGATGCGCGAAGGTACGATGGCGATGGTACGATGACACACGATGATGCTACAATGGCAGGACGATACGATGGCGATAGTATGAGCGTTATCGCGTTATCGCCATCGTACCATCGCAATCGTACCATCGTACCATCGTACCATCGCAATCGTACCACGTACCATCGTGCATCGACTTGTTAACTTGTTTACAAGTCAATGCGTGATGCTACGATTGACAATCGTGCCATCGCGTTATTGCCATCGTACCATCGCGCATCGACTTGTTATTGCCATCGTACCATCGCCATCGTACCATTGTACCATCACGCATTGACTTGTAAACGTCGATACGCGGTGGTATGATGGCCCTAACGGAACACCTTAGCGAGTAGTCTACATAGCAATATCTCAAAAACGCGTGCTCAAATAGACACTGAGATGCCTTACAAATCAAGCAAAAACACTATTATACAAGCAATAACAAGTATTGTACCAGGGTCGCCTCCACTGTTTCCATAGTCGATACCATCAGTTTGCTTTGAGCTAAAAACACAACAACAGCAAAAAAGCGCAACTGTGTTATTTCGGAAGGTTGTTTAAAAAAAGAAGAAGAAGGAAGTTGGCTTCTTTTAAAATTAAAATTAGATTTTATCTTGTGGATATACGTTTATATCAGGGGAGTGATTGATGGAAGGGACCATGATAACAGTAAACGAAAATGAATTAGACTTTTAATTTGAAAAGAAAATATGAAATGGAGACGTTTCTTCCTGGGGAAGTCAAGCGAAAGAATTAAACGGCTTACAATGTTAACAACATGTTTTCCAAACAAGATCTGATCTGGATCATTTAAAAAATAAACATGAGAGAAAGTAACTGGTGAGAGATATAATAGTATTCATAACTTTATATGAACAGTGTTAAGAAGGGGGCGCCACACAATGGACAATGATTTAAGGTATTGAATGGTTGAATAGGGTTTTATGATGCACCAACATATAAAACAGGCAGGTGCCGGGTTTTTTTAATATTTTAGGTTCACTCTCCAATTTAATATATCAATATTATTTGCATAATGTTTTACTTCATTTTCAACACATGTCACAGGTTATATATGACGGTCGATTTTTTTTTGTGGGGGAGGCAGACACCTAAAAGTCAGAATGAACTCCTTGCGGACTGGGATCTAGAGTAATGTTATAATAATAACAAAATAGCAATAACAACAACAAAATGAATTGAATGTTGTTTAACGGCTCATCAACACATTATAGGTTATTTAGAGCCGCCCCAGAGAGAGTGGAAGGATACATAGGAATACGGGAACCTGCCCTTCTCTTATTATCGAATAGATTCCTATGGTTCTTTTACGTGCTGGAGGATAGACCGATACAAGGGACCGCCCAGTTTACGTCCCCATCCGACGGACGAGGCTATGGGAAAGTGTCTTGCCAAAGAACACACCGACGAAACTCAGTGGCTCCACGTTAAAAAGGTGTGATGATGTACAATGCATGCAAGTAAACCATTGCAGCAATTTTAAATTTTAAAGGTGCAAATATTTTGAAAACAAATATTGTTATATGCGGGGATGTCCATCTTTTTTTATGTAATCTGCATTAAAGTAACTTTTCTGGTACTGAACTATTTAGTACAAAATGTGAAAACCTACAGCATTATTTTTATATTAATTCCATGTGTAAAAGGTTTCGAGTGGGGGATAAATTTGTCTGACAATTTGTTTTTTACAATTTTCCTTATTCATAACGTAAAAAGATCTGCGTTTCGCGGGGAGAGGGAAAGGGGGAAAGTCGGCAAACCACTGGTTTACATTGTTACATGATATGCGTTAGTATTCCTCTGCCGAATATACGGTGTCCTGTTAGGGCCATCTTACCATCGCATCTTACCAACGAGCATCGACCTAGGTCGATGGTCGATGGTAAGATGCGATGATCGATGGTAAGATGCGATGGTAAGATACGATGGTTGATAGTAAGATGCGATGGTCGATGGTAAGATGCGATGGTCGATGGTAATATGCGATGGTAAGATGCGATGGTCGATGGTAAGAAGCGATGGTCGATGGTCCATCGCATCTTACCATCGACCATCGCATCTTACCATCGCATCTTACCATAGACCATCGCATCTTACCATCGCATCTTATCATCGACCATCGCATCTTACCATCGCATCTTACCATCGACCATCGCATCTTACCATCGACCTAGACATATGTCGACGGTAATCGTGAGATCTTGATCAGCATGAGAATTGATAAGTCGATGGTCGATGACGATGGTAAGATGCCATGGTCGATGGTTAGATGCGATGGTCGATGGTAAAATACGATGGTAAGATGCGATGGTTGATAGTAAGATGCGATGGTTGATGGTAAGATGCGATGGTCGATGGTAAGATGCGATGGTAAGATGCAATGGTCGATGGTAAGATGCGATGGTCGATGGTCCATCGCATCTTACCATCGACCATCTCATCTTACCATCGCATCTTAACATCGACCATCGACCTAGGTGGTCGATGGTAAGATTCGATGGTAACATGGCCCTAACAGTACACAGTAATTTCTAGTCTAATTTGCATATTTCATAGTGTTAATGGAGCATTGGTGAACAAGTTCCAACTTTTGAATCTATGCAATCGCCTCCGTGGCCGAGGGATTCACAACGTTGCATTGTAAACCTTTTCGCCTTTCACCGCTGCGGGTTCGAATCCCACTGGGAGCACGACTTGAAAGTGAGGAAGTATCGATTCTTACGGATGTCGGGAGGTGTACAGTACTTGTTCTATCTAGGAAAAGCGCGTGGTCTGCCTCCAAAACACACAAAACAAAATCGACACGGCATATATAACCTTACATGTGTTGAAACAAACACACAAATCGAATCTATGCACACACTTTGTCATCTACTAATGAAAACAGCTTTAATCAAACAATTATTTTCCTACATGTCTTATGATCCCGCCGTTAATGATGATTTTTCAAGCGGAGGGATTTTTTCTTCTGTATTGTAGATATTTAGATATTTTAGATCTGTATTGAGTCGAAAATGACGTAAAACACCATACAAACGAAATAGATATATATGAATGAATGAATGAATGAATGAATGAATGAATGAATGAATGGTGTTTTACGGCACGTCGACACATAAATAGGTCATACTGTGTGCAAAAACTGATGAAAGATGAAGAAATGAAGAAATAATTAAAATTTAATGTAAATATATAAAGATAAAACTATTTACAAATAAGGGATGATATGGTAGTAATATAAACTGTATATGTAGATCTATATGAGAATTACACTGCTACATTTAAAGTGCAGCACATCATTCACGTTGTTTTCAGTGCAGAAAGTAATTGGTGATTTTATACCCTTAATTAAAACTTGATTAAAACTGTTTTAATATATCCGACTTAAAACTATTGCAGAGAACACAGATTAGTCTCAGAGATTATCACATACACGATTGGTGTACAGGAAGTAAAACAAATCCCATTGAGTACTGTGCAATATTTTCCAAGCTTTCTAGTTAGCCATTTTTAAAAAATGAAGTTCAAACTAAGATTCACTTACATGGTCTTAGTCATGAGACCTTCCTCTCTAGAAAACTGCTGAGAATAGTAGGGGTCATGTGGCATATAAGAAAATAAAATTCTGATCTTTGTTGACACCATGAACAAACTGCATTCATTCGGCACCTCTTAAATGTGTTCTACTTTCACTTTCAAAACTTTTAAGTTGAAAAATAAAATCATCATACAACCATGCAAATGGTTCTTAGCTCTCACAAACAAGTCATTAAAGTCATTTCAGCCAGAAAACAGGCCTTAAATACTCAAACATGCCTTTTATCACAAAAAAGGTTCTTATTATATATTTGGGAACTCCTTTCGACTACACCAGGCATGAATACCACAGTGATTTACTTCCTGTATACCTATAATCACCAGGAGCGCCGACAAACAATATGGTTGCTTCCGTCAATTTACCAGCGAGCATCCAGACCAATCGCCTTAGTCAACATGGCTGTCCACATGGGATGATACCCGTGGATCAAACTCAGTTCGATCCTGTAAACAGTCTCCTTTCAAAATGTACTGTGACGCCATTTGAAATGGTTCCAGCGACAAAAAAAAGGTAAACTATGTCCTGAGTGAGTATGCAGTTAATGCAAAGCTTTGCCATTTTTTTATTAACAATTCTGGATATTTTTATTGTCAAAATAATGCTTTATGCAATTCCAACCTTGATATAAACCGTAAACAACACGATGTCGAGAGGTTTCGTAGTCTTGATCATCTTTTAACTGAATTAAATTGAATGTTGTTTAACGGCTTATCAACACAGTATAGGTTATTTAGAGCCGCCACAGAGTCAGTGGTACATAGGAATCTGGGAACCGTGCCCTACTCTTATTATCGAATATATTGCTATGGTTCTTTAACGTGCTCGGAGGTTAGACCGATACACGGGACTGTCCGGTTTTCGTCCCCATCCGACGTCCCCATCCTAAGGGAAAGTGTCTTGCCCAAGAACACACCGACGAAACTAAGTGCCACCAATCCGCCGCGCTACCGACTGCGCCACGCCAGCCCTCGATATAATGATGAAGCTTTCTTTCAATTTAGGCAATAATGCATTGTCTTTCTGTCGATCTTTCTTGTGTGTATGTTTCAGCCAATCAGACACGATTCCAGTATTTCGATAAGATGGCTACAGCTTCAAAAATAAATGATTAGAAGACAGCCTCTAGACGTTTGTCTTATAAAAATGCAAGCTTCGCAGATGATCCAGACTAGAGGTTTCGTTGTAATCCTGACCATGCTCGGAGTTGCAGACATTGTATTTCCATCTCAAAAAAGTGAGACATGTGCGTGATTCATGCAATAAATTATAACAGATCCATTGTTTTCTTGATGTTTTTGACTGCTGAAGCCAGTGGCGTAATTTACAATGTTCACATCATTTGCCACCGACTTCTGTGCATGCATTTCCATCACAATGGCGTTCTCGCAGACGTGATTGTTTTGGATGGAATTTTCTTGAACGTGTGCATGCATATTGTCGTCTGCTACGACGATAATCATCGCCCAGTAGTAGGCCAGACCGCCAACTACAAATGTAATGAGGTCATTTAATACTGATAGATCTTTATATCCAATTTCCAATAGGCTTAAAAGCCCATGAGGATACAAAATACAATTACAAAGCATGGCAACAGTGTAGGTATTACAAACAATACATGTCCAAATATGCAGTTGATCTTAACTGAGCTGATACAATGAGAAGGCGTATATATAACACTTCCTTGCATCAATCAATTACAATTCATCACAAGTTCCTTAACACATGTAATATATGCACATGAGTCAAATAAAATAGATTATTATCCGTATGATAAACATATATAAATATTAGTACAGATATACATGCCTATTAATCCACCACGGATTTTAAACAGTTATTAATAGTTGCAATTTAATTGGTGATTACTTTAACTTAGTTTGTTTACTACAGGCTTTCAATAAACAATGACATAGATACCCGTTGTTGAGTGAAGACAAATTTTAACCAGTAAATGAAAACACTTAACGGACAGTCAACCTACAAGACAATAATAAACGATGATCTTTAAACCGACAATGGTTTGTTTACAATTCGAATATTTGCACATTTATTAGTTTAATATAATTTTTAATAGTTTTGCGTCTGCGTGTATTACTCTTAGTTGAGAATAATGCATCATTTTTTTTAGCAAAAGTAACGAAATAAAAAATAATATATTAAAGAAGTATGGTTTCTTGTCACAATATATAAATGGGTACACATGTTAACGCTTGGTTAAAACATATTTTATTTCAAAGATAACGTACTGGTACTGTAAAAATGTTACATACAATAATACATGGATTGGAACGAATCTAGAAGGGAATGTAGTCAAACAATCGTTATGCTTAAGAGTTCCGATTTGTTTGTTTGTTTGTATGGTGTTTTACGTCCTTTTCAGCACATGTAAGAGTTCTGAAAAACTTGGTCTAGGCTGACAGAATTATCAAAATTCGGATGGTTAACAAAGAAATATGATCATTTGAAGGTTCTTTTGAAATGGATATGGAAGCCGCCATTTTGAGAACTATGACTTCACAGTTCTAAATTACCATATATGGAACATTTATAAATATGTTAATTAACTGATTTATAGGGGAAAATCACAGCAAAGGTATTATGCATTATATGACCAATAAAGGAGTTTGCATTCATTTGCAGCGATTTTCTTTACTTCAAACGATATTTACCAATATGCCATATATGGTAATTTAAAACTATGACGTCGTATTTCTCAAAATTTAGAATTAGAAAATATTTCTCCGTTTTAGAAAAACCTTAAAATGGTCATATCTTCTTTGCTTATTAAATGCTTACACCTTTTTCCAAGTTTTTCAGACTTCTCCATAATACAGATTGTTTGGCTGTGTAACTACAGTTCCTTTAACACTTGTAATATACTTAAAAATTCTCGTATGTCCTGCTAACTGTGCCTTCAAATGTGGAAGTGCACGTGTGTAGCTATATGATTTATATCCTCTTCCCCAACCCGTGCACAATAGATCGACGGCTGGCACATCTTGACGACTTACGCTCACTATAATGTATGCACCACTTGAAATAAAAGCGTTAACTTTAATATGAAATGTTTTTCGCCGCAATTGGTTGCGTCAGAGTTCAAAGACACCATTGGCAGAGTTCATTCAATGAATAAGACATGCAAAGAACAAAATATTGCTGCTCATTGCGTCTTCTTGCTTGCCTCACGGTAGTGTTAACGTAGTTATTTCCACCGGTATATATATACTATATATAGGTTTATATCCCTTGTTTTAAAGTTAACTGTACACAGTTAACTTTAAAAACGGTGTTATATATACTAGTATACTTGAATTGGGGTTTACTTCTTAAGTAAAAACTGTATTTTTTTTAAAGGATTGTAGATAGCGCAAAGCTTTGTAATTTTACTTATGTTTTCTTCCTTGTTCTATTGCCAATGGTGGTAATGTTCTAATACCAATAATCCCTGAAACTCCAATCCACGATTCTCCCTGAGATAATCCATGTGATAATCCCAGTGGAATCCCAATTCAAGAAAGTGACAAGGTTACGATGTTTAAACAACTTGTCTCAATAGCCCTACGACAGGAAGCACAATCTTTAACCACCACCGTCTCGTTTCCATGGCAATGCTTCATAAGAGGGTGTCATTTTGTTAAATTTTAATTTTTCACAGAACCCTTCGACAGATGGCAAGTCGACATTGAAAGACAACCATTACTAGGTTTGTGTGCACTTTGTGTTGTTTCATTAGACATTGACAACTCGGCAGCAATGATTGAAAGACATATTGACCTCTTGGGGTGACAATTGACCTCTTGGGGTGACAATAGGGTAAGAGTAAGGTTTGGTGCATACAAGTGTAATGTTTGGTGCACCCTAGAATCTGGTTTATAACGCCATCGACCTTCTTGTCAGTGTTTGTTCTAGGTGATCATAGCGTAAATGAGTCTCCATTGCCCTTCCATAGTAAAGTTAGAATGTTGACAACCTGTTAAAAACTCAAACCTGGTTAGAATTCTGGGAAACTTACCCTATCATGCAAATAAACATGTCTGCTATTAAACATCAACAAGGAAATAGAAACATTTCTTCAGTTGTATACTAACACCGGGTCAAAGGTCAAAGCTATGTTTACCCCTTGCAATTTCGTACCCTGTCTACTTTCACTTCTGAAATTTATATCAAAAAACTGTCAAAAACATTATGAGCTCCCTTTTCAAATATCAACAACATGTCCTGAATATAGTTACAGCCAAAAAATAACAGGAAATTGCACTAAAAAAAGGTTTTAAAGAAAAAACACATTAGCACTCTTTAATACAGAACTACTTTCGACTGCACCAGGCAAGCACACACGCCCGCACTGTAGGCCCGGACCCACGTCTGCCCTGTAGTTCCGGACCCACGCCTGCACTGTAGACCCGGACCCACGCCTGCAATGTAGGCCCGGACCCACCCCTGCACTTTAGGCCCGGACACACACCTGCACTGTAGGCCCGGACCCACGCCTGCACTGTAGGCCCGGACCCACCCCTGCACTGTAGGCCCGTACCCACGCCTCCACTGTAGGCCCGGACATACGCCTGCACTGTAGGCCCCCACCCACCCCTGCACTGTAGGCCCGGACCCACGCCTAATTTTCAGAAATCGGAAAATGATTAAAAATTCCAAAAATCAATAAAAATGGGGGCAGGATAGGTATCGGTGGCGGGGAGGGTGGTAATTGGTCCACAAATTCGACTTTAGTACCTACAATACTTTGATTGTTCTGTTTGTTTGTTTGTTTCACGTCATTGTCAACACATGTAAGGTTATCTATGACAGTCGATTTTTTGTGGTGGCGGCAGACCACCCATTTTTCCTGGGTAGAACCAGTACTGTACACATCCTATCATCCGTAAGAATCGACACTTCCTCACTTACAAGTCGAGCTCACAGTGGGATTCGAACCAGCAGCGGTGAGAGGCGAGACTGTTTAGAACGCAACGTCGTTAACCCCTCGGCCACTGAGACGCTTATTCAATGTTCGGTCTCAACGCATATAATGTAAACACATGTAGAAACTATAGATTCGAATTAGCAGTGATCGACTACTGCAAAGAGATATAAAATAAACCAAAAATCTCAAAACTGAAAAAAACAAACACACACCCGACAAGCACGAAGTTATACGGACAAAAGCCAGGCCCTCCCTGGTCAAACAACTATCATGATTTAAGTATACCTGAAACAAATGTGCACCCCATTCCAATAGCCTCCAACCCACATAGGGACGAAAGCTGCCCGTGATAACTAGCTTAGCTTTGCTTAATGGAGATATGTGTGTCTCTTGCTGTTGTGAGGGGTGGGTTGCGTGGTATTTATAGAAGTTAAAGAAACTAACACGTCAATTAACGGCAAACAAATGCACTACAAAACCGTTTATCAAAATTCTAGCCATGTTTTCAGGTCATATAATAATGTATACATGCTGACTATAAATGTAGTATTCTTTCACGGGTTCTTAAAATACCCGTGATCGAAAATGCGTAACATGAATTATGAGTTGGTAACTCTTACTTCAACGCTCCAGTTTTGGGGTTTAGCCTGGCTGGTTAAAGCCGTTTATATTGTGTCGATATAGTTTGGTTCGTCAAAATATGTAAGTTATAATTATATACGTTGTCGTCAGCAGGTTTAGAAACGGTGTATATACGTTGTAAATGTGGCTGTTGTTGGTGGGATAGCTACTTTAATTAGTGATATTTAGATAAATAATAGGATTTTCGTCGATGGAATCGGGCTAATATTGGTGTGTGCGTAAGTGTATGCGTGGTGGTGGTAGGGTGTGGTGGTAGTGGTGGGGGTGGAGGATGTGCGGGGGGGGGGGGGGGGGGGGGGGGGTGACAGATAAGTCATTCGGACGAGATTCATACCCCGGTTCCCAGATTCAAAAGCACCATAAAGCACACACATAGTCAAGCACACACATAGTCCTCTCACCCATGTGCCTTTCCTTGTGGATTGTAAGTGTGGTGGAGGAATTAAAAATCTTATAGCTACACACTCACACAAATGCATGGTATGCACCGAGTCAAGTCAATTAGCAGAAGACGCTAAAATCGAAAACATATCAATTACATCACATATCCATCTTATATTATAGGCATTTATACGGAATCAAGTGCTCTTAACCAATAAGACGTTAATAAAAACCAAAACTTCTTACGTAACACGAGTAATGGCTCCTTAATCAAAACGCATGTATTTGAGAATGTATTCGGCAATGTCTTAAAACTGCTCTTAACAAGGATCATTTATTAAAAACATATGCTCGGGATATCGTTTTATAAATGCTTCCCATTCATGCATCCGCATGGTAAACCTTTTTCTCATATTTTCCTGCAAATTAATAGATTTTTACACTGCAGATAATTATAATCTCGGAATTTTTTCTATTATTTTTTTTTATAATTTTGTGTATATTATTGACACAAAGTCTATGGATTATCGTTAATTCCAGTGGATAAGACATTGGATGGGTTTGATTATTAAACTGCATCTAACAGCCTTACAAACGGTCATGGTAATAACTTGCAGGCTTCATAATGTGCATTAAAACCCTTCCTGCATGCCCATGGCATTTATTGAGCGCCCAGAGAATGTATATAATTGATTATAATGGTAAAAGAAACAGTTCCGTCTTACATTTATGCATTAAATACGTTTTCAGTCACTTCGAGGGGTAAACGCAAAGCTATAGTAACTATGTATAAATACAAACAAGATGTCGTAGTTTGGCGTTGAGGCCTCATTTATACTTTCTTTACGACTTCATGTATTGGGCATGAAATGCATGCAATATTTATTTATATAATAAAATGGATATATAAAATGGGGCAATTCTAATTAGCGTCAGGATGGTTTACACAATTATATTTTAAATACACTAAAGGCAAAACAAGCTTGTACGTTCGTTTACTTAACCATGTGGCGCCTCACATGTCACAAACCGCATTTTTCACAAATTTGTGAAAATTGCGCACGCATTCTTCACAAATCGCAAATGTGAAATTTCCGGAAGTGCGTCATAATGAAACGCATATTTCACAGCTATTATATATGTATAATGTTTAGCATAATTCATCTCCCAAACTAATTGAATGGAAGAAAATCGGCTAGTTTCTACAGTACACATTAAGTGTTATGACCTCTTAAAGATTTCGTTCGTTCGTTTGTTCGTTTGAAGAATGATTCGGTAAAAGTGACTAGTTTCTACAGTATACATTAAGTCTTATGAACTCGTAAAGACTTCGTTCGTTCGTTCGTTCGTTGTTTTCCTTGTTCGATTATTCGTTGATTGTTCACTCATTTGTTCGTTTCTTTGGCGAGTTCGATCGAACCTAAGTTCCGACACAATAACCGTGATGATTGGTCAGGAAGTCTTTCTATGGTCATTCTGCTCCTATTACTTTCAAATGGGAAGATGCCAATGGCTTGTAAAGAACTGATGAAAAAAACCAAGCTATTAATTAAAAAGTATGACAATCGTGAAAATAACCATAGCAGTAGAAACATACACATAAGGTGCAGTGTACAAGAATTCGAAATCAACCCATGGAGTAGTTAATTAGATTTGGACAGAAAAAGATTTGATCAAATGGAAATAATTACTAGGTTCGCATCATTGCAACAATATCGAGCTACGCAAAAGTCACCATGGGTTTCAAACTAGTGCCATCTGCCATATTTAGAGTCCGTCAAGTTAGCAGGCGAACATGTCACATGCGGGATTCGAGCTCACGACCGACGTTGTAGTATAAGGTCTAATATACCACTACAGCACGAGTTCTACTATCGTGACTTCCGACTCACGAGCTTGCACTAAGAATCCAAATAACACGAACTCGTAAACACGTGTATTTTATCCGAGGATGTTCCAGTTCTGAGGTAGTTGTAACTTGTGGTATTTTCACTGGGTGTGAAAAATACGGAAATGCATCATAAGGTGTAACACGCCCAATGATTGTTGCATTGAGTTGTGTGTGAATTAAAATTTAAATGCCATGTTGTCATTCATATCTAGACCCAAATTAAAAATGAATAACTTACATTCTCATCGAAAATGACACATATGCTGCCAAAAAGTCCACAGAAAAATGGGGGTCATTTATCTTTTAAGAAAGAACCCGGAGTGGGGCGGGATGGGGGGCGGAGTGGGGGGGGGGGGGAGGGGGGGGGGAAGTAGCATTTCGCAAACAACAAGAGGTCAATGACCTTGAAGCTCTACTGATAGATTTCTGATAGCTAGATCAGCATTCCTGTGAAGTTTCATGAAAATCCGTCTATTTTTAGGCCGACCTGAAATTTTGCTAGGATCAATTAGACATCAAGAGCAACATTATGTGAAGTTTCATGAACATCCGTCGAGTAGTTACAGAGGGGTAGTCGCTAAAAGGTTTTTACTAGATAACTCTATGTAAACAAAGATGGCCGCTGACAGCCATGTTTAACATCGAATCAAAACAATTTTCGAAAAGGACCGACATCATGTCATGCTGATCATTTTAGAAAATGTCCCATATCAATATCACTTATCGTTTTCAAGAAGTAGTCGCTACAAATTTGTTTTTTGAAAATCTATTTTAGCCGTTGCGGCCATCTTGAATTTCCGGCCGACCTGACGTTTTGCTAGGATCAATTGGACATCAAGAGCAACATTCGTTTGAAGTTTCATGACAATCCGTCATGTAGTTTCAGAGGAGTAGTCGCTACAAGTTTTCATTATATAACTCTATGTAAACAAAGATGGCCGCTGGCAGCCATATTTAACGTCGAATTAAAATAATTTTCGACAAGTATCAACATCATGTCATACTGATCATTTTAGGAAAAAAACGCATATCATTAACACTTATAGTTTTCAAGAAGTAGTCGCTACAAACTTGTTTTTTGAAAATTTATTTTTAGCCGTGGCGGCCATCTTGAATTTCCGGCCTTCCTGAAATTTTGCTAGGATCAATTAGACATCAAGAGCAACATTTCTGTGAAGTTTCATGAAAATCCGTCAAGTAGTTTAAGAGGAGTAGTCGCTACAAGTTTTCATTATATAACTCTATGTAAACAAAGATGGCCGCTGGCGGCCATGTTTAACGTCGCATCAAAATAATTTTCGACATGAATCAACATCATTCCATATTGATCATTTTAGAAAAAGTCCCAAATCAATATCACTGATAGTTTTCAAGAAGTACTCGTTACAAACTTATTTTTTGAAAATCTATTTTTAGATTTGGCGGCCATCTTGGATTTCACATCAACATGAATTTTTTGCTAGGATCAACTAGACTTCATGGCAACATTTCTGTAAAGTTTCATGAAAATCCATTCAGTCATTTCAGAGGAGTAGTCGCTACAAAAAAAAGTTTTTAAACGGACGGACGGACGGACAAACAAACGGAAGACGGACACCGCACCACAGCGTAAAAATGGGATGAAAATTATTTCAAAGTAATCGTATTTATTTCCATTGGCGTAACTGACGTACAAATGTAATATATATATATAGCATCTGGTTTCGCGGAAATGAGAACCGTTTTTGAGACCAAAAAAAAAAAAATAACAACGCTAACATGCTTTCATTTTAATATAGGATTAACTGTAGTTTAAGTTTAATAATATTTTATTGCAGATATGTCTACAATACATCAATTCAACATCACAATATTCATAGCAACGTATGCAAATGGATTGAACTACAAATTATTACAACATAAGTTACAGTTCTCTCCATTGTGGCTGAAAAAGTGTACGTGATTATCGGTTTGAAATTGTAACAATACATTTAAATATGAACTTGATAAGGAAAAACGAAGAGAAAACAATCTAAAAATTTAAACTCTGCCGTGCCATTCTACACCTTCGCCATCTCCACCGAAATAACACCCCATATCTGCGATTAACTGTATTGAAGTATGATCACATGGGCCGATGAATGAATTACTGATTTTGAAATAAGTGCTTCTACTATTGAAATTAACGAGCCGTTGAAAGTTATACTTTTTCAAAATTCAAAATTCAAAATTCAATAAAAAAAAAAGAAAAAGAAAAAAGATAACAAATAAAACAACGCTGAAGGTAACAATCACCTATACGGTTAATAGTAACTAATGTAACAATCACCTATACGGTTAGAAGTAACTAATGTTAAAGATAACAACATCCACCAGAATCGGTTATATCCGGTTGTCATTGAAACTGCCGATACTGAACACTACCTTTATCGTAGGCTGTTGTTACATTTAACGGTAGGCTTTTTCCTTGTAACAGTGGAGGCGAGTTTTACCGTTACCATGAACGAGGGTTGTTACCTTCAGTGGAATTGTTACTTCTAGTGTTCTAACAGACAGCTTTCATAACAGACGCACAGAAATAAAACTTGAAAAAAAATGACGTCCTATAAGTAACATTCAAATAACTTCTCCACAGACCTTACAACTTCTCCACAGACCTTATAACTTCTCCACAGACCTTATAACTTCTCCACAGACCAGACCTTATAACTTCTCCACAGACCTTATAACTTCTCCACAGACCTTATAACTTCTCCACAGACCTTATAACTTCTTCACAGACCTTATAACTTCTCCACAGACCTTATAACTTCTCCACAGACCTTATAACTTCTCCACAGACCTTATAACTTCCGATCTGAACCAATGAAGAAGCCAAAACATCACGTATCACATAAACTTTTCCTTCTAACTCCTTCCTAAAAAGATCGTTGGTTTTGATGAGAATACGTTCAAAAGATGCATAATGAATAGCAAAATGAGATTATACTAATTTATTTTTAAAAAAATAAAATATATAAAAAGCTGTTTAAAGTTAAAAATATCATCATTTTTGTCTTTTCTCCAAAATACAAGCAAAATACATACGTACTGAAACTTTCCTTCAAACTCCTTTTGTGCTTAAAATGTTAAAGTAAGGAAAATACCGCCTTTAGAAAGAGAAATATATTTCTGATGGGTTTTAACATAAATGAAACTTTTATGCATAAATCTCTTCATTATATGTTTGTTTAAAGTCTGGCAATATTTTTTTGAAATTTCCGAACTGTGTCACCTGAAATTTAGATACATTTTACAGTTTCATGTCTATTTGTTATTAGGTCTGTGACTTATAAACAGATTTATGAAATCTCAACACAAAAAAGAAAACAGACATCCAGAAAGTGCAATAGATGTCGGCAAATCAAACATATATTATAAATACGTTTATATAGTGTATATATGTTTTGTTTTTCATTTATTTACATCCTTAATAAGAAATTAGTACATGCATTAGTATTATGTCTTCGGTTTATTTTACTGTTTTTATAGAGTTTATATTGCGTTATGCTTGTTTGAATGTATTTACTTTGTTTACGAATAATAACAGTTTTCGCAATGATGAAAAAAAACACAAAAACAAACATGATGTGAACTTTGGTTCCTTATTCCCTATTAGTTATTTTTCCTTATTCTAAATAGTTCCTTGTTCCTTCGAATAACGAATAACGAATAAGGAACAAGGACCCAAAGTTCACGTCATCAAATAAAAGATACATATACTTTTTTACTCACTTGTAAGGTATATATATGGAGGTTTTCCTCGCACAATCAAATACATATGCTGAGGCAAGTTGTTTTTTTGAAACCATGGTGCCTGGGTATATTTTCCCCTTAACCAAGTTCCCATGGTTTTGTTCCGTTTTTAATCAGTTTTATTGAGAACAAACTGGATAACAACTATCATTTTAAATGCATGATTTAAATTGTCAAAAGGAGTTCATCCCGAGATTTCCTAATTAACTTCAAAATAAAACCCAAGCCCATAAAGTACTGTTGCAAAGCGTGTGTAAAGAAAAGCTAGCTTATAAAAACTGAAGAACTACGGATTTTCATCTTGAAGTAGCATTTCATACTTAGCGAGAACGTGTTATATTGCCGAATAAAACGGAAATAAAACAGATTCATGCGTGGAAAACGACGAATTTATAAGTTAATATAAAGTATGAACCGAGTAGGTAAAGTAACGAAATAAAAGACGCTTTGATCTTGGTAAAGATAGCATTGTTAATGGGGTGGGATATGTCTGTCAGATTAGAGGTATACTCTTTACATGTTGAATCCTCCATGAAAGATGGAAAAGATAAATAAAAATATAGCGACCACGGTAGCTCAAGTTATAAGCTATTGGCTTTAGAGGTAAATACCATTGCCAGCATGGGCTCGCTCCCTGGTGGAGGCATGACTGATGGAAAACTTCATCCTTTCATCTCATCTCCCTCTGAGGTTACTGTCCCATATAAGCTAATATTTAGTGTTGTTCCGATTAATCTATGAAATTGTCAGTAAATGCCTCCGACGTAATCGTCGACGATGAAATAGTATTCGTCGACAAATTATACCATTCCAGAGTTATCGTTGCCCAAGAGTTGTTGTTCTTTATTTGAATAATGAACGATGATTGGATGAATTAAGTCCGCCAGCCAATCAAATGACGTTTAACAAAATAAAATAGGCAACGTCACCAAAATGTCGAAGCTGAACAGGAGTATGTAGGTCTAATTACACTAAATCAACAGGATGTGCTCGCCTGGTGCATCGAAAGTAGTTCTGTATTAAAGAGTGCTAATCTTTTTTTCTTTAAAAACTTTTTTTTAGTGCAGTTTCCTGCTATTTTTTGGCTGTAGCTGTATTCTGGACATGTTGTTGATATTTGAAAATGCAGCTCATCATGTTTTTGACAGTTTTTTATATAAATTTGAGAAGTGAAAGTAGACAGGGTATGAAATTGCAAGGGGTAACAATAGTGTTGACCTTTGACCCGGTGTTAGTATACAACTGAAGAAATGTTTCTTAGAAGGTATTAAAGCCCCTATTTCCTTGTTGATGTTTAATAGCAGAATGTTTATTTGTATGATAAAGCAAGTTTCCAAGAATTCTAACGAGGTTTGAGTTTTTAACAGGTTGTCAACATTCTAACTTAACTATGAAAGGGCAATGGAGACTCATTTACGCTATTATAACCTATATCCATTTTCAGGGAAACAGAAGCAATCAGAATTGTGCGATAATGTTGGCTTTTAAAATAATAAACCAAAATCTGTATATGGAAAAAATATACGGTAGAAGTGCAAGAAAAGCTAATGTCCCCAACGTACAAGGTGTGACACCGGAGACAATATAAACCATTGGTAACACGAAACGTGTTCATTTCTTATTCCAACATTATTATTCCTTAAAGGGACAGACACATGGCAATCTTGAGTTTTAAATCAGGCATTAAAATTAGTAGAGCGATTTATTAATCCTGTATCATTTTGAATTTAAAACTGCTTGCATATAATTAAGTAAAAAATTGAAAATTCTATTTCCTTCAATATTCTACATATTTTTTTAATATATTATTGGTGCAATATTATTAAAAGTCAATGATATGTAAAAACAATTTGCTTTTAACTATTCTAACAATTAATATTAATGATTGAACACATTCAATTAAGAGAAAAACTAACGGGACGCCGTGAGTTTTTAAAAAATCAAGATTGCCATGTGTCCCTTTAAAACATATTCAAGTACATCTTCACATATATATATATGTATATATATACTTTTTTATATATCCTTGGATTATTTATTAAAATGTGTGATTGATATTCATGATATGATCTATGATTAATTACTGATTATATGTATTGCAAATTGAACTATAAGTGAGTGTTTATATATATGTGTACCCTGTAAAAGTTTAAATCAATAAAAAAAATCTATCTATCTGATCAAAGAACTTCATTAACATATCAATCGTTTTTATTTAGTAAAATCAAAACAATGAGGTAATTTTTATGAACAAATAAAGCTAACAAATAACGATGCCAGAGTTTGTTTGTTTTGCACACGAACGGACAGGACAGTACAGGGAAGGTAAGGCTAAGCTGTGAAAATCTGTGTAATTTTACATCTAAAAAAGAGACTTTGACCAATATTAAAGATAAAAGGTATGACAGATTAAAAACTGGTTTGAATACTTTTTAGACATAAATTTAAGCAAAATCAAACTTTACTATTTTTTTCACATCAATAACTTTATTGTCATTTTGAAAATTTGCGGATATAAAAAATATAATAATAGTCACGAAAAGACTTTGAAAGGTAATTACAAGCGGCTATACGAGTTATTTCGGCTACACACCACTAATTGTAACCTCGGTCGCAGATGGAATGCCTTCGTCTGGCGGCGGCAGAGTATTGTAGTTTCTTAAATATGTTTAATGCTATTTGTTTTTCAAACATGCTTGTGAAAATGATGTGCAGCCCTTTTGGTCTAAAGGCAGCTACGCTACTGGATCTGTACCCAGAACACAGAACTAGGTACGAAACATTCAAGATACGAGACGTCCTGCACCACGTTTGCCATATACTAATAGTATGTGTTAACGAAAGGCAAAACCCCATTTCACCATGAAAAGATATATCAGCCAGATTTGTTTCTATGAATCCAAAAAATAAATAGCTTTATTATTATGTCTGTATAACCGTAGTAAAGTGAGACTTCAAAATAAAACAGTATTTTGCGAAACATGAATATAGTCACTGTTCCATGCGACATCGTAAGTGTCATTTCTTTTACATTTTCGAAACTAAAGGCTCACACCGTGCATGCCTGATGTCTGACCCGAACTCATACTGCGTGTGTATGACATATCAAGACTCAAGCATCTCTTTCGTTAGTCCGGCAACCCTCTTTCCAGTTTATTTTTCAGGTCAACCTAATACGATAGGACAAAGTATACTGGTACCCGGTACGCAGTATAGTCTACTGGTACCTGAATCACACTCATGGTTTTCATTCTTATCATTTTCAGTCTGTTGAAAACGTCTCTTTCATGGTTTCTTTCTAATAATTGTATGTTATGAATCTTTTGTGAGCACGAACGTAATACACATAAATATATACATTCTACCACTGAATTCTGTTTATTTTACAAATATCAAGTCGTTCAACTGTTGCAGAAACAGACCTTCCTTTCTGTACTGAATACATGGTAAGAAAAGAAGAATTTCAGAACTTACGATACAGAATAATGTCCATTCAGGTCACGGCGACTTCCCCTATCTGTTCATCAGAGGCACGTGCCTTTCCATTACTTCCCTTTCCTATTACGCAACAGAACCCATTAAGCGGTGATCAGTACATTAGTGAAATAATTTATGAGCATATTTACAACAATTAAGCGAGAATTGATACTTGTTATGACTGATACAGTGTTAATGACTCCGGGGGAACATTAACCGCACCGGCGCAACACCGGAGTAGTGACATCTGCTTGGCTCGTGTAATTGACACCTGTCATAATCCCATATACACACAACTAATACACGGCGTAATACACAGGTTGCCAGGTGTGGGAAGTGTATTGGGGTATAATGATGGAATCTCTGGCTTATTAATTAAATGATTAATGAGAGATATACAAGTGCATGTTAATTACAAAATGTCGTGATGAACTTTTAACCTGTTGCGTCAAGGTTAGTTGAATTGTTGTCTCCAGATGTGGCCAAACATGAATCGTTCTTGGGTTATTCCGAAAAGTTTATTGTAAAAAAAAAGAAAAAGATAACATATATATATAACTTAGCCACATTTAAAATCATAAAGTATCATTTATTAAAACACTTGAATGCCTCGCCTGGAATTCACCTACCATTCTTTCATTCAAACTGTTATTAGACTTAGCTGAAGTACTCAAATTTCCTTCACAAATATTCCCATGACATTCACAGATAAACAATCTTATGAAGTAGCTATTTATTAGTATTTTATCATATTTATAAAGTGTACATTCTTGTGAACACTTATAGAAATATGTGTGATTGAAAGTTGTATACTTCAAGTGTACCTCAAGAATGGTTGGTGAATTCAAGGCCTGAAACAATATAGAAACTGCACAATTCAGGTACCAGTAGCTAGCCCTGAAATTTAACCGAGGGAAAAAGTCCTTCCAAGCGTGTTCTGTGGATATCACCGCCCCTCGAAAAATGTTGATTTCCACGTTGCGCTCTCCTCTTTATTTAGTGCATTCCCTGGTCAGATTTACAGTTTAAGAGCGTGTGCCTCTACGGGATGAGGTGCATTGTGCCTCAAAGGACACAATGAAGAAATCAAGTGGCGCCGTTAAGGCTTATAGCAATACCTCCGGATTCAGAGTCGAACGTGCAGAAGGTCATCTCATTTCCGTCGCTGATGAAACAGCGACATCCCGTTATTTTGTCCGTAAGTTACTATTTTTGTTTTTGTTTCGTGGCCGGGATAGTAAAGAGTCTGCGTCTAAAACGTTCTCGTCTCTCTTCGCCGGGTTCGAACCCCACTTGGAGCTCGACTTCTGAAGTGAGAAAGTGTCGAGTCTTACGGATGGCGGAAGGTATACAGAATGTGGTACCACCAAAAAAAATCAACCATTATATATGGCCTAACATGTGCTAAAATGACGTAAAACATCATTCAAATTGTTTTGTTTCAGGTGGCTATGAACATCGTGTTCTTGTTTTTAGTCAAAGGTCTGGCAGATTGCTGGACGGTAAGTGTCGAGATATTTAGGTAATTGACTTCTGACCTGAAAGCGTGTAATACGAATCGAAGACAAATAAATCATAAATGTCATAAAGCGAGCGTGCATATTCTGTTACGCATATATTTATATTCGAATTCCGACATTTGTTTGTATGCTATTCCCTTTCTCATACACTCTCCCCGGGGGCCGTCCTATCACTTGACATTCCAGCTAGGGGAAATACCGGGGGTCCGGACCTGCGATTAATCTACAGCTTGAAGAAAATAAGTAAAGCAGGCATTAATTTGCATCGTTTATATGGTCCGCACCGGGAATGATGTTATCTTGTGTTCTTTTTGTACACCATCGTTCCTCATTATCGTTATCATTCGTCATCTATGAGAGTCAGTTCGGTTAACTAGGTCTGTATCTATATAGAGCCGATTTCTGCCATGTTTGCTTGTCCAATCGTCGAATATATCAGCTTGGCTATAATCTAGTTCTGCATATACCTTGCAATGTTGCCGAGATATAGATTTGCATCTGCCGGTATAATAATAACGGTGAATAGCGGTATGCTCAGTGCAAATATTATCTTATATCGCTGCATTTATATTTATTTTTCAATGAAACAAGAGGAATTGCAATTATAAGATATCGTTTTTGCAGTCTGTTGTGGTTATTACGGCGTAAATGAGTCTCCATGCTACTTCCATAGTAAAGTGAGAATGTTGACAACCTGTTAAAAACTCAAACCTCGTTAGAATTCGGGGAGACTTATTTTCATGCAAATAAATATGTCTGCTATTAAACATCAGCAAGGAAATGAGTGTGTTTGGGTGTGTGTGTGTGTGTGTGTTTGGGTAGGGTGGGGGGTGAGGGGTGGGTGGGAAGGTGGGTGGGTAAGAAATATTATGTATACTAACACCGGGTCAAACGTCAATATTTGTTTTACCCATTGCAATTGCATACCCTTTCTACATTCACATTTCATATTAAAGGGACACACGGCAATCTTGATTTTTTTTTAACAACTCACGGCGTCCCTTAGTTTTTCTCATAACTTGCATTCGTTCAGTTTGTTAGAATAGTTCAAAGCAAATTGTTTTTTTTACATATTATTGACTTTTGATAATATTGCACCAATAATATATTTAAAAATTGTGTAGAATAATGATGGAAATAGAATTCTCAGTTTTTTATTTAATTATATGCAAGCAGTTTAAAGTCAAAATGATACAGGATTAATAAATCGCTGTACTAATTGTAATGCCTGATATAAAACTCAAGATTGCCATGTGTCCCTTTAATACCTTAAACTATGAAAAGCATGATCAGCTGCTTTTTCATATATCAACAACATGTCCAGAATACAGTTACAGCCAAAAATGTAATAAGGAAACCTCACTAAAAAAAACTTAAAATAAAAGAAAGGTTAGCACTATTTAATACAGAACTACTTTCGAGGCAAGCACATCCGGTTGATTTAGTGTAATTAAACCCTGTGCAATGATTCCGGTTTGTAAGACAATGATAGAAGTGTCGCCCTTTTACTAAATGCCGCCACTCTTCGTTCAGCCTGAATGATATAGTTCTGGTATAAATAAGTATTTCATAATATATTCGGAAGTCTCTGGACATTTTGCTTATACTATTTAAAGAAGAATATATGATTTTTTTTATGATTGTAATATATTAAAGAATTGTTAGTGTCTCCTGCTAAAAGTAGATTATTCAGCAAAATAACATTCGACCAGACATCTCATGAGACATGTGATAGACTATTTATACATAGAATAAATTGCAAACCCGTCTACAGCAAATAATGATTACGAGTTAAGTCTGCCATTTAAACTACACTTAATGCAGCTATATTGCCCTGGCACATGTGTCCACAGACATGGTTACTAATTCTGAATATTTCTTCATATCAACTGCGTCTATTAAGATTATAATTTTCATTTTTATATTAAGTCTCATTTTTAAAGATAATAGGCGCGACAATTAATTCCTCTTTAGCAATAAATGGGAACTTTATAATCTTTATATTTTCTTTGTGATTATTAAATCATCTGTTTTGCTTTAATAATTCTTTGGTACAATATTTCTGAACGTGTCGACCTTGTCAAATATGACATTTCACATATCTGGCGTCGTATCTTGAATATTATCTCTCATAATATGCTAATTAATGCATACTGTTTTCACAGGCATTATGTAAAAAGTGATCTTGAAGTCGAGTAAACATAACTTAGAGATAACGAGAGATTTGTGCGTATATAAGTGCCCCCGCCCTCAGTAAATATACATAGAGAAGAGCAGTCATACATTCATTTGTAACTTTGTCCAGTTTGCATGAAACGTAATGTTTATGTAGTTGAAGACGAGTTTCACTTTTTCTTAATGTCTAACATGGGAGAAGTACACGTTTAAGAGGTGCATGGTCTCTCAAACGACGGATTTCGAGCTGTCTATTGTATGCCTACGTGGAAACAACATTCCAAGAGTTGATCGAGATATTGCGAATGACAGCATAGCTTTCTTTAAAAAGTTCATTGTAATTTTTTTCCATAAGTGAGAAAGTATGTACACTTTAAAATACATGTACATGACAAATATATTTCTCTAAATATATTAACAACGACAACGATAGCGAGAGCGACAAAACAACAGCTACTATTTATAGAATACATATAACAACAACAACAACAACAACAACAACAACAACAACAACAACAACACTTTATATATTTATTGTATATAGTATCACATTTTTTTAAAAATCAAATTAATAAAACACTAAATGTGTAAACACTCATTTCTAACACACGAGCTTAAGTCTCAGGATTTATTTCTGACACGATTTATAGCCGCATATCAGACATTACTGTGTTCCCAATTACATAGATCCACACGGGAGCATAACTAAGTAGAACAATCACGATTATAAATACTAAAACTGCTATTACTTAGATTTACATTTTCCAACAGTGTTGGGTGTTTAGATGATATCAGTCTGACGTGAGTACAAAACTGATACATTATTATTTTACACCGGTTCTCATTTTTTATTAGGGTTAAACAATTTGCTACATTCCATTTGAAATTGGAAATGAGACAATCACCGTGTTCGCATTATCTCGGATGAGTGTCTTATTATCCGAGGTATTCCACACGCAATAACTTAGGTAAATATAAACTATAATAATAATGATAATAATAACAGTAAGTATACTTACTCCCTGATAATAATAATAATAAAGACTTTATTTAACGAGAGAACTCATTTGAAACTAGTCAATCGTCCATGAGGCCCTCAACAATATATATTATACAATATTTACAAAGATATGTGATATACGTTTAAAATGAATTGTAGTGCATTCATGCATAAAGTAACGAAAATATGTCCAAAACGGAGTTGCAAGACTTAGTCATTAGTATATAGTTTGGTTAATCCACTGTAAATACAATGTTTTGAAATGATTAACAGACTGGGCATTTTGTATACGGTGAGGAAGTGAGTTCCACACTTTAGAGCCTGAATAGGCAAACGATTTTCTGAAAAACTCACTATTCGGTCTGGGGAAATATAGTTGTAGATTTGAGGATGATCTTAAATTTCGCATATGCACATTTAAAGTAAGAGTAAACATATTTTTAAGATAAGCAGGAGCCTGATCATTAAATGTTTTAAACATAAGAATTGCTTTTTGGAATGTATTTATTAAATAAGAATTGCTCCCAAAAGGGGTCTAAATACACCGGTCTTGGAATTTTTATTGTACAGACTAGACGTTTTAAAAGATAGTCAATCAGCATCTTGTAATTGGTAATGTTTATGTTATTATTGTCTAATATCTCCAGATATTATTGTGATTTGCCATGTATAAGGACCCATTGGAAATAAGCCAAATTGGCTTTATGGGGCATCCTTAGGTAAAGATACTTATATTATTTAGGTATCGTTAACATGTTTCTATGATATATTCTCTCGTGCTTGTGAATATATGATATACGTTCACAGTTGCAAGCATTTTCCGATATTCAAATCTGTGATATAAGAAACTTTGTGATATGATATGTTGTACATTCTCTGTGATATCATCTTGATATGTTTAGGCTTATTATAAAACTGTAATTATTGAAACCTATATTTAGCTTGAAATAAAATCAAATTAAATAAAATCTAAACGCACGTTCAAGCCCTATTATGTTCAACAGCACTGCCGAGAACCATGTTAATGCTATCTTCCCTATCAGTTGAACATTACTGCCGAGAACCGCGTTAATGCTATCTCCCCTATTACGTAGAACAGCACTGCCGAGAACCGCGTTAATGCTATCTCCCCTATTACGTAGAACAGCACTGCCGAGAACCGCGTTAATGCTATCTCCCCTATTACGTAGAACCGCACTGCCGAGAACCGCGTTAATGCTATTTCCCCTCTTATGTAAAACAGCACTGCCGGGAACCGCGTTAATGCTATCTCCCCTCTTACGTAGAATAATAGCACTGCCGAGAACCATGTTAATGCTATCTCCCCTATTACGTTGAACAGAACTGCCGGGAACAACGTTAATGCTATCTCCCCTATTACGTTGAACAGCACCGCCGAGAACCACGCTAATGCTATATCCCCTATAACGTTGAACAGCACTGCCGAGAACAATGTTAATGCTATCTGCTATCTCCCCTATAACGTCGAACATTACTGCCGAGAACTCGTTAATATGCTATCTCCCCTATTACGTAGAACATCACTGCCGAGAACCGCGTTAATGCTATCCCCCTCTTACGTAGAACAGCACTGCCGAGAACCGCGTTAATGCTATCTCCCCTATTACACAGAACAGCACTGCCGAGAACTGCGTTAATGCTATCGCCCCTATTACGTAGAACAGCACTGCCGAGAACAGAGTTAATGCTATCTCCACTCTTACTTAGATCAGCACTGCCGAGAACCGCTCTTACGTAGAACAGCACTGCCGAGAACCGCGTTAATGCTATCTCCCCTATTACGTAGAACAGCACTGCCCAGAACCGCGTTAATGCTATCTCCCCTATACCGTTGAACAGCACTGACGAGAACCACGTTAATGCTATCTCCCCTATTTCGTTAAAGAGCACTGCCGAGAACGGTTCAACCAAGTTAATGCTATCTCACATATTACGTTGAACAGCACTGCCGAGAACCACGTTAATGCTACCTCCCCTATTACGTAGAACAGCACTGCCGAGAACCACGTTAATGCTATCTCCCCTATTACGTTGAACATTACTGCCGATAACCACGTTAATGTTATCTCCCCTATTACGTTTTAAACAGCACTGCCGATAACCACGTTAATGCTATCTTCCCTATACAGTTACACATCACTGTCGAGAACCACGTCAGTGCTATCTCTCCTATTACATTGATCATTACTGCCAAGAACCAAGCTAATGCTATCTCCCCTATTACGTTAAACATCACTGCCGAGAACCACGTTAATGTTATCTTCCCTATACAGTTGCACAGCACTGTCGCGAACCACGTTAATGCTATCTCCCCTATTACATTGAACAGCACTGCCGAGAACCACTTAATGATACCTCCCCTATTGCGTGAAACGGCACTGCCGAGAACGGTTCAACCACGTTAATGCTATCTCCCCTATTACGTTGCACAGCAATGTCGAGAACCACGTTAGTGCTATCTCCCTATTACGTTAAACAGCACTGCCGGGAACGGTTCAACCAAGTTAATGCTATCTCCCCTATTACGTTGAACAGCACTGCAGAGAACCACGTTAATGCTATCTCCCCTATTAAGTAGAACGGCACTGCAGAGAACCACGTTAATGCTATCTCCCCTATTATGTTAAACAGCACTGCAGAGAACAACGTTAATGTTATCTTCCCTATTACGTAGAACAGCACTGTCGAGAACCACGTTAATGCTATCTCCCCTATTACATTGAACAGCACTGCCGAGAACCACTTAATGGTACCTCCCCTATTGCGTTGAACGACACTGCCGAGAACGGTTCAGCCGCGTTAATGCTATCTCCCCTATTACGTTGAACAGCACTGTCGAGAACCACGTTAATGCTATCTCCCTATTACGTTAAACAGCACTGCCGAGAACGGTTCAACCAAGTTAATGCAATCTCCCCTATTACGTTGAACAGCACTGCAGAGAACCACGTTAATGCTATCTCCCCTATTACGTAGCACAGCAATGTCGAGAACCACGTTAATGCTATCTCCTCTATACCGTTGAACAGCACTGTCGAGAACCACGTTAATGCTATCTCCCCTATTACGTTAAATAGCACTGCAGAGAACCACGTTAATGCTATCTCCCCTATTACGTTGAACAGCACTGCCGTGAACGACGTTAATGCTATCTCCCCTATACCGTTGAACAGCACTGCAGAGAACCACGTTAATGCTATCTCCCCTATTACGTAGCACAGCAATGTCGAGAACCACGTTAATGCTATCTCCTCTATACCGTTGAACAGCACTGTCGAGAACCACGTTAATGCTATCTCCCCTATTACGTTAAATAGCACTGCAGAGCACCACGTTAATGTTATCTCCCCTATTACGTTTAACAGCACTGCCGAGAACCACGTTAATGTTATCTCCCCTATTACGTTGAACAGCACTGTCGAGAACCACGTTAACGTTATCTCCCCTATTACGTTGAACAGCACTGCCGAGAACCACGTTTATGCTATCTCCCCTATTACGTTGAAAAGCACTGCCGATAACCACGTTAATGTTATCTCTCCTATTACGTTAAACAGCACTGCAGAGAACCACGTTAATGCTATCTCCCCTATTACGTTAAACAACACTGCAGAGAACCACGTTAATGCTATTTCCACTATTACGTAGAACAGCACTGCAGAGAACCACTAATGCTATCTCCCCTATTACGTAGAAAAGCATTGCAGAGAACCACGTTAATGCCATCGCTCCTATACCGTTGAACATTGTTGCCGATAACCACGTTAATGCTATCTCCCCTATTACGTTAAACAGCACTGCAGAGAACCACGTTAATGCTATCTCCCCTATTATGTTGAACACTGACACTGCCGATAACCACGTCAATGCTATCTCACCTATTACGTTAAACAGAACTGTCGAGAACCACGTTAATGCTATCTCCCCTATTACGTTAAACAGCACTGCAGAGAACCACGTTAATGCTATCTCCCCTATTACGTTGAACACTGACACTGCCGAGAACTATGTCAATGCTATCTCCCCTATTACATTGAACATTACTGCCGATAACCACGTTAATGCTATCTCCCCTATTACGTTGAACACTGATACTGCCGAGAACCATGTCATTGCTATCTCCCCTATTACATTGAACATTACTGCCGAGAACCACGTTAATGCTATCTCCACTATTACGTTAAACGGCACTGCCGAGAACCACGTTAATGCTATCTCCACTATTACGTTAAACAGCACTGCCGATAACCACGTTAATGCTATCTCCCCTATTACGTTAAACGGCACTGCCGATAACCACGTTAATGATATCTCCCCTATTACGTTAAATAGCACTGCCGATAACCACGTTAATGCTATCTCCCCTATTACGTTAAACGGCACTGCAGAGAACCACGTTAATGCTATCTCCCCTATAACGTAGAAAAGCATTGCAGAGAACCACGTTAATGCCATCGCTCCTATACCGTTGAACATTGTTGCCGATAACCACGTTAATGCTATCTCCCCTATTACGTTAAACAGCACTGCAGAGAACCACTAATGCTATCTCCCCTATTACGTAGAAAAGCATTGCAGAGAACCACGTTAATGCCATCGCTCCTATACCGTTGAACATTGTTGCCGATAACCACGTTAATGCTATCTCCCCTATTACGTTAAACAGCACTGCAGAGAACCACGTTAATGCTATCTCCCCTATTATGTTGAACACTGACACTGCCGATAACCACGTCAATGCTATCTCACCTATTACGTTGAACAGCACTGCCGAGAACCACGTTAACGTTATCTCCCCTATTACGTTGAACAGCACTGCCGAGAACCACGTTAATGCTATTTACCCTATAACGTTGAACAGCACTGCAGAGAACCACGTTAATGTTATCTCCCCTATTACGTTGAACAGCACTGCCGAGAACCACGTTAATGCTATCTACCCTATTACGTTGAACAGCACTGCCGATAACCACGTTAATGCTATCTCTCCTATTACGTTAAACAGCACTTCAGAGAACCACGTTAATGCTATTTCCACTATTACGTAGAATAGCACTGCAGAGAACCACTAATGCTATCTCCCCTATTACGTAGAACAGCATTGCGGAGAACCACGTTAATGCCATCTCCCCTATTACGTAGAACAGCACTGCAGAGAACCACATTAATGCCATCTCCCCTATTACGTTGAACATTATTGCCGATAACCACGTTAATGCTATCTCCCTTATTACGTTAAACAGCACTGCAGAGAACCACGTTAATGCTATCTCCCCTATTACGTTAAACGGCACTGCAGAGAACCACGTTAATGCTATGTCCCCTATTATGTTGAACACTGACACTGCCGATAACCACGTCAATGCTATCTCCCCTATTACGTTAAACAGCACTGTCGAGACCCACGTCAATGCTATCTCCCCTATTACGTTAAACAGCACTGTAGAGAACCACGTCAATGCTATCTCCCCTATTACGTTAAACAGCACTGCAGAGAACCACGTTATTGCTATCTCCCCTATTACGGTGAACACTGACACTGCCGAGAACCATGTCAATGCTATCTCCCCTATTCCATTGAACAGTACTGCCAAGAGCCACGTTAATGCTATCTCCCCTATTACGTTGAACACTGACACTGCCGAGAACCATGTCATTGCTATCTCCCCTATTACATTGAACATTACTGCCGATAACCACGTTAATGCTATCTCCCCTATTACGTTAAACGGCACTGCAGAGAACCACGTTAATGCTATCTCCACTCTTACGTTAAACGGCACTGCAGAGAACCACGTGAATGCTGTCTCCCCTATTATGTTGAACAGCACTGCCGATAACCACGTTAATGCTATCTCCCCTATTACGTTAAACAGCACTGCCGTTAACCACGTTAATGAAAAACAATCGAAGATTCGAAGCATATTACCACATTTCAATATTTTTTTTATAGAACATGGATCGACGCTCTACCGTCTGTGCCACCGAAAAGAGTAAAACATATCTAAATAATTGGGAAATGTAACATTTAGTGGTTTATGCCCTTTTCGGGACGAACTTTTAATTCACTCATTAAGTCGGGGTTTGTTGTTGTTTTTTGGCATCATATAAGTGTTTGTTAACTTTACATAATAACTTAAGTTCATTAAAAAAAAAATGCTTATGTCAAAAGATGCAAAAACGAAATTACAAATATAAAAAACGTATTTCAGAATTAAAACATGGTCTTCTTCTCCTTCCATGTCCTATTTTCAAACATAATCACAAAAGGGACTCTCATAGTGGCGAATAATAACGGCCACTAACCATACATATATACAATATGAATCATAATTCGAAGACCGTCGAAAAAACGAGCACTTTCGTGGCCGGGAGGATGAAGGCGCTGTGTTTGAAACATTCTTTCCTCTCACCGTTGCAGGTTCGAATCCCACTGGCAGCTCGACTTGTAAGTGAGAAAGTATCGATTCTTACTGGTGTCTGGAGGTAAACAGTACCGGCTTTCCCCCAGAAATAAGTGGGTTGTCTGCCTGCACCACGAAAAAGATCGACCGTCATATATAACATAAAATGTGCTGAAAATGACATCATTCAACCATCTACTTCCGCCAAAAGAGACGAACTGTTACATTTTATCAATAGTTATTTTAGTGATTTTTTAGGTAGTAATTACAGAGTTGATGGTTTTCAGCTTTCTCGTGCATTACAATAATATGTCCATACTACAATGGTTTTATTTTGCAAGAAATCTTTGTGTGTTTTTTTACGGAGGACGCCAATGTTTGAAATCGTTATTGAACACGCCGTTTTAGACTTTTCATGCTTGCTAAACGCAATCATGGTACAGCAGTCTTTTTCTAAAATCGTTTTATTGTGCTCAATCTACCGTGATTTTAAAAAGTTCAGACAAAATCAGCCAGATCCCATACTTAAATATAAAATCACAATGCCACGCCTCACTATATTTATAAAGACAACTTATATACTGCCATAGACACCACTCTTTACTTCGAAAACGCTGTTATTAAAAAATCCGTCAACATTGTATGGGTACAGAAGTAGTGGAGCCGGTACAGAAGTAGTGGAGCCGGTACGGTACAGAAGTAGTGAAGCCGGTACAGAAGTAGTGAAGCCGGTACGGTACAGAAGTAGTGAAGCCGGTACAGAAGTAGTGGAGCCGGTACAGAAGTAGTGAAGCTGGTACAGAAGTAGTGGAGCCGGTACAGAAGTAGTGAAGCCGGTACAGAAGTAGTGAAGCTGGTACAGAAGTAGTGGAGCCGGTACAGAAGTAGTGGAGCCGGTACAGAAGTAGTGAAGCCGGTACAGAAGTAGTGGAGCCGGTACAGAAGTAGTGAAGCCGGTACAGAAGTAGTGAAGCCGGTACAGAAGTAGTGAAGCCGGTACAGAAGTAGTGAAGCCGGTACAGAAGTAGTGAAGCCGGTACAGAAGTAGTGCTATGAAAATGATAAGAACATGGTTGTGTCTACAAATGCTAGTTAAAAGTTGTTTAAATATAGATGTGATACTATGGTACTTTGAAGTAGAATATCGCTTAAGCCGGTAGTTGGTTGCTTGCAAGAGTTTGTAGCTTACATTCAAATCTTCTTTAAATGAACTCAATTAACCCGAGGCTGCTTCTCCCTTCTTGTTTATATTCGTTGCTCCTGTATGATTTTTTTATAGAATGTATTGATGTTTTATGAAGTTTGGGGCCTTGAAGCTTAAGACGTTTTCCGTTTACACGGATTAATTAAGTGTTGTTCTTTACATAGAGACACTCGACTTTAGGCGCGATTACCGAAGGCCAGCAGAGCTTATGTGATGGCTAGTTGTCCGTCGCCCGTCTGTTAACTTTCCTTCAAGCAACATGTCCTCTGAAACTACTTGGTAGAATTTGACAAAACATAAAAGAGAGCATCCTTGCGTGGTCTTCTCTCTGATTTATAAAAATCGTCCCGATCCGTCAACAAATATGGCCGCCGTTACTCAAAATAGAATATTCTTCAAACGACTTCTCATGAACTGCTGAGTAGAATTTGACGGATCTCAGCAGGAAGAATCCTTGCGTCGTCCTCTCTCAGATTTTTACAAATCGTCCCGATCGGATCTGTCAGCAAATATGGCCACCGTTACTAAAAGTGGAACAATACTTCTATTCATGAATTGCTGGCGAGAAATTGACGAAACTTCACAGAAAGCATACTTGTGTGGTCCTCTTTCAGATTAGTACAAATCGTAAAAATAAAACAAACTTTAAATGACTTCTTCTCATGAAGCAATGACCCAATGTGAAAACAGACCATACACGTCAATAAATATGGCCGCCGTTACTGAACACAGAAAAAACGTCTCTTGAACCAATGGCCCACTTGTTGTTTTGTTTTCTCATAAAAAAAATTGGTTCGTGTGTTCAAATCCCAGTGGGGAATTTGTTGTTTTTTTGTTTTGTTTTTGGAAACTTGTTTCATTGCTTCTGTTAATAATTACTTTTTTTACATATTATATTTTTTGCTCAAACTGTCATGGCCTCTTTAGCCAGTAGATCGATACAGGCCCTCATGGGCCTCTTCCTGCTTTTAAACGACTCTAATTGGTTTAACTTCAATATTGCTGGGCAGCAGATATGGTATTCAGTCCTATGCATTACTGTATGGAAACGGCTCTCAAGTGAGCCAGTGCTTATCTAAAGGTAGAGTGTGCCACAAATGTGTTAATGACCTGTAGCCTATTAGAGGGTCATAATCAAGCTGAGCACAGCAGATCAGAATGAATGAATGAATGGTGTTTTACGGCACGTCGACACATAAATAGGTCATATTGTGCGCAAAAATTTATGAAAATGAAGTATTAATTAAAAAAAACAAAAAAACAACAGATAACACTGCATGGTGGTAACTGACCAGCATGATCACACATAGATAAGAACAATTTGGATCAAGATTTAGAATTGTATATCAAATACAAATAATGGTGAATATTCTTATAAGTTTTCATTGTTTTCACAAGACATTGTTTTTGTTTTATATGTATTAAATATATACTTATACTTGTTTTTCACATCCATTTTTTTTTATTGAATTATTAACATTTTGAAATTGTATGTTTACTTGTTCAAATACAATGTATACTCGATTTTAATATCAAATATATGTTGAATATAAAACCAGCTATAGACCATTTCAAAAATACGCCATTCAAATTAGTATCATCATTGTTAGAGATTGTAAATATATCATATATTAGCTGGTGTTTTACGAGATTTTTTTTCCTGATTCTAAATAATATATGATATTATAAAAAACATTACTGTCTCCAACAGTTCACCAAAATAAAAAAATACATAAACAATATAAGACAATGAATTTAAAAAAAAGCATGTTTCCCACTCTTGACGCTGTATTTCTATTTTAATTTCATAATAAACACTCCTGAAAAAAGCAGCATTGTCCGCATTTATTATATGCGGTACATTTCATATAAATATTCTTGTAACTATAAGTTCATCCTGTCATTGCCCGTCTTTGACGTTTATCGCACGATTTCATTATATACACACACTTTGATTATATATACATGTACATTATATACACACTTCAATTACAGATACATGCACATGTACATTATAAACACTTTAATTACAGATGCATGTCTTCTTCCTTTTTGGGGTGTGCTAACTTGCTTTCTTTTGCACTTCTTCAGTGTGGCATTCATTTTGCCAAGGATATAACTGTCCTCGTATTTTTAAACAACGAGTTTTATTATATAACCTATAAATAGACGCGTTTTCATTGGCTAAAAAGTAATTTTTTAGAAAAAATATCTAGCGATATTGACCTGTTTTTTTGATATTGACCTGTTTTTTTGATATTGACCTGTTTTATATAATTGTTTTTTTGATATTGACCTGTTTTATATAATTGTAAATTGAGGGTTATATAATAAAACAGTTATGGACTTTTCAGCTGTTATACATGATGTTGATATGCACCAAAAAATCATTATTGACCTCGGCTATCGCCTCGGTCAATAATGATTTTTTTGGTGCATATCACATCATGTATAACAGCTGAAAAGTCCATAATTGTATAATGTCATGCACATGTACCTCATTACCTAGGTCGTATTCAATTTCTCCAGAAGGTAGTTTTCTAAGGCAGCCATCTTTCAAAAAGTTGGGCATTTGGGCTTCACAGTGGCCTAACTGATCAATGTCACTTGCTGGAGGCATCCATAACTGGGGATTTTTCAACAATTGTTCTGCTTTTGGGGTAGGCGGTCTGATCGTCAGTTGTCTTATTTCTTCAAAATCAAAATGTTCTGGGTTTAACCTCTTTGGTGTATATATGTATTTGACAAATTCTTTATAGACTCAGCCTTCAACTGAAACTGTCACTTGTTTGGTCTCGTCATCTTCATGAAATCTGAACAACTCATCTCTGAATATCTGGTGCTCCAAGAACATGTCAACTGTTGTAGCATGTGATATTCCATAGAATTTTGGCAGGTAGTCATTTCCACCGAGACTCAAAGCTAGTGATAACTTCATTCCCATAAACTTTTTTTTGATGGCGGTTTGTGGTTCAGTTTCAGAAAGTTGATAAAATCAATTATTTTCACAAATTGTCCATTTTCAAAGTCATGAATCTTTAGATTCCGGAGGAAAGCTATTTGGAATACCATCTGGAAAACAATAAGAATTTTACATATTACTGACTGCTGAATATATTGCACCAATAATATATTTGTTTGTTTGTTTGTATGGTGTTTTACGTCATTTTCAGGAAACAAGGTATGTAGAAACAAGAAATAGTCGTATTTGAACAGAAACAGTTCTGTTAGCGAATAAAAAGAAATACAAATTTCACTTTCGGCTAAAACAACTACACCCACTACACCATTTAAACAAGCTGTATTACATGATCTCTGTGTGTGTCTCTCTGTCTCTCTGTCTCTCTCTCTCTCTCTCTCTCAGCGCGCACACGTGCGTTGAGAAACTTACAGCAATAAAAGAAAAGGAATGAAGGATAGATGTATAGTTCAAGTGAAGATAGAATTAAACTGAATGTTGTTTAACGGGTCATCAGCACGTGTATGTTATTAAGAAACGCCCCAGACAGACGGAAAGGATACGTGGGAATCCGAGAACCTGTCCTACTATTACTTAAATAGCTATATTCGTATATACATGTACATGTATATGGTTCTGTAATGTGTGATTTGATACACGGAACCGTCCGAGACGGACAAGGCTAAGCGAACGTATTTTTGCCTGAAGAATATACCGACAAAACTCAGTGGCGCCCGTGAGACTTTAACCTGGGTCCCCCGGATTTCAAATCCCACGTGCTAACCGCTGGACCGTGCAGAAGTAAGATAGAAGTGCAGTGATCACCTTCAAGTTCAAGCCAATTTGGCTACCCTAGCGGCTAAGGGCGCAAACCTCAATCGACACAACCTCAGATAAGCATTACGTTCCTAGTTGCAATCGGGCTTAAACTCTAGAACTGTATAATTATGTTCGTGTGTGCGTGCGTTTGTGTGTTACACGTGGGTGGAACTTTAGATGCATTGAAGTCCAAGCATAGATAGTATTAACTTGACATGTGGTCTGTATTGAACTATTTAAACTTATTACTTATCTGTTTTTGACTGTGATAATCCAGTTAGGTTAATGTTCGTTTCTGCTATTTGGAGGTCTTTGCTACAGTAACCCTGTACCAATGTCTTAAAACGTCACATGTATGTATAATTATTTATTTTAGTGACAAATACATATTTTACAAAATATTACATAAATAGGACATACAGGTAACATAAAAAGTACATATATAAAGAATATAGGCAACATTGAGCAAAGTTGGATATACCCAGCCTAACTTGGCTTACTAGTCACCATGTTATACTTGCATTATATAGATAAAGCAATATTTAAATTGATATCTGAAATAAGAAAATCTTCATGCATATTTATACAATTATGATAATTTGAGGATGATGTTGTCATACCCGGAGTTCTGTTAATGCAGTGAGATACATATTTAAATAATGTGAAAACAAAAACAATGAAGTAATTTAAAAAGTAAAATATAGTATTGTGTACGAGTGCTTATATGAATAATGCGATTGATACTCATGAATTATTTAAGAAATAATAAATAAGTACCTGTGTTTTATCAGGTACGCATTTAGGTACTGTATTTTATCGGTGAATAAAATAGAGTTAGTCGTTCGGATGCGAGTAATTAAATCACTCGTTCTAACGCACTCGTGATTTAATTACTACGCATCTGAACTCCTACCTTTATTTTATTCACCGATAAAATATAGGTACGAATTTATTATTTCGATTCTAACACAACAATAAACCCATTGTTTACGCTATTGTGGGGGCACTATATAATATCTCGGAGGTCAAGGTAATCAGGCTGCTAAGTTTACTGGCGGTTCCATTGCAAAGTTCTGCGCGGTACAATCTAGTAGTCACGTGACAAACAAATAGAAACAATTAAGTCATTGCTTGCTTACGTCGTCGGGGTAGGGGGTGGGGGGGGGGGGGGGGGGGGGGGTCTTCGTGACGTATAGTATATATACCAAATGACGTCATGTAACGTGGCGGTTCCAACGGATGAAATACGCGGGAATTAATGGAACAGCTGTATTTCAAACAACTGTCTCTCTTCTTTGTGTATATGAAAGACTGCGCATGTCGTGTTGGAATTCTATTTCTTAAAGCATTTTGGTTAAACTTTAACTTCATTTAATTATTTAACCGTAAGTTTAACTTTAAATAAACAATGACATTAATGTTTTTGAATTTATCTGGGTATTGTATGCCGATCTAAGCAGTTACAAACAATGAGAATGAAAACTATAGGAATTTATATGAATATTTAAACAAGCTTAACTAGCATTTGTAGACACAACTCTTCCCTTCTTATTTTCATAGCACTACTTCCGTACCGGCTCCACTACTTGTGTACCGATACAATTTTGACCGATTTTGTTTTAATAACAGCGTTTTCGGTGTCTATGGCAGTATATAAGTTGTCTCTGTAAATATAGTGTGGCGTTGCATTGTGATTTTATATGTAAGCGTGAGATATGACTGATTTGTCCGATTCTGACAGCATAACCTTCCAAATCGCGGTAGATTTGAGCACAATAAAATGATTCTAGCCACTCAGCAGACTGTCATGGTATTTTCTGTATATGATAAGGCACTAAGAAGGGGTCGAATCATGAATTTAGATTTTTAATAAAACTATTTTAATAAGAGAACCAGTCGATTTCTTACCTTGATTTCGCATTTTATGACTCCACTAATTCTGTACCGGATGCTCCACTCATGGTACCACGAGTGTACACTGCTGTACCACGAGTGTACAGACTGCTGTACCACGATACTGTACCACGAGTGTACAGACTGCTGTACCATGAGTGTACAGACTGCTGTACCACGAGTGTACAGACAGCTGTACCACGAGTGTACAGACTGCTGCACCACGAGTGCACAGACTGCTGTACCACGAGTGCACAGACTGATGTACCACGAGTGTTCAGACTGCTGTACCATGAGTGTACAGACTGCTGTACAACGAGTACACAGACTGCTGTACCACGAGTGCACAGACTGCTGTACCACGAGTGTACAGACAGCTGTACCATGAGTGTACAGACTGCTGTACCACGAGTGTACAGACTGCTGTACCACGAGTGCGTTTAGCAAGCGTGAAAGGGGACCAGTCGCTTTCTCAATACTGTGGCAAATAAAGGCAGACAGTGGGCAGTCAGGACATTGCAAGAAAGGACAACGAGTTCAGATGGTCACCTGGATGGCTACAGGCGGTCAAGTGGGCAACGATTGGTCAATCTAGATAACGAGAAACCGCAGACGTTTACAATGACGTCGGATCTCGTTTTCTTAACGTATATCTCGTCCGACAAGACAATCGTCGGCGTAATTGAAGTCCTAATGAAGATGATATCAGATTGTCTAGATATTATGTATATCAACCCCGCATCAAAAGGCCATCGCACAAACCAATTAACTACACGGACGTTTGTGTATGCTAATTTGACGTGGTGCGATCACTATCGCGAATCTATTACGTTATGGTTATAATGTATTAACGGCGCATCGTAATGTTTTTGAAAGTTACACCCCGTATTTGATATCATTGTCTTGACGTTGTCTTAAAGATTAAGTCATAGCCGATGGAATTTCAATCCGCAGAGAACTCCCTTTGTGGTGTAACGCGATTACATGACAAACTATTGTAAATCACGGATTTCAAAATGTCGAGAATTTCGTGTTTTGGGTAATTATTCATACGCATGCGCGAGTTTTTGTTTTTCAAACACAACTGTACTCTGGTGTTAATCACCGTGCGTATTCCAATAAAATTTGCATATCAATGGCATTAAATTTTATAATCAAATCCAGTGAACTCGTTGTTCTTGATACGTTTTGTCTCGAGTAGTTCGAAAAATGCACTCAGACCAAATTGAATTGCGTTTTCTGCTTAGCAAAGGTCTGTCAACCCAGACATTAAAGGGTTCACATTTGAAGAAAGATAACGCGATCGTGTTAAATGCAATGTAGACACTCTTTGGTGTAGAATAATATAAAGTTAGAAGAAAGAATCCAAGGACGTATTCAAAACATCGAGTTAATAGCCGCTCAACAAATTTTAATGCTCTTAAGGCTTGAAGTGACACAAGCAATCATGAAGTATTTAGCAAACATTAAATTTAGCACAACGAGTTACATGTAGGTAAAACGACTACTTACAAATAAGTAACAGGTCAAACAACTACACATCTTCAACCATTCACCCCACCCCACCACTAATTCCTTACCCTCATTCCTCTATCACAACCCTCACATATCGACACAGGTGACTGTATTGATACTTTGGTAAGCGAAAATGCTTTTGTAAATTCGTATGTACCGACCACACCATTATGAGTGCAGAAAACGGTTCTGTTTCCATTTGTGAACATGGACACAAGTCTTACTCTATGTTATACTTTTGATAACGTCCTTATTCAGCCATCTCCATCACCACGATCAGGTTATGTTGACCCAGTCGTCTCCATCTCCATGATCAGGAGATGTTGACTCAGTCATCTCCATCACCACGATCAGGTTATGTTGACTCAGTCATCTCCATCACCACGATCAGGTTATGTTGACTCAGTCATCTCCACCACCATGATCAGGTTATGTTGACTCAGTCATCTCCATCACCACGATCAGGTTATGTTGACTCAGTCATCTCCACCACCATGATCAGGTTATGTTGACTCAGTCATCTCCATCACCACGATCAGGTTATGTTGACTCAGTCATCTCCATCACCACGATCAGGTTATGTTGACTCAGTCATCTCCATCACCACGATCAGGTTATGTTGACTTAGTCATCTCCATCACCACGATCAGGACATGTTGACTCAGTCATCTCCATCAACATGATAAAAACATGTTGATTCAGTCATCTGCATCAACATGATAAGGACATAATGTTGCAGTCATCTCCATCAACATGATAAGGACATGTTGACCCAGTCATCTCCATCACAATGATCAAGACATGTTGACCCAGTCATCTCCATGACCATGATCATGACATGTTGACTCAGTCATCTCGACAATATCATAAGGACATGTTGACTCAGTCATATACATCACCATGATCAGGACGTATTGTCGCAGTCATCTCCATCACAATGATCAAGACATGTTGACCCAGTCATCTCCATGACCATGTTCAGGACATGTTGACTCAGTCATCTCCATCAACATGATAAAGACATGTTGACTCAGTCATCTCCATCAACATTATAAGGACATGTTGACCCAGTCATCTCCATCACAATGATCAAGACAAGTTGACCCAGTCATCTCCATGACCATGTTCAGCACATGTTGACTCAGTCATCTCCATCAACATGATAAAGACATGTTGACTCAGTCATCTCCATCAACATTATAAGGACATGTTGACCCAGTCATCTCCATCACAATGATCAAGACATGTTGACCCAGTCATCTCCATGACCATGATCATGACATGTTGACTAAGTCATCTCGACAATATGATAAGGACATGTTGACTCAGTCATATACATCACCATGATCAGGACGTATTATCGCAGTCATCTCCATCACAATGATCAAGACATGTTGACCCAGTCATCTCCATGACCTTGTTCAGGACATGTTGACTCAGTCATCTCCATCAACATGATAAAGACATGTTGACTCAGTCATCTCCATGACCATGTTCAGGACATGTTGACTCAGTCATCTCCATGACCATGATAAAGACATGTTGACTCAGTCATCTACATCACCATGATCAGGACATGCTGACCCAGTCGTCTCCATCACCATGATCAGGACATGTTGACACAGTCATCTCCATCACCATGATCAGGACTTGCTGACCCAGTCGTCTCCATCACCATGATTAGGACATGTTGACTCAGTCATCTCCATCACCATGATCAGGACTTGCTGACCCAGTCGTCACCATCACCATGATCAGGACTTGCTGACCCAGTCGTCTCCATCACCATGATTAGGACATGTTGACTCAGTCATGTCCATCACCATGATCAGGACATGTTGACTGTCATCTCCATCACCATGATCAGGACATGTTGTCCCAGTCGTCTCCATCAACATTATCAGGACATGCTGACCCAGTCGTCTCCATCACCACGATCAGGACATGTTGACATCAGCATTCACACATCTCAGAGTTCGACACAAATGACTGCGGCGATACTCTGACAAGCGTGAAAGGTAACCAGTCACAGCATCTTCTAGGTGATCAAAAAGTGGTTGCTATATAAAAAAAAATAACTTTTGTAAAATCTGCGGATAAATTAAAGAGAATTTCAGCGGGTGTGCCGTGACTCAACCGGCCTAGAATACTGCTATCATTATGTTATTCATCAAAATTGATAATTATTTGGTTTCACTGAGATTTTGATAAATAATAAATATTTCTTTGGGTTAAAAACCTCTCCATCATCATTAGTATCACTTTAAGTTGATTATAAAACAATGTTGGCCGTGACGATACAGTGTTTAACAAAACTTTCTTGAATTCCTTCACTGCATAGCGTTGTGAACATTAATCGATAACTTGATCGGAAGATAAATTGCATTTTATCATTTTACGACGCGTTTCTCTCCTCATAATAATATATAATCACGAAAAAATCATCGAGAAGTAACACCTCCGAGCGACTGCAGAAGAATCAACAATGATATTCGCACGATCTCTGAAATAACGGATCGTTAACAGCGTGACACCCCTTAATGGAAAGTGGATTGATCCGACTCGCATAATGACAGGAGGAAAAGAAGCTACTATTATTCGAAAGGTGGTGATAGGAGTAGGATGCGCGTTATTGATCCTGTAGGATACGGGTGCATGAACTTTTTCTTCCTTCGAACAATGGAGAGTTTTAATTAATTAATAACGCTAGTGTTATTTTTGCGATTGAGATAGTTGAAAAGGTGTATGGATTTACATTTACCAATTACCTACCTAGTTCACTGGTGTATTTAAAAACAGTTGACTTGTATTGAGATATTGTTATGTATGACAAAAAATAAATATATTTAAAAAAAATAATATGTATATATAACTGACAACAGTAATTAAAAATAGTGCTACCGCCAATATAATATTCATAGTTTCAGAGATGGGAAAAAAACGAAGCAATGGATGTAAATAATTTATTTATAAGATATTAGTTGATTAAACCCAACTTGACTTTATTCCTTTGAGAATTTATGAGAGAAAAATGTTTGTGATTATAAAGTATATTTCAACATGATATTGGATATATAAGTCTGAACTGAAGTGGTGCACATTAAAAAAAAAAAAAAGGGTAGATACGATATCGGAACACTGTGATAATACAGAGAAATGGAATATAGCTAGTACAGAAACGAACACGGAATGTTTAACGTAAGAAAAACTTAAGGATAAAATGTGGCTATCAAACGAAAAAATCATACTCCTTTTCTTGTGCCTCTTGGATATAAATGCGGTGGTGCTGTCGTTAGATTTGGGTAAGTCTTTCAATTGTTTTTTACATCTTGAAAAGTCATCCTGAAATCAAGAGAACTTTATTCAGTTTAAGTCGATCGTTCATTTTGGTGAATTGTTTTAATAGCATTTATATGTTCGTGTGTTTGCCTCCACTTATCACCTACTACATGTAATGATTAGACCTTTATATAATAATAATAAAATATTTAAAAAAATAAAAATGGGATATATCTATAAAAAAAAAATTACGAACTTGCGATATATTGAAATCTTCTCATAGAACTCCTTAAGAATGGGGTTTATGTTATATTTGTTTTATATGTTGTCGTATATACATGTATATGTCTGATAACTGTTAATTAACTATTAAACTATATATTAAAAACCATCCTTTTCCGCTAATTGAAATAACATATCTCCAGTGAAACACAAGGCAATACGAGTTTAGCATATTACTTACTAAAGTGATAAAAAACAAACAAGTAAGCCATTCCAGTGAATTGAATTTGTTTGCTTGAACGGTGTTTTACGTAATTTTTAGCACACTTTAGGCCATATATGACGGTCGATTTTTGGATGCAGACCAACCCATTTTCCTGCATGGTAGAACCAGTACTGTATATATACCTCCCGCCATCCGTAGAAATCGACACGTTCTCAGTTACTTTTAAACCTGTGTACTTAGTAGTACGCTCTATATTAATTTATTAATATTTGCAGTTTTTAAAAGGCAATATAATTTATTTTGTAATGAAAACTTTAAAATGTGTGTAAATCAATTTCTCTCGATCTAAATTGATATTTTAAAAGAACCAATCTGATAAAATAAGCCGTTAAGAGACAACGTTAAAATTTATTACAGGCAATTTTAAAATAATATTGCTTACAGTATAAATAAACAACAATTGGCTATTTACTCAATAAAGTCGTAAATAACAACTGCTCCCTCCTGTAAACTTTTATTATAGCCCAGGTATATTAATCAACCCTTCATGTAATATTTATTGTCCAGTAAATAACCGCTCCCTGATTTAAAATATATAACCAAAGTGATAATGGAAACAAATAAAATATAAAAATAAACCCACTTAAGCACAAAATATCTACAAACATTTATCTGTTCTGGTATCTTTTTTTTCTGTTATCAAATTATGCAGTTTAATGTTTATATTATATATTTAATCTGCTTTATCACCGTTCTGGTGTTTGTTTTTACTTTAGGTGAATTAATGTTTCATACAAGCTAACATTGATTTATTGACTTTAAAGTCATTAAAATTCATAAACACTGGCAGGCCAATAATGACTTGTAAATTACGGAATTTTATCTTCACAACAATATTAATAATTATGCATCTTTTATTGAGAGTCATAATCTATTTGAATATAGTTTCATTAAATCGGTGTCTTATTATCACCGATGTGTTATCGACCTTCAATATTTCTGACGAGGTCAACATCTTAAAGAATCTCCTTTGGTATATTAAGTGTACGTTGAATAACACGCCGTATGCCATAGCCAAAACAAAAACAAAAGTATATTTTTCTAGATAAAAAAAAAAGAGAGAAAAAAAAAAAATAACAAAAAAATAACAACATATTGAAAATGAAATGACTTTTAATAAAAGTGTGTCGTATAATAAACTTTATAAAATTGAAATATCTTTAAACGTTTATTGTATAATTTTCCTCTTCGGTTTAATTGTACTCTTGTGTAATCTTGCAACGAAGTTTTTTCCTTGACATTTTTATATCTCAAAACATATAGGTGCTTCTGCGATGAGTCTAATCTGTTAATTTAAATACGCTAAAATAGATGAAATTAAATAAACACAAAAACCTAATATATTTTCGGAAATAAGATATTTTTTGTTAGAAAGCTCAGCATGTTATGTTACGAGTGATGATGTATGGAGTTCTGTATCTAATCATTTTAAAATCTAATTTTACTTTTTACTTAGCTTTTATTAAGTTTTCGGATGAGAAGTTGCAGTTAAACTGTAACAGATAGGTGTCAAAAGTGTACCAGACACACTCCGGATATGTGTTCATGTATAATTATTGATGCTTGAAAAAGCATAATTATTTTAGTATTGGCGTAACAAGGCAGGAACAAGTAATTAATCGGTGTAAGATGGCAGACATTTCGTATTATTGTGGTTAATTTGCAAATCTTTCTTATTACTGATGTAAAAGGGCAGAAATACACTGTCATTTGTGTAACAAAGCTCGGATAATATTGGTCTGAGAAATCTGGGATGATACTGGAGACAATCTAAATACTGGTGTAAGAATGCAGAAGTATCTCATTATGGGTGTATGTATACATATACTAGTATTTCTGTAAGCAAGCAGCTAGTATTGGTGTAGGAAGGCAATCTGGACATCAGTGTAAGGGGGCAGACATATCTTAATAGTGGTGTAAGAACGCACAATTAGCATTTGTGTAAGAAGGTGTGCAGTTAGTGTAAGAACACATATTATCATTGGTATAAGAAGGCATACTAATCTTAATATTGGTGTAAGAACGCAATATAAGCAGTTGTGCTTGAAGGTGTGTAGTTGGTGTAAGAAAGCAAATATTTTAGAATTAGTGTAAGAAGGCATACACGTATTAGCCATGACGTAATACTTCAGTATTAACTTATTAATATTGGACAACGCCTTTCAGCTTCTCTTACCTGGATACACGACAGCTTACAATTAAAATGTCTATTGCATATTTATAAATAGGTACGCTAATGGTAATACTTGCGTTTACTTTAGTTTGAAACTAGCATCAGTATCGGAAGGCGCAAGAATCAGTATTTTTATTCCGTGCATGTCCTGTTGATTGAGTGAACTCTGTCAAAAGCTTCTTTGAACTCTGCCACATGCTTTCTTGAAGCAATAAGTGAAAAAAATAAGCATACAATGTATACATTTTCAATTTGTTTCTTTATTTTTAATCTATTTGCAGTGATTTTCTTTGCTTTAAAAGATATTTTGTCAATATGCCATATATGGTAATAAGGCATGATGACGTCATCGTTTCAAGATGGCCGCCTCTATTTTTTGTTTCTTGCAAATTTTTAATAAGTCATATCTGCTATTTTTCATTGGCATTTTGATATTTCTTTCATTTTTTTTCAAGTTATTCAGAGCTCTTTTAAATCCAAAATAGTGCGTTCTGGTTTAGTAAACGTGTTTCTTTTCAGTGGTGTAAAATGAAAAGGTGTTAGTGTTTCGAGAAGCTAAAACCAATACATGTACAGTCAGAATTGATGCATAAAGAAAGCAGACACAGCTGTAACATTTTAAGCACAACTGCTTTCAAAATTTATGGCGAACTCAAAATTAGGACATCAACAACAACACGGTTCTAACACTATATTTTTATTGATAGTGCATTTTGTATCATGTATTGGAACATCTTTCAAATTTGTTTATTTCTTTTCTAGAAAAAGTCTGATATAAAACAAATGCCTATATACATTAAACAGAATGTGAAATTACATATTCAGAATCGTTATTAATAAAAAAAACTGGGATGTCTGAAAGCAAACAACACACACACCCGGACTCGTGAACTTTGTATTGTTACTTTTATATTGCAGTCTTGCAGTCTTAATGATCGTTTTACAGACAACCATCATCATTTTTCGTGGACAAACAATTTAATTATTCCATTTTTTGCCGAATCAGACTACGCGTTAATATGGGCATTACGCTTTATATCCGCCATAAACACTCACACATCTATGTCTCCCAACACCATCGAATGATGGCAGTGTAACGTAAATCAAATTACCACCACCAATATCGCAGCTTCCCTAGTGTAGGAACATTTTCTCGATCCATAAAAAAATAAATCATTGGCTGAAGTCTCCTGGCACAGTTATCCAGATTTTTATTAGTGCCGAGATTTCTTTCCTGATGGATACTGTAATTGTTGAAACATCGCTAGAATGGTCTGAAAATCTAGACATAAAGTGCAACCATCGACGCTTACAGCAGCATAATGTTTCCTTTTCAATTACGCGGGTACCTTTGATCTGTTATTGGTTGCCTGTCCTAATATAATATTAATTTGTTAGCAGGAATCTGCCGCTATATTATGTTCTAACAAAAATAATATTAAGTTTATTAAATTATGAAATGGATACTGTTTTATTATTGAACATATTGCAGCGTTTTGTATAGTTAATTTAACACAGGACACTCATGTTGGTTCATCACCATTAATATATACTCAGCTGCAAAAGAAACTGGACACTTTGAAAATGTTACTTTACACCCTATTCTCTTTATCAAGCGACGGTCCCTTAATGATTCGACCACAAATGAAAACATGATATTGGAAATGGAATGATAAAAACTTTGCTACCAAACATGGAATATACATTTTGGAATTTGTCAATTTAATTCTAAAAAACTGTATACAATTAAATCTAAACAAAAGTCAGTGTCCACTTTCTTTTGCAACTCAGTATATGTTAATCACTAGTAGATGTAGGAAGTTAGTAAACTATCTTAGGGACATTTGTGTATAGGGTTAAGGTTAACCGTACACTTACCCTTAACCTTGCCATGCATATTTAATGTCGGGCAACACACTTCGTTTCATATACATCTCTCACTGGTTCTTAAAAATTGATACATACTTGCTGCTGAAGTTGCAGGTCGTGCTCAGCGTAGTTCCTTCCACGGTTCGAAATTTAAAAAAAAAGTGTGTAAATACGTTAATTGCGGTAACAAAAACGTGAGCACGCACGCACGCAGCACGCACGCATGCTCGATCACACGCACATTCATATTCGCACGCTTTTAAAGTGCTGATTTGTACTGCAAAAACTTACAAGCCTTGGTATCTGAATTATTGTTGACGAACCAGAGATTCCGTAACAACACTGACATATCACAGCAAAATGTAAGCTGCAGTGAGACCTGGATCAATATGAACGCTTGTCTTCCGTACCGGAAACTCTGGAGATATTGAGATTGGAACTTTTGTAATCCGGAAATGGGATTTGGCATTATCTGTTCTGCTCAAGACGTATTTCGAGAATGAGTAAATTAAGTGAAAATAGTTCGGACAAAAATGTTTTAAGTGCTTTTATTTCTATCTCTCCGTTGTATCTTATTTCACATACGTTAGTGGAACGTGTATTTTAAAACCATATCTGCATTCTTTGGGCGAGTCTATATTTATATTTCCAAATTTGCTTGTAAGAGATTAAATTCGCAACAATATAATTTAGTTTTGTCTAAAGTGTGTACATAATCTCCGTTACCAAAGAGGTTTCAAATTACTGTAGGAATTCAGAATAAAAATATTTATATATACATGACTCAACCTTTAATCGTATATTTTTTGTTCAAATATAAATCTGACAGAATTGTGGAATTAAGTTTAATTAAGAAGTGTACTATTTTGCACCTCTTTTATCTCTTTATTCCTCCCCTAAATCGATATAACAGCTAATCCGATTACCCGGGCTCTAAATAAACATTTGACTCTTTGTGCTCTAATGTCATTGAGTTTGCAGTTTACTTTTACCACACTATTTGCAATTTTATCCATGTAAAGTATCTAGCTATTTAAGTGACAGTGACTCCGACACTCGGAGGGTGAATCGATATTTGAACTGATTATAGAATAGCAGCAGCTTGAGAAATCCATTCAGAAATCGATGAAAGTAATAGATTGAGTAAAACTTTAGTCATCTGCAAGATCAGTTGATGCAGGGGGTACTAAATCCCAAGTGAGCTCCACCCACACCCACTCCTGTATATACACATGTAAAGCACATCTGTATACGCATATGTTGCAGATATTTTAGACAGCATTTCTATACACATATTGTGGAAAGAAATTTGATTTGAGAAGTTAGCGCAGGTTATGTTAACGCTTATCCTAACCGTAATGAATATCGAAAACCAAAGTCCGCGCTCACTTTCTATACCTTATAATGTGAATAATTCTGGCAGTGGATTACGGCAGATCGTTCGTGGGAGAACTCCGCGCTCACTTCCCACACCCTATAATTCGAGGGATTTGTTTGTTTGAATGGTGTTTCACCTCAGTTTGAGCACATGTTAGGCCATATATGACGTTCGTTTTTTTTTTGTAGACAGCACTATTTTTCCTGGGTAGAACCAGTATTGCATACCTCCTGCCATCCGTAAGAATAGACACTTTCTCACTTGAAAAGTCGAGCTACAAGTGGGATTCGAACCCGCAGCGGTGAGAGACGAAAAAGTTTAAGACGCAGAGTTTTTTAAGTTATTCCGGCCACGGAAGCGCTCTTATGCGAGGGAATTCAATTTTGATAGTATAGATTCCGATAGGTACTCCGCTCTCACTGCCCAGCATATTATGCCAGGGAAGTCTGATTGCGGATCTATCGGAGCTCATTGCCCACAACATATTATGCGAGGGAATTCTCATAGTAGATTCCGACACATACTCTGAGCTCACTTCTCACACATTATTATGGGAATGAATTCTCTTCTCACACTGTTCTAAGTAGCCTACTTGTTATAAAGACAAGAGAGAGCATATTACAAAGGAATATAATTAATTAATTTAATTATCACCCTGAGTGGCTAATGCTGAAACACTTTCCCCAGGTTATTCTCCAGCTTGGTATGTATTAATTTCCTTTGTGTATAAACTGTCAATGGTTTCTTATGTAACTTGTAATTTTATGCAAATTTCCGACTTTCTCCCAAAATTACCCAAATTCCGTGGCTCATTAATAAGGTGATTTGAATGCGCCGGGATATCGAATTAATTATTTTCTATCGGTCTCCTAACAAGATCTAAATAGATGTTATCTACCCCGACAAGGCTATCAGATAAGGCACGATAAATAATAACGAGCCGGATATATAAAGAATACCCAGCCAATGCCGATCTGCCGATACCAGTTAGGGTAACATGACAGATAAACAAAACGGGCGCCCCAGACACAATTTACATAATATTATATTACATATAGTTTATTATCTGCAATAGCTTGTACTTTATCTATTGCCCAAAGGTGTTTTCACTTTAAACTTTTGATGTAACGTCGATTTTGTTGTTGTAGCAAAGGCAAATATTAGCCAGGTAATTGTGGATGATTATGGTACCGCGAGTATATTCCTGAATATACGTGTTACTTCTTAGGTTTTCGAACTACTGGATAAGATTTGTGCGATTTTGGAAAATCAAAACAAAAATAAGCTATAATATATGTCTACCTATCAAAATCCGTGCTTTGAGATGACATATAGACCCTTCAGTCAATAGTTTTTGTGATTACTCCACAAACTTTCATTTTGATACCACTTTTCATGTAAATGTTTGATCATGTATCGCATGTCATGCTGTCTGTTAAAACAGTATAACATTGTGCATCCATTACCTTGAAGTTGTGTACTCATGTTCTAAATGAAACAAACATCCATAACACATTCCTTGGTTGAAGGCGTTAGTTATCAAAGAAAACTAGGCTATTGCAATTATTTATTTTGAGAGCGTCGAATTCACGTTTTTCAATGAGTTTCTTCGCAGATGTAAACTACATGTAGTTTTCAAGAAGGTGCAAAGAGTGCTTAAGGTTTCATAAAAACAAAAGGCAAAGTATATTCCTGATTGGACTAATATGCATCAACTTTAAATAGATCTACTAGTCGTATTTATTATTGTTTACTTTACTGAAATTGAATTATCAGATATTCAAGTACGGTTATTTTAACGTATTCATTCGTAGATTTATGGATTTTAAAGGCGCGCATTTAAACTCCTCACATGGATAAAAATATGGTATACAAGCTTCGTTGTAAACGTTTAATTTAGATACTTAAATGATCAAATCTTGATATTCCGAACCATATACCTTTCTATTTCCTATCAAAGTTGATTGACGGCTTTAGTAAATATTGCATTAAGGAGGTGTGAGAGACTTGGGTGTATGTCATAACTTTATCACTATCGTAATCTCGTGTAATCTCGTATAATCTCACCCAGAGTACAAGGTTGACAGTCGTTAAGAGCAATCGAGGATCGTAAAGGTACTTCTGTAGGGGTTTGTTCACATACACTTGTAGATAATAATCAAATACTTTAACTGTTTTAAAATATTATAAAACGTACGTTTTCTCTACTAAACCCTAGACAAAAAAGAAATAATATAATAACTGGCGTTCATATCAGATGAGCTTACATTCTTTCGCAAGATAAAAAGAGAAAAGGTGAATACAAATGTAGATATTTATTTGATGTTTGTTTGGGGGCAAACGAACTTATGGATTTACTTTAACCCTGTCTAATGCACGTGAACAAAGTTTGAAGTACGGTGACATGGCATCTTTGTTTATTTTAGGATTGGTTTGAAATTTAAAATACACAATGACATTTTATTTTGGTTCCTTAAACACTAAATATCAGCAGCAGTCGAATTTGTATAATTATAGTTGCACGCAGACAAATGGCGTGACATTTTTGTTTATTTTAGGATTGGTTTGAAATGAAAAATATACACTGACATTTTCCTTTGGTCCCTAAACCCTAAAGATAAGCACTTGCCGGATTTGTATACTTATAAATGCTCGTGAACAAATGACTTAGCATTTTTATTTATTTTAGGATAGGTTTGAAATTTACTCCTTAAACCCTAAAGACTAGCAATACTTATAAATTTAGTAATACAGATATAAATCACTTGAAGTAGATCTACCCTACTTGTAAGTGGGCCTCAGCTACCACGGCGCGAACTATTCCACTCGAGTATGCCAATACGACCAACTGAAAGTGAAGCAATTTTACTTATCAGATTTTTATTATTAAACAAGCATGCTTTATCTGTGTCGTGGTTGAGCTTGACACTTTGATATTCTGTTCTTGAACAGTAATTTGATAATCTAACTATTAACCCAATTGTGGATAAAAATGATAAAAACCTTCAAATGTCATGCACGGAATTGCAAAATAGCTAAACACGAGGAATGGACAAGTTTGCTAATTATGATTGACGTTTTTATGGCGATGGGTGAATGCGTATGAACATATTGTATCTGTATTTGTATTCGCGTGTATGTGGTCACTGGTTCCAGTTTTGCTAAAGAAGTTTTTTTTGTAACTCATAACCAGTACAAGACAACAAGACTACCTTTGTGCAAAAAAACACTATGTTGGTGTAATACTTAGGTTTAAACCACATTCGCGTTTGACAGCTAACATTTGCATTACTTTAACTAGTTTACTCTATAAGCAAGTGTTTTTGGAGTATCACTTTCCTACGTATCTGCGTCTTTTCTGGTATTGCGTGGACAACGCGCATTTACGCATTGACAAAGCGGATTCCCAGTGCGACTATGACTATACTTGTTGTTATGGCAACACCAGTTTTCCGTTTACATCTAAACAGTAATTAAAAAAACACTATACCTTTGTTCGTTTTCTTCTAATTCAAACGGGAGACACCCATTGTTTTCTCTAATGTAGACATGCACGTAATATCCAGAAGCATCAGACTCCATATTGGTTTCTATAGACAACAAGGATTTATGGAAAATCTACTGGAAACAATTACAATGTGTGGGTATTTCCTAAGGTTGAAAGTCCTGTCACAGTGGATAATTCCTTTGGACTGGTTCCCGTTCCGTTCTGGTCTAATACATGATAGTTTAGTATTCAGGTGTAGTACAGTGTATCCTGGACTGGTTCCCGTTCCGTTCTGGTCTAATACATGATAGTTTAGTATTCAGGTGTAGTACAGTGTATCCTGGACTGGTTCCCGTTCCGTTCTGGTCTAATACATGATAGTTTAGTATTCAGGTGTAGTACAGTGTATCCTGGACTGGTTCCCGTTCCGTTCTGGTCTAATACATGATAGTTTAGTATTCAGGTGTAGTACAGTGTATCCTGGACTGGTTCCCGTTCCGTTCTGGTCTAATACATGATAGTTTAGTATTCAGGTGTAGTACAGTGTATCCTGGACTGGTTCCCGTTCCGTTCTGGTCTAATACATGATAGTTTAGTATCCAGGTGTAGTACAGTGTATCCTGGATTGGTTTCCGTGTAGTCGTGTACCATACTCACCATGTCACGTGACTTACGGCGACCAAATGCTTGGCACGTCACTTGACCAAGTACACGTCACGTGACCAAGTATACGTCACTACTCGGGAAGCCATGCTACTTTTATTGTTTTGTGTCATTCAGCTAACGGAGGATGAGACTCCGTTACGTAGCCTTCCGCCAGTTCGATTAAATCACTTCAAATTACATTTGAGTTACATTGGAAAACAGACGAACATAAACACGTTATGTTGTTTTAATTTAACATTAGGATTTCAAAACAGACAAAATACAATTCTGGTTCTCTAATCAAACCGCTATTTAAATGATTTTCAGACATTAGTATTTCCGAATGCGGTCGAAAGGCTGTTAAAACGGAACACAGAATAACGCCCGATTTGCATATTTGTGTGATATCCACTAAAATCCGCATCTAAATACATTTAGTCTACTTTTTCACGAGTTTTCAAAATTAGATGTGTATACAATTAAGGCATATATTATATATATATATATATATATATATATATATATATGTGTCTAGTTTAAATCAGATGCGTATATCTAGTCCGTTCAGGTCAGTAGTTTAAATATAGGCTGTTCGGGTCAGTAGTTTAAATACAGGCTGTTCTTGTCAGTAGTTTAAATATAGTCTGTTCAGGTCAGTAGTTTAAATATGGTCTGTTCAGGTCAGTAGTTTAAATACAGGCTGTTCAGGTCAGTTGTTTAAAAATAGTCTATTCAGGTCAGTAGTTTACATATAGTCTGGACGTCGGTAGTTTAAATATAGGCTATTCAGGTCAGTAGTTTAAATATAGGCTGTTCAGGTCAGTAGTTTAAATATAGTCTGTTCAGGTCAGTAGTTTGAATATAGTCTGTTCAGGTCAGTAGTTTGAATATAGTCTGTTCAGGTATGTAGTTTAAATATAGGATGTTCGGGTCAGTAGTTTTAAATTTAGTCTGTTCAGGTCAGTAGTTTAAATATAGTCTGAACGTCGGTAGTTTAAATATAGGCTATTCAGGTCAGTAGTTTAAATATAGGCTGTTCAGGTCAGTAGTTTAAATATAGTCTGTTCAGGTCAGTAGTTTAAATATAGTCTGTTTAGGTCAGTAGTTTGAATATAGTCTGTTCAGGTCAGTAGTTTGAATATAGTCTGTTCAGGTAAGTAGTTTAAATATAGGATGTTCGGGTCAGTAGTTTAAATATAGTCTGTTCAGGTCAGTAGTTTAAATATAGTCTGAACGTCGGTAGTTTAAATATAGGCTATTCAGGTCAGTAGTTTAAATATAGGCTGTTCAGGTCAGTAGTTTAAATATAGTCTGTTCAGGTCAGTAGTTTGAATATAGTCTGTTCAGGTCAGTAGTTTGAATATAGTCTGTTCAGGTAAGTAGTTTAAATATAGGAAGTTTGGGTCAGTAGTTTAAATATAGTCTGTTCAGGTCAGTAGTTTAAATATAGTCTGAACGTCGGTAGTTTAAATATAGGCTATTCAGGTCAGTAGTTTAAATATAGTCTGTTCAGGTCAGTAGTTTAAATATAGTCTGTTCAGGTCAGTAGTTTAAATATAGTCTGTTCAGGTCAGTAGTTTGAATATAGTCTGTTTGTTCAGGTCAGTAGTTTGAATATAGTCTGTTCAAGTCAGTAGTTTAAATATAGTATGTTCGGGTCAGTAGTTTAAATATAGTCTTTTCAGGTCAGTAGTTTAAATATAGTCTGTTCAGGTCAGTAGTTTAAATATAGTCTGTTCAGGTCAGTAGTTTAAATAAGATGCGATTATTGCGCATAGTTTCTATAATCTAATATCAACAGAAGATGTATAGTTTAATAGATAATGAACATGCTAGAAACTAGATAATTTCGATTGAAACAATCAGTGTATATTGTCATTTTCATATTACTACCTCAACTGAATAGTGCGGAACATAAATTACGCAATAATGAATTCACTTCTTTAAAAAAAGATTCAATGTTAAAACGCTTTATCATCATCGACTAATTACATTGATATATTGGCGAAAATGAGTGACAGAGTTGCAATTACGGCTTATCTGCTAATCTCGCGTTCTCACGTTTGAAACGAGCATTAATGATATCATAAACTATAAAGGCAGTAACTTAGTGACATAGGCTGAGAAAAAAATAGCACGGTAAGCAGAAGTTTCCGCTATGAATTATTCATTGTTATTTTTAACATCGATAATGAATTCGTATGAATTCATAAAGCGTAATTAAATTCTTGACTGTGCATTATATCATAGAATATATCAACGTAGTAGAGTAGCGAGTAGCAATGTTTCAGATGGCAATTTTGTAATAACAACTTTTTATAAAAACAGAGTCAGCATTTACGTTTGAACATGGACGTAGTCATTGTCGATGCTGGTTTTGGTTGTTATCTACCAAACGCCCAATTATAGCTATTATATATGATATAGAACTTGATAGATAGGAGATAAGCTCGACTCATTTCCTTTTCGGTTTAGTAAATAGTCCCATTATTCATTTTTATCAATATACCCAAACACGTAACTTTTCTAATTTATAGCTGCAGCCACGCGTGATTGTATCATTGAGGTTCTCCCAAAAAAAACACGTAATTGTAAATATCAAAGTTTTTATTATAGCAAAAAAAATATTTGGAAAGAAACTCAGCATATAGTTAAAATTATTTAATCAGACGTAAGAGACATTTGTATTGAAAAAAACACACACACTATAAACGTTATTTAACATTGCGATTGGCGCAGATCACGAACTAACCTCAAACGAAACTTCACATCATTTAAACGTTATGGTAAACACTCTTTAAGAAAAGAAAAACAACCTGAGCGTGTTTATCGTATCTAGTTACGTATATCTGGATTGTTAGAATTCTTCACACGTTACGAGGTTTACCTTTATTTATAGATACTGGTTATAATTACAGCGACTTCAGAATCAATTTTATGTTTCTTATAGTCTTTAAAACGTGCCGAAAACCTACAGATTTGCTGGCATTTAGCATGCTTATTTTCTCAAGTTGTCTTTGACATTGGGCCAAGTTGAGGTAGAATCATTTTTGGTGAGTAGCGTTAGTTTTTAAAAGGACGTCTTTGCTTAAAGTGTACATTTTGTTCGAACTGTCGGCGTGCTTCTATAAATCTTCGTGAGTTTTCGCCAAAATTCATAAACAATTTTGAGTTTTCGCGAAAACGGTAAGTTTTGCATTCAAATATATATTTAGAAAGAATATCATGTTAGTGCCTGATCCTATCCAGTTTATCAGGTGAGGCTGAGAAAAAATGAAGTCCGAGGCTGCGCCGAGGGCTTCATTTTGTTCGTGCCGAACCTGATAAAATGGATACGATCAGGCACTAACATGATATTCTATTTATCATGTTGAACTTTTAAACTCATTTAAATTAACTTTTTTTCCCATTTTTTCCACATTTTTTCCGTTCAAAACTACCCAGACGTCATCAAATATACCCTGACGTTATCAAAAGAAGTGCTGACGTCATCAAATAAGCACCTGACGGGATCGAAACGTAGCTGCCGAGATATGGTTTTATCTCAGGCACCCTGTTTCTCGGCAGAATTGTGCAGATCGACATGATAAAATGTATATATATTTTTTTTGTTTTAAAGTATAGACAAGTCATTGTACTTGATTAAATCTATAGCTGCCATCGCTTATCATTGACATGTTTACTTGAAGGGTAATACACATTTCGTTTTTGAAATTCCCTAGATACATGAAGATGGGCTTGCGTTACAGTTTTTTTTAACTGTCTTGTTTTTGTGACAGATTACGTTTCTAAAATAAGATCCATATAGCAAAATTGGCAGCATTGTGTAGTTGTCTCATCTTGATTTTGCTTTTTATGGAACAAGTTGGATCCATTTCCTCGTGACCTTTTCTCTCTAGCTAAACAAGTTGTTTCAGCGAATTAAGTAACATTTCGTGTGACAATTATTCATTAAAGCATTATATATTGAAACTGTCGCTAATGTTTCGTATTAAGGACTTGTAAATCACTGACAAGGCCAGCCATAACAAAATTTATGTCGGTGTGCTGTTTTCCTACTTTCCCGCAAAAGAGGATCCTATCCAAAATTTATATATGTAGTTATGTTATGTTTGTGCAATCACTATTTGTTTAAATCCACAATGGTTTTACTGTATTTACAAAAAAAACATCACGTACATACATACCCCTTTATGAAATCATGGTTCAGGAAACAGCAAATAAATACTTTTATAAAATGCCTTTTAATTATTATAATTTATGGAGCATAAAATTCGTTTAAATCTGAATATCAGATAAACCATTAACATACAGATCAAATGAAATTATTTATTATTTAACAAAACCTCGCAGATTTGTATCGGGTAAAATACGAGACTATAAACTTACTTTATATGGCCGCTGATTGACGGGCTCTTAACAGTATCATCTGTAGTTCATACAGGTATGAACACCAAAAGATTTAATGCCAAGATAATGATAAACTTGCCTTTTAAAAGGTGTACTGATTGGTCGATAATTACTTCGACAGCGGTTAACAAAGATATAGTTTTGTCAAGGGACGGCTGTCGATATTAAACATTGAACACACATCGGGAAAACAAATCTGAACGTAATATTGAAACAGATTTTAACGATGTTGAACATATCAGATGATTGTCAATTGGTAAATGTCATTATTTTACAAATGCGTTTTTTTGCGGCTTGCATACCGTTAACCTTTTTTTCTAGTTGACACAGGCATATCGTGGAGAACTCAAAAACCAATGATTTGGCTATAAGTGAGTTGCAAAGGCATATCATATTATAACTTATGAATTGTAAAATATAACAAAGGTTAATATAAATATAGCGAATATTTTGAACATATGTATTATGAATTCAAATAAAACCGAGCTTTATATCGCAGATAATTAAAAAAGAAGAGCTAGTTATTTGACTTCTGTATAAACTGAATTTCAAAGGCATATTAAAACTTGAAAGTTGATTTAATGAATTTAGATCAAATTATATAACTGAGGTTCATAGACATATCGCGAAAAACTTAAAAGTTGGCGTTATGCATTTTAATAAATTTTAATTTGAATAAAATATAGATATACTAGGTCTTTAAATATATAACTAAGGTTTATTTTCTTGTGAGCCTATGTACGTTTGAGTATGTAACTAACGGTGGTGTCAGATATTGCCAGGCCAAGGCCATGTTGAATACAGCACGGAGAATGAATAATTTACACAAATGTCTTCCAATTGCATGTTATTTGTGTGATTGTGTATATTTCTACGGACATTCAGCTACATGCAAGCAACTCGTGGTATTAAATATGCATGCATGTGTTCTCCAGAAGTTCTGGTAGTACAATGTGCATTACCGTTTTGAATATTCATAATTTTCCATTGCAGAGATGTTGAGATTCTACCTTATTTTCAGTAGGTGATTACTCGGTTTTTATCCTTAGGTTCTATAGTAAAATAAAAAATCTTTGGCAGATTCTTGTCAAGATGATCAAAAGTATGAATAGTTTGTTGTTTTGTAAGGGGCGTGTAGGTGTGGGGAAGGATCCAATTCGAACCTTCAATGCTTGCATTTTTACTTAATTCTAGATGGGCATTCCGATACCGTCTGTAATGTAATGTCACCATTCATGCATGCAGTGACATTGCGAATCCGAAGTCTGGGATTCGTTCTAGTAGTCTATACTGCAGGACTATTGTCTATACTGCATGGCAGGAGAATGTCTATATTGCAGCGTATCACGCTAGCTATAAAACAAGAATGACACATTGGTATATGACGGCAATCGATTGCAACACTTACAGCAAACGCGATCGGTTAATTAACCTCCAAGCAAGGCTACACAACTTAATTAGTATACATGGGGAAAAGATGGTTTTACACGAATTGTTTCCTAAATTAAATCTAGCCTGCCTTGTATAGAGATAAAGCAAACATTATTTTGCGCCGCAAGTGTATTTTTAATCAAAGCATCCATTGTACTTTTTGCTGTTGTTGTCTTGTCTTTTCGAGGAAAATGGGAAGACATTGACGCTTTTGTCGATGGCTTTGACAACGTTAAGCGGCGTCCCGTAACAGTACATCAGTTTACATGGGGTATTGACACTATTTATTTTGCATAGTTTGCTACAAGTAGATACAAAAGTCAAATTTAGCATTCAAGGAACACAGTCAACCACAAAAATAAACACCTACAAAGACTATTAAAAGGTAAGGTATGGCACCACAAACGTAAAAGGGTTGACAATATAGCAACACATGCTAGCTGGCGGTTTAAACCAGGTTCTAAGGAAAAACTACTGTTTTTACCATTTTTGTATTTAATGGTACTGTAGATTTCTATTGCTTTCAACCAGCAAATGCTAACGGCTCATTTAAAAATCTGCCACTTGTATTCATACGCGAAGGCACCTTGCGTTTTAACCGAATTACAACGTGTTCTCGTGATATATATTGAGACTGTTGATTAATTTCTTTATATTCTATCGACTGGATTGCATAATTCCCTAAGTTATAAGACCTCCGAGTACTTTAATAACTGTAAATCAACATATTCTGCCTTTAAAGTCTGATGTACGTAGTGTTCCTTTAATGTTTTTTCAACATCTGCGGGTAAAAACTCACGACAAAAACCATTGAATGTTTAATTATTAGCTCATTCGATTCTTCACTCCATGTGTTGTCATATATAACAGTTGACAGGAACATTTAGTTCATTTCACAACATTCACGCACTTACCCAATTCCTAAGTGTTTCGGTGTAATGCGAAAGTGGAACCATAATATTTGTTTTACTGATTTATTACCTAGTAATTATTTGAGTAATTATGTTCGATAATGGTAGACAGTAGCACCAGGACCTATCAGCACGTAGGCGTTTTGGAATTTATTTGTCAGACGAGACTTATGTTGCAAAAGAAATTACAATCTAGCAATGCAATGAAGGAACTGTCGTCGGGAAACCTTCTCTTTTCTAAATGTTGTACGGGAGGTGTTCAAAAAGAAGAAAATGGACAAGTTCACGGCGGAGATGTCTTTATTTACACTGTCCCGTTTTATTGGGATGACAGTAGGGTAGTACACCCTAGAACCTGGTTTAAACCCCTGACCGTTCCAAGGCGGTAGCCCTATTGTAAACCTTTTTTGTGTTTGTGACGTTATATGCCTTTATTGCCATTCATGTTTGTCCTTTTGCGTGTTTTTGGGTTTACTGTGTTCTGTGAAGCTGCATTTCCTGTTCGACTTTTATACTTATTCTAACTCTTAAAATGTCATAAATGTGTAAAAATATATAATAAAACACAGAAGTCATTTTGACAATATTGCTTAAAACGCACTTTCCGTTGTCACCATGGCAACGTCATGTCGCGCTTAGCGGGGGAAAATCCATAGCGTCACAAAAATGCACGTCTTTGGTTGCCGATGGAAAATTAAAAACTAATTTTCTTGGCAATATTATGACACCAAATAAAAGACTTATGCGAATACTTTTTGAACACTCCTCGTTTATTCAACTTAAAACAACATTTAAATATTGCTTGACAAGCAACCTTGAGATATGTTGTTTCTGCTACAACTTACATCCATAGCGCTCTAAACATTCACAGTCGCAAGCGTTCAAAGCAATACTCTTGCATCTTCTGCTTTATACGCTGTAGTATTATATACTTCTCAAAATAATTTAAGGACCACAAAATAGAAATTAATCTCTAATTTTATGGATTTCATATACATGTATGTAATGTAACAATTGTAAAAGAATACAAATAACTTAAACATTGAAAAAAAGACAATAAATTATTCATTTACGCACTTTAAAATATTACCCAAATTTAAACATACTCCTTAAATTATATTGAGGAGAATAGTTACAACCGTGCCGCGTTGAGCTATCAGTGTTCCGTCGAATACTCAAATTATTCTGCAATATGTCTAATAAGTGGGGTCAAAGACTCAAAGAACAAATATATATATATATATATATATATACATATATGACAAATCTGCCGAGGTGACAAACAACATGTCGTCTGCTCATTCGTTAACGTCTGGGCGGTCGCCATAGATCTCTGGCGTAAATAAAAATGTTCCTTCGCGACACCTCAAGTGGCGGTATACCTGTAGCGCGTGTGGACATGCCCCTGCGGCGCGACGATAAATTTGCAAAACTATGTAATTAATTATGAGTTTTATACCTAGTTGTGTACCGCGATAGCGTTGATAAGTGAGTAGCGACTACATGAAAGAGGTGTTATGATGAGAGGGAAAATGAGAATTCTGACTTTTTAACATGTTTTATGCCGTAAAATTTTTGAGATGTCGTAAAAGGTTTGCTATTCATATTTCAAACATCATAATGTTAGACACCTTTATCCAACCATGGTACATACTCATAAACAAACAAGGCACATACTATGTATCGTTTGTTTTATAACAATGACGCCGTTCTGCTGTTGCTAAACTGAGTAAGATTGAAGACGGTTGCAAGTGCCTGTGTTAACACAAACTGTCGTTGGTGTGTTTTCAAATATTTTTTTGAACACGGCTATCCCCACGTCTTTGCAACGCACAGGAAAGACCCAAACCAAAGAAACACGTAGCTCCACATCACGACCAACTATATCTCTGCGGCAATCCTCGCTGTATTACAATGGGAGTTTTAGCAGATCTCGGTTTGAAGTCTCATCCGAAGGATTGGTCAGATGTGAAATTATTGTGGTTTTTTCTTTACAAATAAAAACTTCGAGAATTAATCCAAATTCTGTTCTGGCTGGAACAGAATGCTCGATCCCTGGATGACTAAACCGATGTACTCCACCACGGCCTCACCCAACATAGATTGTGTAAGTTACATCACGGAAAGATTTCCGTAAAATCACAACAGAAGCCATCGAATTCTCGGCTAGTGCAAACATCTGCGAGACTTTAGTGCGAGTTGCTTTGCTCGATTTAAGTATTCTGTTCACGGTGCCAGTCGGGAAACTCGCTTTAACTATTAAACTATTTACTCTGATTTAAGATAAATCGGTGGCTCGGCATCACATTTCCAGAATAAAACACAGTTTTATGGCGCACTGGGTCTCAGATTTTGCACAATTTCTCCTTCCAAATCAAATTATCAACTCCATTATTAATAACTCAGTTAGACAGAAAGCATACATTTGCTTTGAAGTTTATTTCAAGCCAAAACCAAAATCAATTCTTAGGAACTCCATCTTCCTGTTAATAGAAAATAAATCCGACGGAAAACTAATTCCGTTTAAAGCCAAAGACGCTATCTTGTCTATAATCAATTCTAATTAAAAAGAAAGTAAATGCTTGCGAAAGATGGTATAAAAAGGCAAGGAAGAGTTTGAAATTAGTCGATACCGCGGCGGTAATGTACGTAAATTACTTAACCTTCGATAGCGGTATTGACTATCGTCACATTGTAAGCGTCTGCCGTCAAGATGAGTTAATCTCCATCTCCGAGAAGTATGCTGCTTGTCAATCGCTTGCAAACTGAGAAGTTGGCATTCAGGTTGGGCACAGACATATTAATAAATGTGTTATTAGGTCTCTGGGTTGGGTTGTTAAAAAGGCGACACTGACATGCATACATACGGACGACAAATACATACACACATGGATATATACTAGTTTGATAATGCAGTATAATCATGTATTTTCGTATTAGTTGTTTCAGATGCAATGTGCAATTGCAAGATGGCGGTACTTTAAGATATAACGTGTTCCTTTAGTGTGGCCATGTTTGGCGTGGTCTTCTTGTGAAGTTTTGAAATCGTAATATTTCTGAAAAATTGTACAAGGAAACATATGAACAACTTGTATTTCTGTAAAAAAATAAAACAAAGACCATGGACCCATTTTGGGTTACTTATATCTTCTGAAAGATACTATCGCCTGGCAATGGCGAAGTAAAACAATCTCTAATTACAACGATTAGCATTTGTGTTAACTATTTTGTAGCGATAAATTAACAATAAATACATCTGTAAGTGATCATGAATCGTGATTGAGACATGAACGCGCGAATTTTGGCGGAATGTACAAGTCATTTCACGCCTCATGTCGGCTGCTCACGGTGGGTATCAAGTCGTTCCGTCGAGGAACTCTCCGGTAGCGGAGGAGCGAAAATGATTTACACAGAATACGGCGGGAGTTATTGGAGTGGTCTGTAAACTAATGTACTAATTTTTTTTCAGTTTGTCAATTATCTTGTATTTATTGAAGTAATAAAAACAATAATATAAGATCAAGTGCTGTGAATTACAGACACGGTACTGAGAATTCGTTTGAAAAATATCACGTGACGGCGCTTGCAATCAGTACTGTTATTCATTCGATCTTTGAAGATCGCTGAGCCCGATACTTATATTTAGTGATCGGTGGTACATTTTCAATTTCTTTTGTTTTCTTACTTAATTGTCGATTCGGTGGTTCCACTACTCCGGCCGATAAAAGGCTCTGGGTATTGTTTAACCACTCATAGGATATGTTGTCTGCTTTTTATTTAGTCTTTTGGCTGTTACTTGTGATACGCAGGCTTCATAACCGCTGCTCTCAACTAAATTCCTTTTTGTTTATTTCGCTCTTCGGGGCATACAATTTTATTAGATCCGGGGACCATACGCCGCTGGCTATAGGGGATGAAATAAAGATACAAATATTGCTATATCCGCCGCCATATGCTTGCCATCTTCGGGATGGTTAAAATTCTGTACTGTTGATTTTTTAATACGAATATTGAGTTCTGCTCAACCCGGGGCTAGAGGGCGTGAGCGGTAGCTAGCATATTTCACTACCGTTCATGAACAGTCTCAATCAAACCGAGACTGCAATATTTCGTATGTGTCGTGCTCGGCCGTTTCCAAAGGTCCATTATCATACTTTTTTTTACAATCTGAACGACTCCTGTTTATTGCCATGAATATTCGTTTCGTATAACCATTCACATACTGCATATTTTTGTAATCGTTCAATATCGGAAACAACACTTGTGAATTGAGATATATATGTATTCATACGCCTCGTTATCTTAATGAATACGCGCTGAACTCATAGAACAAGGATCGTGTAATCAGACCTACTTCAAAATGCATTATGTTCAAGTAGCCCTCGAGTGCTGGTAATTGTCAAAACCTAAAATACTCTCATTTAGATATTTACCTCTTCATGCAAGGGTCCAGCCTATTTCGAGAGAGAGAGAAAGATCATGGACAAGAGAGACCTATATATACAATATATATATATATAGAGAGAGAGAGAGAGAGAGAGAGAGAGAGAGAGAGAGAGAGAGAGAGAGAGAGAGAGAGAGAGAGAGAGAGAGAGTAAACACACTCCACAATTAAAATATCAGTCCCTGCACAAAATCAGATTTCGGTTTTCTGCTTCTATTCTATATTGGGCGTTTTTAGCCTGTTTTGATTATTGGCCTGTTCCTTTACTTTCGTTTAGAAGATAAATTGACATTGACACTCTGTATTGGACCCTGCGATTCTCAGTCGATCATGTTATGTGTCTACAGCTTTGCATACCAGTGTTACATAACTTAAACTTTGAGCAGTGATTGAACTTTGAGCAGTGAGCTCGCTGCTGTAAGTTAGCAGACGAAACGTTAAATCCCGAACATATATTCTAGTTCATGCCAGGCTTCTCAGCCTGTTTAGATGGCCATTCTTTTAATATCAGTCTACAAGAAAGACTAACAGTGTTGCATGGGCTGAAATGACTGTGTTGATTTGTTTGCGAGAGCTATTAAAGAACCATTTGCATGGATGTATGACGATTTTATTAAAGAGTAGAATACATGACGATGTAAAAGGTGCCGAATGAATGCAGTTTTTTTCACGGTGTCAACACATATCTGAATTTTATTTTCTTAAATGTCACATGAACCCTACTTTTCTCAGCAGTTTTCTAGAGAGGAAGGGCACATTTCTAAGTAAGTGAATCTTAATAGTACTTCATTTTGAAAAACGACAAACCAGAAAGATTTGTAAATGTTATACTGGGCTCAATGGGATTTTTTTACTTCCGGTACACCGTTAGTGCAGAAACAATGAGTGGAAAACACAGGTCAAATACATAAACAGACCATACATATTAAAAAAATGCCTTTTATCACAAACAAGTTAGGGGTTATATAATTGGAAACTTCTTTCTATGTATCTACTGGCAGACTACATTTACCCAGTTATAAAATATATAGATCACGAATACAATTACATAATATGCATCATCATGGGTAGCGTATAACAGTAACACGAATACAATCAACGTCATATATCACTATAACACATCGCCCAACTCAATGGATCGGCTTCTTGCTCCCTAGGGAGAAAATTGCCTGCCAGTTATTTTTATCGTTATTTGATAGATTGATGTTTTGTTAGTTGACAGGATTTCAAAATATTTAGCACTGTTGATGAATGGTGTTATAACATGTTGGAGCAACTCTTTGCATTCAAGAAATTCTGCCCATCAGTCGGATTTAGTTTATTGCTTGGCCAGAGTGTTAGTTTTGTGTATACACTGCATAGATACCTGTTATTATTGAAACAGAAACGAACATGTCTGTTTAGTTGTTTATTAAGCATGGAGTATAATGCGTTTTTAATAAGACATGGCTGCATTATCTTTAGAGCGAAATAACATGGCGGATCATATATTCAGATGCCGGTGGTATGATTAAATACTTTCTATGCCATTTGACACCTTCCTGTATAAAACAAATGTAGTTTGGTACCTTCTTGCACTAACGAAACAACTGATTTATGAATGGACCCTTATTACATGACGTCATAAAATTCTTAAGTGAAGGAATATAGCAGACAAGGTAGAAAAAATGTCAAAATCGGCAGAAATGTCCTGTTTGCCCTAATGGAACGAGCACATCTCGAAAAAAAAGGGTAAAAAACGTTCGAAAGTTCATCATGGTTGTTACGTACTTGTAGTCATTAGAACGAATAAGCAGTGAAACATTCCCTGCAGCGTGCGCGTTCTGATCGTATCGTTCTATATTAGTTATGTGAAGTACTTTGTATTTTTTCCCGGGTGGGGCAGATTCTTTGTACAGGATGACTGATGGTTGTTTTGCTTGCAGCATGCAAGTCACAACAAAACTAAAAATAATGAACGATGCAACTCTCGCATGTCATGCTGAACAATGAATAGTTATCTGAAAAGCCTTTGAGCATAAATTGTATTGGTTATTAGTGTTATTGAGTGTGTTTCTTCGTAGCTCGAGATGGAATTGTTTTTGTTTTCTTCTTCAAAGTCACGAACATAGAGATGGTTATAAAATGGTAAAACATCTTGATCTGTATCGTGATTTATTGTTAGTCCTGTAGGCTATTCATTCCGATTACAAAGAGAAACCAATTACAACATTTCTCTCTCAAATACTTCATTAAAATTATTATGACATTATTTTAGTCACAAAAGCGTGGTTTTGTAGGTCATGTAGTTCACAGTTTGACCTCTACTGTATGTAGTCGGCTAAAGATGGTCCGAATGAAGTATTTGGTTTATCTTGGGCATATTAGTATGTTGCGAATGGCGGCCATCTTGAATTTGTACTGGAATAACGCTATACCAGAAATAGATACGATCAGAAGCCGGTGAGGAACCCAATTAACATATTGTATTAACTGGGGACTCGCCTTTGTCAGGCAAATTACGCCAGTGAAAAGTAATGCGGGCTATTTTATATCACGATGTCATCATTCGTACAATAAAATCATTATAATACAGTATTTTCTTTTCCATTGTATTCACAAACTTTTTTTTCTATACCGTCTAATATAAAAAGGTTGTTAATTATTTTTTCACATTTTTCTTACTGGATCTTCGCTCTTTTTTTCTTTCATCGCATCTCAAAGTAATTAGAAAAAAACTCTGCTCCTGTTTTGCCAATTATTGTCCGTATGCAGTCCCGAAGTTAAAAAGCGGGATAAAGCTTGAAGGTATTAAAAAGCTCCGTCTTTTACTTTCCTATAACATAGCAATCGCTTTTTGATTAATGTTCCAACAATGTGTGGCCGCTCGGAAAGAAATTTCGACAAATCATTTTACCGAACTCCTCTCAGCGTGAGACGGCATCTTTCATCTACAAATATCATAAGACGTTATAAATGTATTCTCAACTTCACAGAAACTGCCGCAATAGTCTGGTATCTGTCAACGGTTTTAACTTCAGGAGAATTTAACAGTAGCATACTGGTTAGATGGAAATAACACCGGAATTCAGGAATGTAAACTTTCTAGACGTAATTTAATTAAAAGTTACATCATCAATGAAGGTGTTTTTTTCTACAAAACAAATAAATACCAATTCTGTAACTAGCTTGTGTGAGCCGATTATGTGGAAATGATATTACAAAATCTCCCAGTTTCGCCAGACACGTGGAAGGATTGTAAAGGGATTGGGTGCATTCTGCAAATTATTTATCACAATTTTTATATTGACGAGTTTTACGTGCTGGTATTTTGGTAGCTTATTGGAGGCCCATTTTATAACGAACTAGTGTTTATGAAATAATCATCCTTTTGAAATTAAGTATCCACGCGACCACCACGACGTACGTAGAGATTACGGCCTAAGGAACAGTACGGTACTTGTTTCCAGAAGGAATTGGTCGTACCCTATGTTGTGATAACACATAGCAGGGTACGGAGTTAAAATGGAAAGATTAGAACGCGACATGAACACCCAACGCATGTCTATGTGGAATAAAAACATATCCTTTTTCTATATCTGTGCAAATCATATCTATTTCAATGATGGTGGACTGTAGAATTAACAATGTCATTCCTTGAAATATAATTGAATTCCAACATTCGTCGTTATAAACCAAAGCAACATAAATGTGGGCTTTGTAATGTTTTATACATCCATATAGGTTTAATTACTCCAAATCGACCGGATGTGCTCGCCTGATGCAGTCGAAAGTAGTTCTATTTAAAAGAGTGTTAATCGGTTTTATCTTAAAATGTTTTTATTTTACTGCTGTTTCCTGTTTCGGACTGTAACATGTCATTGATAACTTGAATGCATCTCGTCACAGACCTAATAACACTATTAATATGTCTGTGATCTCATCATGCTTGTGACAGATTTAGATATGAATGTCAAAAGTGAAGGTAGACTGGGTATGAATGAGGAAGAGGCTGAGCAAATGTTGACATTTGCCCTAGTTTTTCTAAACTTGCTACAGGTTTTTAACCCTTTCGCCGCCAGAGTCAAAACTATTGATTTTACGACCAGTGTAAGCCCTGATCAACATGCACACTAAATGCAGACTTATTGGGTTTACAATGTTAGCCACTGTAAGAATGTTTTCCAAAACACTTTTTATATAAAATATTGCCAGAAGATTTAAAATTCAACTTTTAGCAGACGACATTTGAAATTTGGCGGCGAAAGGGTTAAACATGATCAAACACAAATGAAACGCAATGGATGCATATATGGGTGAACTTATACCTCTGTCTGAGTCCTTACACCGTGTGCTGTCGGAATCGAAATGAGTTGGTCACGAGTTAAATAACCCGTATATGGACATTACAACTATTTCACCAGTCGTCACTAGTCAGTCAAAAAGCAGGTTTATGCAATTGATCGTTATTCTTTTGACTATCCCATGGTAGAATACTGTTATCTTAAAATGCAGGGATCCAGTAAAATAAACAAAACAAAAACACTGCCGGGAGCCAGTCTAAATTGAATTCATATTTTGAACCCACTTCAGTCATTTTGTTTGTTTTATCAATATTTTTTTACACTAATTCCTGTTTTCTGAAGAACATATGCTTTAGGCTAGATAGCGTCTTGTGCGGGTTTTCACTTTTAGTTTATTTCAAATCCTAAGATTGGAACCAGAAACGTTTTTACGGAGGAATTTTGAATCACAAAAGGGCTTGCTGCGCTGCTGGTATAGGTTTTTTTCATGAACGAACGCATATAGCTGTCAGCCTGTTGTTCATAACTCGCCATTCAACATTCGTTCGGTTACGGATTTTCACCCTACCCATTACCCACCGCGCGCTGTTATTAAAAGGCCTTTAAGGGTACATCAGGATTTTGATTTTGATTTTAGAATTGTTCAAATACATTATTTCTGTGTTAAAGGCTAGGGTTGAGCATAAAAAACCCAAAATGGCCCCAGAGTAACTTTTCTGATCAGTGTATGCATTATGCTGCTCAGAGAGGCTTAACCACAAATTTCTAAATAATATAGCATTTTTAAACCATAAAATTTGGCATGTAAATACATTAAACATTACTCTATACAGATATATCAAAATAATTGTATAATGTATTTATTTTCCATACTTTCTAGAACAAAACTTTTATTCCTAACTGTCAAATTTTGAATTTGGTGTATTTATTAATAGCTGTACTTGTAAAAATAAGATCAGTGATTGGTCAGAGTGCTGAAACCTTTATCTTGAAGCAGACGAAATACTAACTGGCTACAGTGTATACATAGTGACGGTGGACTCTACCGAACGCTGGGGTTTAACATTGATAGAAACATATTAAATGAGGCATACACCACTAACATAATGTACAGCGAACATGTAGAATAAATAAGGTATTTTCTAACTATATAATAATTTATTTGCGACGCAAGCGTCATGTTAAGATATCGCCGAGGCGCTCCGCAAGACAGCTGTTGATAACTTGGGCTGATTAATGATTAACTATTGCGCTTTATTATGTGAAACTGTTGATGTTCCATCTATATCTTTGAACCGTCTGAAGTTTAAATTTGTCATTTCCTATATATCTTGCTTTAAAAAAAAAGAAAGGAAAAAAGGTGTCCAATCGCCTGATGTACCCCCTTTAAATTGCATCAGTATTAAAAAACATGAAATTAAGATTTTTAAATGGAAGTAAACACCACCATTATATCAAGCTCAACCGAATAAATGAATGAATGAATGGTGTTTTACGGCACGTCGACACATAAATAGGTCATATTGTGCGCAAAAACTGGTGAAAGATGAAGAAATGAAGTAGTAATTAAAAAGTAATGTAGATATATAAAGATAAAACTATTTACAAATAAGGGATGATATGGTAGTAATATAAACTATATATGTAAATCAACAAATGCCCGTCATCGGGTATATAAATAAGTAAATATATATAAGAACATATTATAATGATTTATATAGTCTGATTTCTTTCAGGAAATCTAAAACAAGACTAAAATCTATAGTTTCATATAACTCTTTCATAATATTAACATTGTAGTACCTACACATTCAAACAAGATGTGTTTGACCGTTAACGGTGCAAAGCAGGGTATACATTCTGGTAATTGCTCACCTTGTACTAAATATGAATGAGTATAACGTGTATGCCCTATCCTGCATCGGGATAGGACATTTTCTTCTCGACGAATGGGTCTACTAGGTGTACCGGAAGTAAATCAAATCCCATTGAGTCCAATGCAATAATGTCCGAGCTTTCTAGTTAGCCATTTTTCAAAATGAAGTTCAAACTAAGATTCACTTACATATTCTTAGTCATGAGACCTGTCTCTCTAGAAAACTGCTGAGAATAGTAGGGGTCATATGGCATAAGAAAATAAAATTCTGATATTTGTTGACACCGTGAACAAACTGCATTCATTCGGCACCTCTTAAATGTGTTCTACTATCACTTTCAAAACTTTCAAGTTGATAAATAAAATCATCATACAACCATGCATATGGTTCTTAGCTATCACAAACAAGTCAATAAAGTCATTTCAGCCAGGAAAACAGGCCTTAAATACTCAAAAATGCCTTTTATCACAAAAAAGTCAGGGATTATATATTTGGGAACTCCTTTCGACTCAGTGATTTACTTCCTGTATACCTACTAGAAGAACAATCTCAACAGATATGCTAGACATAAACAGTAAACAATTTCTTATGATACCTGGCTACATATGCCGCAAACAATCAGTATCATTCTTAGGTACAGTTAGGAAAATTGAACACACAGTTAAAGTAAATCCTTAACGGCTTAAATTACTAGATGTATACTGGTTTGTTATCCTCCACAGGTGTAGCTAATTTCACAATCGTAATAAAAGTGAACATGGATTCGCCGCATCCACCGGGATACGTGTACCTATAGCCTCGTTTTAATCACATGTTTACTTCGCATTTAAAATGAACCAAAATACCCCAAAGATGCACGCTATTGCAGTGTATTAGTCGAACGACAGACGTATCATGGATTGTTTTATCCTTTTTAATAATTTAGAAAATATGCCCTTTCCAAGCTGGCTTTTCTTATTGTCCGTCTCCTATTCTATTTTCGGAACCAGACGATATTTGAAAACAGTCTAGACCGGAAAGGCGTTTTAATTACTAGACACACATATGGAAGTCAAGCGTCTGACTGACATTAGTCTTCAATCTATGAGATGTTCCTGATATGAATGCCTCTATTACCAACACAAATGTGACCAGACATATACTATTAAGAAGCCGTATATGTGACCATAATATATATATAATGCCGCACACAGTCGACGTAACCCGATTTCTCCATTCTTCTCTCATACCTGTCATATACTGGCATGTCATTCGAATTTCTATTGCGATCATTGATTTACGAAAACATAGTTCCACAAAATACGCCTTGTGGGAGTAGATGTCATTAATAATTCACGATTTTTTTACTCTCAATGTAATTATATAGGAAGTTTTTCACATTCCCTATATACATCGTTCTATGTTTAGGACGACATTTTATTTTTAGAATCAGCTGACTTAGTATGTGACACAACACATATGAAACACTGAACTTACTTCCGGTTTCAGTCGGTAGTTGCCTGTTTTTATTTCTTCCATCTTTTTTTTTTTTTTTTTTTTTTTTTCACAAATGCTTCTTGGATACATTGTAAAACTCATCCATCTGTTTGCAATTAATTTCCTTGTAGTTTGTAAATCTTTTAATCTTTAAGTGAAATTCACATTATAATTCCGCGGGGATTCCGAAGCCAAGTTTATGCAAACGCTTATAACTTTGGAAAAAACACTCTAAGCATATCACTCCGCAGGGGGGCGACACTGTTGAAATGATTAAATCGGCGTTTCACTAAAGATATTGCGTAAATCGAAATATCCAAAATCATAAAACAACTGGAGCAGACGAGATATTGGTGATTTTTTTTCTTTGTAGGGGTTAATATAGGAACGGATGTATTATTTCTAGATATTCCGTTGATAACCGCTGCAACTGATAGATGAAATCTCAAAACAAACTAGTTCTTTGTTTTAATTCGAAGTATTTTATCAATTGGTGTATTGTTTTAAACTGTTAAATGTTTCACGAGGCTTTAAAGTTCCTACCTGACTAACAATTTAAGTAAACAATTACTAATTAGTAAGTTATATTCTATTCACAAGTAACTGGTGATTACCGCGGGAAAAAACTCTCGTTAAAAAAAACCCACAAAGTTGCCATACTTTAAAATACGACCTCTGTTTAGATGCATCATCTGTGCATTTGTTTGTACAGCATCTTCTGACGGTGTCTTTATTTGTGAAAAAACAAAAACCCGTTTTGTTCTTAAATGGAACAAAGCTATTCAGACGTTCGACAATGCAGTCAGAAATGAGACCCGAATTAAAATGTCTCGTTTGATCTCACTTCTAGACCATTTCCACATGGATCCTCTTTGAATTACAAATTAATTCATTAGTGATCTGTTTGCTGTATCAAATGAACAAATTAGTAATGTAAAGAGTGTCCCAACATTCGCTCAAGAGCAAGCCATCGCGACTAAAGTGACCTTTCATCCGCCATTATTAAATTATAGGAACTTCTTTTTATGGCGTAATAAGATCCGGTCAACGACAGATGTTTGTATGATAACACTTGATTGGATGAAATTAAATAGTTTAGATTAATGCGCCATTAGTAAACAATGATTGCTATCGTGCAGAATGTCGCTGACCAATGCAATTAAACGTTTAATGAAGCAATAAAATCGTGACATATGATAGCTGCAGCCATGATTGTGTTTTGAGTCCACTGTCTGAGTCCACAAACACATTCTGACGTATAATATCTCTTTACTCCAACATCGATTTAAGTTGACACTGAGGTTTTTGGTTATTTGAAATATGTAATAAAACATTTCCAAATGAAGAAAACATTGTAAAGCATCGATTCTTCATTATTGTATAATGAGGCAAGTTAATAGGTATGATGACTTTGAGTGGGTGATACTCTACTGACTTTAAATGGGCAAAACTGCAAATAAAACACACGTGCTATGAAAGAGTCGTCTGCCACATCAAAGACATTCTGTAATCAAGTTTATTCTTAAATTCTTACTCACTTATTTAGATTTTTTATACAGCACGTGTCATAAAGGACGGGATTGATTTAGTAAATCATCAATCAAGAAATGAAAGAGAAAAATGAAATTGCATTATGCAAAACATATGTGTCAATCAAACACTGCATAATAAATGGCGCAGGTGTGCGGATCTTACGGTAAAGTTATTTTCACACCTGTCAGAAACGTCCACAACGTTATCTTTGTTGTGTAATCACGATCGATGGCTATCTAATTTGTCATTAGAGAATTTTCTGAAATGCTACTCTGTCATATTTATCAATTATTTTATCCACCAGTCATAGATGTAAAGAAACCGTTAAATAAATGCGTAAGGTGGAGATTACATTTTCACAATGTCCTGAAACCTGTTCACCCACTCGGAGAAAGGTCAAAATGGTCGATAATTTTAAGACTAAAGGGTGTCATTTCAAGATTATATAATGTCAGTTATCTGAAAATGTATGTACGTACGGATTAAAAAGGGAAAGTTTCTGATTAAAGTTGAGGAGGTCGACACCAAATGTGTGTAAGCAACTTGTAAATTTACTAAACTGCAGGCACTGCAGATTAAGTGTGACAGTTCGAATCGCCATGTTACAAAATGAGTTTGTGAAGAATTGAATTGAATTGAACTGAATGTTGTTTATCGGCTCACCAACACGTTATAGAAAAACGTAGAAATCCTAGAACCTGCCCTGCTCCACAGACATATTATTAATAAACAAATCTTAACCAATGAAGTAACCAAATATCACGTGGCACCTTAACTTTCCTTCTATCTTCTCTCTCAAGCATTCACTGATTTTGATGAGAATACATTCAAAAGATTCACAGTGAATAGCAAAATGGGATTATAATAATTTATGTTTATTTTCAAAATAAGAAATTGTATAAAAAGATGTTTAAAGTCATCATTTTTCGCTTTTCTCTTAAAAATCAAGCTTTTGGCATAGTCAAAGTTTCCGTCAAACTCCTTTTTTGCTTTAAATGTAAGAGAAAGCAAAATACTATCATTGAAAAGAAAATTAAATCTGTGATGGGAATTGGCATGAATGAAACTTGAAAGGTAGCGCCGTGATGTAATGGTTAGCATTGCGGCTTAGTAACCCAAGGATCGCGCGTTCAATCCCAGCCAGGACCGAATTTGGGTTAATTATCGAAATATTTCAAAAGTATTTCCTACCTTACCAGTCCTTCGGATGAGACTTTAAACCTAGGTCTGCTCGCTAAAATGCTTAGTGCAATACAGCGAGGATAAATAAACGCTTATAGGTAAGGAATGAAACTTGTATCTATAAAACTTTTCATGATATGTGTGTTAAAAGTTGAGAAATATTTTGTGAAATGTTCTCACTGTGCCACGTGAAATTTAGATAATTTTCGTAGTGTCCAATCTATTTGTTATTAGGTCTGTGCCTGCTTTTATATTCCTACCAGGGAGTAAGTCTCCCAGATTCCCACGGTTCTTGACGTTCTCGGCGGATACACGCCGGGACCGCCCGGTTGAAGTCCCATTCGACGGACGAGGCTAAGGGAAAGTGTCTTGCCCAAACAGACACCGACGAAACTCATTGGCACCTGTGTGGCTTGAACCAGGGTCCTTCGCATTCAAGTTCGCTGTGCTACCCACTTGCACCGCCAGGCCTCATCCCCACAACCACCACACACACATAGTTTGTGAAAAAAGTCTATAAGTATGCAATAATTTGTACAGTTAATAAGCATGGCATTGTTTGCGTTTGGGTCACAGTGTCACAGTAATCCTTTCCGTCTCATGTGAAAGTTCCAGTGTCGCTATAATCCTGTCATTGTCGTGTCTGGATCACAGTCTGGCAATAATCTTAGCAAATAACAGTTTCCAAGTTCTGTCTAAGTCGCAAGTTAATAACGGTTAATAATGCTGCGCAGAAATCCCAGACGCCTGGGGAAGTTTTTGAGTTATGGCTTTCATTAGAATAATTATGATTTTGTTTTTGTGGTAAGAGTTCGCACTACACTGACATATCGATCTTGTTAAGTAGGAAGGTATAAAAACCTGTCGACAGCCTGTCACCCCCCTGATCCTAATTAATGTTGGCATTAAGACAAGTCGACCCTCTGGTATTACGTTGTCATATAAGATTAACGGCTATCTATTGCTGATGTGTCCTAGTAGGTGAGCTAATAACAGATAAATAAGAAATAAGAAATAATATAAAGCTAGTAATCACATAGTCTAGTTATATATTCTGTCTAGCCTTTTAATATTTTGTCCAGTTTTACGGTTTTTTTTAACACGAATGTCGTTAAGTGTAAACTGATGCCATTCTAGGATTTTCCTTGCGTACGCCTTTGTTTGACTGTGTATGTTGGCGGTATATATTGATGGTATATGTTGATGTTATATGTTGACGGCATATGTTGGTGGATATGTTGATGGTATATGTTGATGGTAAATGTTGATGTTATATGTTGACGGTTTATGTTGGTGGTATATGTTGATGTTATATGTTGGCGGTATATATTGGTGGTATATGTTGATGTTATATGTTGGCGGTATATATTGATGGTATATGTTGATGTTATATGTTGACGGCATATGTTGGTGGATATGTTGATGGTATATGTTGATGGTATATGTTGATGTTATATGTTGACGATATATGTTGGTGGTATATGTTGATGTTATATGTTGGCGGTATATATTGGTGGTATATGTTGATGGTATATGTTGACGGTATATGTTGACAGTATAATTATGTTGACGGTATTTGTTGAATGTATATGTTGACGGTATATGTTGATGGTATATGTTGATGGTATATGTTGACAGTATAATTATGTTGAGGAATATGTTGATGGTATATGTTGACAGTATAATTATGTTGACGGTATACGATAAATGTATATGTTGAATAAATAGGTACAATGCATAATTTTTATTATGTCGATTGCCCGTTTTGAAGGTATATATTGAATGTATATGTTGATGGTATATGTTGATTGAATATGTTGAATGTATATAATGGCTTCGATTGAAACATAGGTAAAACCTTGACTTCCTGAAGTGCATTTTAGTACCTTCATTATAAGGTAAACAACACATGCTGTTTAACTATTCCATAGGATACATTTTCTTTCAACCTATCTTAAGTTATATAGATGGTGTCGATTTTTATAAATACTTTTTATAAGAACATAGTAATATTTATGTCTTCTTTTCTGATTCACTTCTTTCCGCCAAAAACATAAGTTTCCTTTTGACATTTTCATCGAAATTGCGACGGTCAATTATTATGTTTTTTGTTGTTGTTGTTTTTTAATTTGTTTTTTATACATCAATCGTTTATGTTATCCAGGTGTTATAAGCTGATGGTTTACAAGTGATTATTATGTGAGAGATTATCTAACAATAAAACATAAAACGACATAAAATATTTTAACCATATTTTTTTTATAATTCGCCACTATTTAGTAAGTATAACAAATCGATTCATCTAAATACGTCTTGTTTTATCTCACATTTTCCTTTTTACATTTTTGAAGAGTCAATTATTAATACCACTTAAATCCCAACAAGGATGAACTCCCAGCTTTCTGTGTGACTTTCAATAAAGTAGTCTTCTGTGATCAAGCGAGTCTCAGTGTTTGATGAATCTAACAGTTCAGTTTGCTGCCCTATCAAGAGCACTTCAACTTGCGCTTAGCAAACATAACTCCTATCTCTGACCAATTAAACACCTTTAACATTGTGAGCTGGGTGTGAAACACGTCCTGTTCGAAACATAATATTTTCTTTGTGCGAAGCTCCATGTTTTGCATCTTTTGCGATTTAGAAGTCTTCTTTATTTTGAAGAAGTATGTTAAAATGTTGGAGTGAATATTTGAAGAGATTAAGGCTTTTCAAGTCCATTAAATAAACGCAATGGAGTGTTTGGCTGAAAGATGTTTGTGGATCGTTCAGTTTGGTTCCGGCATCGACTGGACTCGGTACAAAGGTTCATACGTCGTTTTTCTGTAAAGCCAAAAAAAGAAATTAGGTGTGTTTTCTATTGCATGTTCTAAAAAATAGGGTAGGTCGGTAGGCATTTTTTGTTTGTTTGTTTTGGAGCAAGATATTGTGAGATTCTACATGTATTTATCTCATAAACCCCATACAAGTTGATGATACAACTGAAAGTTTCTCTGTGATGTCAGTTTACCTCGATATATTGTGATAAATCATTGTTCAGAATTTTTATTTTATTTATTTTTTATTAATTCTCTTTTATTTTTCATAAAAAGTTTTAGATTCGGCCCCTTAAAAATAGGGTCGGTCGGGCCACCGGAAACACAGTGTGTTTTTTTTGGCCTAAGCATAATAGTAGCAAATCCACCGTTTTATGAAGAATGAGTATTTTAAAGGGTTTAACGCAAGACTGGTTTATCTTCTTCTTTGATGATATGTAGTTACACAGGTGTTGTATTCAACCGTCGATTTGTTAAACGCAAATACGTAAATGTGCTTTACAGTTGATTTCGCTTAGGCGTTTTGATAGGGGCGTGGATAGTGTTTTGCTATACTAACAGAGATACGCAAATGAAACCGTGTCAGCTATTTAACAGTTTTAAGTGAGCTCAAAGATTTCAAGTTACTATCTTTCTTAAAGTTATATAATTTGCAAATAGATACAACTTAATTAAGTTTATAAAAAATATTGCAGTTCACGTCTCACGTATTTATGACATCAGTATTTCTGGCATTTATATAATGGCATTTCGTTTAAATTAAATTTCGAACATAGCTGTGTATAACAGGATAAAAACTTTATCCGAAATGGTGCGTATTGAACGCCCCTCGCACTGAAAACTGGCTGAAAAGCAAGCGTCTTGTAAGTAATTATTAATCACTTAATGTCAATCGCCTTGTGAGGTAGATGACTGTAAATTGAAGGGTTGCATTCTCGTGATATATCAATTAGTCCGAGGTGAAATAACATTAATGTGCAATGTGCCACTTTCCAGGCAGGTGGGCTCTCATTTTACCAATTAAATCTATTTTGTGCACATTACTGCAGAGTGTTCGTTTTCGCGTTAGATATTTCGCCCATGGTGAAGTTGACGCAATTATTCTAACGCCAGCCAAAAAATATATCGCCTACATTTCAAAATAAAGGAATAGTGAATGTTTGATTTCTGTTTCTTCTGCAGCTGTCTGCGAATAAATAACTGGTGTATGTAAAACGAACGATTTTATCCTCTAGAAAAAAACAGACACATTTCTGTAAACTGCACATGCAATCAGATCAGCATTATGGTTGGCTGCCTTGTTTCTACAATTTTGAACAATCTGGTTCAACCAGAGAAGTAATAAAATAAAGATTAGAAAATTTCTCTTTCCATACAGATAGTAAATACTCGAAATTTCGCATGTGGTCTTTAATTTGTAACAGTACGACTATATGAATTGTCTTTTCTTAAAACAGAAGTCTGAAAATTGCCTTAAATTAAAAAGACAATTATTTTGCATTGGTATTATCAAAACATTGCTATGTTTACTAAAATGTCAAAAGTAAGATTTAAAAATAAATCAATCGAGTATGACATAATTATGCTACATTCTGCTGTCTTTGTTGTAGGTTCTTCCTGTAACTGTATTTATTTGTAATGCTGGAATCTGTAACCATCTCCAATTAAAGAAAATAATAACCAGTATGCATGCATTCTTTCTGTCTTAAATATAAAAATGAAGTTGACGAACGAGATTTTGCAGTCTTTACATTATGTCTTACGAGAATATGTGAGATTTGAGTCAGTTCTTCTTATTTACCTATCTGATTCAACCGTTCGTTTGTGTGCATGGCCTTACTTTTGGTTATGGTTGTCTTTTGCGGTTCCAAAAACTGCCGGGTTCAACTATTAACTTGCTGTAGACTCTCCCGGGACGGGAGGTGTGCTCTCATGTGTGGTTATATTTTGTTTAAACTAATAAGTAATAACACAGACCATCAAATGACGCCTTACTTGTGAGACAGAAGTACTAATGGATTATCAAATTGAACTGGGACTATGCCTTATATAATGATCATTGCAAGTGCATCTTGGGATCGTGCTCGTACACACATTGCAACATTTCCGTTTACTTTACCCATCAGTATTATCAGGCGGGAGAAGCACACGTTTTGTTCCATGATCTTCCTGTAAATTTAAAACGCCTTTGAACTTTTGTTTGGTGTTTCACGTCATTTTTCAGCGCAGTTTTGTATTTATATGACGGTCAGTCTTTGTCATTGGTGAAGGCAGACCACCCACGTATTCCTGGGTAGAACATACTGTATGTCTCCCTCTAACTCCTGACTCTTGAAACACGAAGCACAACCAATTGCGATGAAAGTCCTTTCATAGTAAAGTTAACGCTATTGTTTCCAGTGGTGTATATTGTGATCCTTTTATGGACAAATCGATGACGTATCCTGCATCTCGACCATTGCTTCCAAAGAAAGATTACAGTTTCCGTTAATCAATTTAGTGATGCTTACCTTCCTGTAATAATTGTTGATTAAGGAAAAACGAAGCTTTTTTTTTTTGTCTAGAGAAAGTCTTGATTTGTCTGGAAGTTCGGTAACAAATCCTTGTGTCCACTCAATACCGTTAGATAAGACAATCCTTAAAATAATATAATGTGTTTGCTGTTACCCCACCCATAATTGCATAAATGCAGGGGCGGATCCAGGATTTCAGCTTAGTGGGGGGCGTAAGATTTTGGTCAATTTTCGGGTCCGTTTCTAGCCTCATAAAACGGTTGCGGTAGTGCATTGATAGGGTAAAAAAGTCCGTTTTCAAATAAAAGGATCAATGTGTTAATTAAACCACTCATTAGCCATTATGCTTCGAGCGAGCGAGAATTGTTTTTATACGAAATTGTTTGATATTTTATCTACAGTAACATGGACATACATGTATCACCCGGAATGTTTAGTGGTGGGGATGTGGGGGGGGGGGGGGGGGGGGGGGGCGCCCCCCACCTCCCCCTATAATGTTATAGAAGAATTGTTATAAAATGTTTAGACTCAGAATATGTTTTCATAAGATCAACCATAGTCTGCTGTCTCTCGGCCTTCCCATACAAAGGTCAACCATAGTTTGCTGTCTCCCGGCCTTCCCACACAAAGGAACTACTTTAACTACCGCTGACTGAGAATTTATTAAACTAATTACAGACAGAAAAGTAACTATTGCAAAACAATTTAATTGAAGTGTTGTTTAACGACGCCTCATCACATTATCTTTGATTATTTAGATCCGCAACAGAGTTAGATAGTGGAAGATTACATAGGAATCCGAGAACCGTGCACTGCTCTAGTCTTGATCATCGTCAACGCTTGATTGTAAATACAAACGTCTTGACCGTTTGAGCAGAAAACAAATTTGAATTTTAGTTCTTGAAAATAATGACGAAGTTTCCCTCTTTGTTTATTTATAAATGTATTGTCTTTCTGCCTTTCTGTATCTTGGATAGCAGGTCTTTCTGTCTCAGCCAATCAGAAACGATACCAGAATCTCGGCAAAAGTCAAACTTTGTTTAGAAGAACTGTTCTAGACGTTTGTCTTGAAAACAAACAAGTGTCGCAGATGATCTAGACTGGCACTGCTCTTACTATCGAATTTATTTAGATGGTTCTTTAACGTGCTCGGAGGATAGACTCGACACACGAGACTAAGACCATGCCTTGTCTTGCCTACGAACACACCGAAGAAACTAAGGAAACAAAGGAACACTACCATATTGCTGGGGATTTGCTCGCAAGACTGAAAGTCTTGAACTATCACCCTGTTAGTCCATACATCAAGTCTTATCATTTCAACACTGTAACCATGTTATTGCAATTTTATTACCTTAGGGTAATTATTATTGTTTTAACGGCCTACATTATCGGCCGTTCTTGTTAAATTAACCAATTATGCAGATAAGTAGGCGCGAATAGACACACATAGTTCAAGATTTTGTCAGTCATTCAACTTCACGTGTCTGATGTTTAATATGGAATTGAATTGAATAGTTGTTTAACGGCTCATCAACGCTTTTAAGTCGCCACAGGTAGGTTGGAATGATACATATGAATCTAGGAACACGTTCAACTCTTAATAACAAATGTATTATTATGGTTCTTTTTAACTTGGGGCATCCGTTGTCGAGTGGTTAGAGTCTCTGACTTGAAATCACTTGACCCTCACCGCTGTAGATTCGATCCCTCAGGGGACTTAGAATCATTAGGTGAGTAAGCTATCCAGCTGGCTTGCGGAACGTCGGTGAATCTACCCAGGTACCCGCCAGTGCACGAAAATTGTCCGGGGTCTTCCTCCACCAATGGAAGCTGGAAAGTCGTCATATGACCTTAGCTGTTGTGCTACTATAAACTGCAATTCAGTTCAGTTTTTTTAACTTGCTCGGAGGATAGACTCCGGTTTACGCCCCCATCGGACGGAATCGGTTTGCCGACAGTGAGGATCGAACCCGCGATCTCCGTCTTCAGAGTCGGACGTGCTATCCACTCGGAAGACAGGCGTACGGTACATAGCATATTATATAGTTGTGTAGACTGCATGGCTACCGCCTCAATGGTTAAAGTTTGATTTTGATTTTTAAGCAATCCGAATAAAGTGAAATATTGTTATAATTTTATGTTATCATTCTTTTCTGAAAAATGTCCACTCACTTGTTTTCTGATAGCTATTGTATAAACAAACAGAAGGGTGGTAGCCAGTCTAACAGTTGCGGTTTAATTTAATGCTATACTTTTATATACTGTTATATACACATATTGCTACACTCAATGTGAATGAACTTCCAAATAAATGAACATGTGTTACCAGGTGTTCATTCTCATTGCTAACCAGCGATTACAACCAGATACGAGGGGAAATGACAACACGTCACCAAGGCATACTTCTGAAATAATGCATAATTCTGAAATAATGCACATTCTGACATATGAGAAAAAGGCGCAACTCGCCATAAGTTCATAAATCAGTCGATATGAGAAAAATGGCAAGTCTTCACCAACCCTATATGTTATAATAGCGTAAACGGTTCTCCATGCCCTTCCATAGAAGAGTAAACATGTTGACAATCTGCTACACTAACCTCGTTAGAATTCGGGGAGCCTTATTATTAGTATGCAAATAACATCAACAAGGTCAAGGGGGTCTAAGAAAGACTTCTTCAGCTGTGTACTAACACCGGGTCAAAGGTCAGCGTTATTTTTACCCCTTGTAACTGCATACCCATTCTCAACATCTCGTACACTGCTTCGCAGCATGACTCGAATGTAATACGCAGGTTTCCATATTGGTTACGTCATACTAGCGTGACGCGCGTCAGATTCCCGCCAAAACGAATTTGCATTCAAAATCAAAGTTATCTTCAACATTTTGCAATGTCATTTAGCCGATTTCTCCATCTGCAGTTTATTTACGTGAAAGTAGTGATAAAACCTTCATCTGTATTGTAAATAACAAACATGCAACGCAAATCATAAATCTACACGTGTGGCAAGCGGCCATAATGTTTATGTAGCAACAGCTTAGCAACAGTGCACTATTTTCTGTGCCGTTGCCTTCCGGCTAACAGAATGTTAAGATTTTGAACATACCGAAGCGCCGTGATACACACGAGGCGGGATCCCCGAGGAATGACGGGATTGGCCGAGCGTTCACGATTTGACTGCATACCCTGTCTACTTTCACTTCTGAAATTTTTATCAAGAACTGTCAAATGTATGATGAGATGCATTTCCAAATGTCAAAAATGTCCGGAATACAGTTTCAGCCGAAATATAACGGGAAACCGCACTAAAAAAGTTTTTCTTTCGCTCCAATTCTGTTAATTATGTACTGTACCAATATATATATGTTTTAAAAAATGTTGAAATAAAATATGTTTAAACCAAAAAAGTTGTTTAAAGGGACACACGGCAATCTTCTTTTTTTAAAAACTCACGGCGTCCTGCTAGTTTTTCTGCTTAATTTGTTCAGTCATTAATATTGATTAAAAGAACAGTATTAAACAATTTGTTTGCATCTTACTAATGTTTGATATTATTGCACCAATAATATATCTTAATAATAGAAATAGTGAATACTGAAAAACTGATTTATTTAAATGTAACCAATGAAAAAGTAAAAATGATTCCGGATATATAAATCGAGACACCCATTTCAAACACTTCAAAATTGCCGTGTGACCCTTTAAAGAAAAAAGAAAATGTTAGCACACTTTTTAATACAGAACTACTTTCGAAGGCACCAGCGAGCATATCCGGCTGATTCAGTGCACGCAATTAAACCTAGACAAGAATAAAAAAACACGGCAACTCGTATATCGTCGTTATAAAAACAAATAGCCTTGTTGAAAAGTGGGTAATGCAGTTTTATTTGCACAAATCTTTTCTAATCTTTCACGACAACATCGTCAACGTTTGATAAGTGATGTATCAGGCGACAAGAGTAAGAAATAAAAAGGCTTTACATTTGGGATAAACTCGGATACAACCCTGCAATGTTTGTATAAATATCTAAAAACAATTTATTTCAACATACAGGTGTGTGCAACTCTGTTGCAACATAAATATTTAAATTACACATTTCCTCTTCAATCATAGTGACGCAGTACTTTATCAGATGCGTCCTTGTTCATTAATTATTCTGCATGCCTGCGTACTCGTCGTCTATTCGAACAAATTCGGACCACTATGGCATGCGCTTGGCCCGTTCTTCGAAAATTTAATTAACATGACCGTATATAACCCACGTTTATAGCGTTACGTAACGCGAACTAAAGTTATTTCCCCAAATCGTGCTTTATCAGTCGGGCAACAGATCTCGCTTATGTTGAAAATGGCCATATCCGTACAGTCAATACTTGTAGGTACGACTTTAAAGATTGTAGGCATATAGATCAAAATAGATCAAATACGATTGTGCTCGAAATCAATCGAATTGGGTATGAAAGTAGAGATATAGTTGGTATCTTAATTCAGTATGTAAATTTGCAAAAGCGCTCATGGCTTAATAATGTTTAGCGAATAAACACACCGGTCTGTATTAAGATAAGTACATATTCGCTGGCGCAAGATCTGAGGACAACACATCTTAAAAGTATGAACAATTATGCGTGACTTTATAATAACTTTGGTCGTATTTTGAAGACCCACCTTTTCACTTGATTGAAATTGTCTGAAGTCCTCATGAGATAAAATCAGATCAATTTTCGTCCCAGATAAAATCAAATTATACATATATATATATTGAGGTATGCTAAATTAATTGTGGGATGTTAGCGAGTAGTTCAACCGTCGACATAACGTTAAAAATAATTTTGGCGTTAACCCTACATAATCCCTGATTTCATTATTAAAGTATTTAAATATATATATATATGCTATATTAAGCAAACTGTAGTATTATTTAAGATTCCGTATTGTCATTGACTTCTGTATTTGAAAATTGTTTACAATACGTATACTCATGGACTGAAATTAATGGTCTACTGTATTATTAAATAAAAAACATATATTGCAATATAAAGAATGATTTGTATCTATCGTAACTGTCTGCGGTTTAGACAGACATTGTTTAGATTCTAGTATCTTCTTCTATGTTCACCCCACTGGGAGCTCGACTTGTAAGTGAGAAAGTGTCGATTCTTACGGATTGCGGGAGGAGTACAGTACTGGTTATATCCAGGAAAAGTGGGTAGCCGGCCTCCACCACAAAAAAAAATCGACCGTCATATATTTATTTATTTATTTATTCAAAATACAAAAGACCTTTAGGTCCATGAGTACACAGGTACAACGCAATACATATATACACACACGGCAATACATGGCAACATACACTGTCTATTTTGTCACATATCATTTTTTAAAGAAGTGTTTCAGTTCAAGATTCATTCTCTTGGGAGAGTAAAAGAGTGTATATTTATATATACTTCATCATGTAATGCATGATTTTATTACATACATATATATTTTATATATATTCACATATACACATATATATAGACATATATTATTTTTTTATTACTCTCAAACGTGTCTTATAGTCACTCGTGCGAAGTCTCAAATATGTAACATTTATAAGGTGTTGAAAATGACGTAAAACACCATACAAACACACCATGTTATTTTAAAAACTTTCAAAATCTACAAATATATAAAAAAAAATTAGCTTTATTAGTGATACAACGGTGACCCGTACAGGTGCCTTTAATCCAATCTCATAAGCGTACTATTTTTCATTCCGGGATTAAAACAGGATATATGTTCCTAGGTTTTTACTATGACAGAAAAATGACACCAAAGTTTAAATGAAATCCATCATAAAATAGATTCAAGCATCTCCTATTTGGTTCAATTTATATCCGGTTCACACACCTGATGCGAAACTTGGCTATACGAATGTGTCTAATTTGATTTTCTGTCAACCAGCCTGTCATTATCGAGTCAACAAGTTGTTTCTTTAAACAAAATTGACATGAAGGCATCAAGGTATTCAAATAAGTGATATTTTATCCGCGCAGATATATATGGCCTTTTTCTGATTCACACGACGTGTTAAAATTACGGTGTTACATCGTAGATGATAAAGGTTATAATAGCCTAAATGAGTCTCCATTGCCCTTCCATAGTAAAGTTAGAATGTTGAGAACCTGTTAAAAACTCAAACCTCGTTAGAATGCTGGGAAACTTACTTTATCATGCAAATAAACATGTCTGCTATTAAACATCAACAAGGAAATAGGGGGTTTAATACCTTCTAAGAAACATTTCTTCAGTTGTATACTAACACCGGGTCAAAGGTCAACACTATTTTTACCCCTTGCAATTTCATACCCTGTCTACTTTCACTTCTCAAAGTTATACCAAAAACTGTCAAAAACATGATGAGCTGCATTTTCAAATATCAACAACATGTCCAGAATACAGTTACAGCCAAAAAATAACAGGAAACTGCACTAAAAAAATGTTTTTAAAGAAAAAAAGATTAGCACTCTTTAATACAGAACTACTTTCGACTGCACCAGGCGAGCACATCCTGTTGATTTAGTGTAATTAGACCTATAAGGGATTATTTTGCGTCATGTTTTTTAATTAAACTGGTCGATTCAACCCTACAACTTAATAAAAGAACATTTTGACTTGTTTCGCAATGCCGAATGACTTTGTCTTGAAATTATTGCGATTTACCTGCGCTTGACCATGCACTAAATCGAGTCGATTTTGTCGCGAAATTAAGAAATAATAAAAAAAGCAATATCTCAGCAACCGTTCAACATTTTCTCATCAAATCAACTCTGGTGGCTTTGTTTTGCATCCCTGAGTATGTATACCACACACTTTGCCATATATCTTTCACAAAAATTCCAAAAAAAAAAAAAAAATCACATTTTTAGAGAAAATCAGAAAATTTGAGGAAAAGTTGCCAAAAACACTCTAAAATAGTCTCAAAGTCTGAAAATGATATTTTTTTCTCTGTTTCTGAGTTCACCTCACCTATTCAAACAAAATAAATGCCTAGAAAATCATTTTTTATGCAATTCTGAAAAATACATGATTTCTCCTTATAGGTTATAATAGCCTAAATGAGTCTCCATTGCCCTTCCATAGTAAAGTTAGAATGTTGAGAACCTGTTAAAAACTCAAACCTCGTTAGAATGCTGGGAAACTTACTTTATCATGCAAATAAACATGTCTGCTATTAAACATCAACAAGGAAATAGGGGGTTTAATACCTTCTAAGAAACATTTCTTCAGTTGTATACTAACACCGGGTCAAAGGTCAACACTATTTTTACCCCTTGCAATTTCATACCCTGTCTACTTTCACTTCTCAAAGTTATACCAAAAACTGTCAAAAACATGATGAGCTGCATTTTCAAATATCAACAACATGTCCAGAATACAGTTACAGCCAAAAAATAACAGGAAACTGCACTAAAAAAATGTTTTTAAAGAAAAAAAGATTAGCACTCTTTAATACAGAACTACTTTCGACTGCACCAGGCGAGCACATCCTGTTGATTTAGTGTAATTAGACCTAAAAGGTGATACCCGTTTCTATTGTAGCACCCGATCGCCTCGAATGGATTAATTTTCGGTAATAAAAATGTAAAAATAACAAATTAAATTTGTTGATGAATGGGAACAGCTTCAGGTCAACTTCAATAAAGCGATATCAGTCGGGGCACGCTGTTAACTTGGGTTCTGTTCTCTCGGTTATGACGGGGAGTGTACTTGATTTGCGGTGATGGGTAGTCCCGGCATGACGGGGTTCGTTGATTTGATTATAAAAGGTGTTGACGTTTTGGACAGGTGGCGAGAAAACGGCGATTCAAACGAAGGACGAGGTATTCGCATGAATGACGAGTTATGTTATGGTATTTTTCGTAAAACCATGCCATTTCCTGTCTTAACATATACTTTCGTCTTTTCTTTTTAAAAGAAAAAATCCTTCTTACTGCTCTAATGTATTATTAGCACTTGTCAAGAGAAAAAGTGTTTTATTTACCAAGTATGACATGGCACCATCTGGTCTGTCACGAGTATGACATGGCACCATCTGGTCTGTCACGAGTGTGACATGGCACCATCTGGTCTGTCACGAGTGTGACATACTTTTGTCTTATACGTTGATAAAACGATATTAACCGATCTAGTAAGTTATCTGTTCGAAATTGACTGAAACACACTGGTGTAATGATGAGTAGGAAATAAGCGCTGAGTTCGTAGTATGAGATTTAGGGCGTTCGTGAAGTATAGTTTGGCGGCTGGTTAAAGTCCCACTGACTACGAATCAGTAGTGTTATTATTTAGTGGTAATTTGGGGTCTCCGAGCCCAATTTTCGAGCCCAACCCTCCACATACATATATTTTTTAATGGACTGTTCTGTCTTTGAATTAAGAACATGCCATTTATGTAACATTTGGGAGTTTTTGGAAAATGACTGATCAGCAGCCGGACATTGTAAACCCTGATCAGCCGGCGAGTTACTCGCAGGCTGATCTGGGTTTACGATGGACGCAAAGGCTATTATAGTCGTGCTTAGCGGGTTAAGGGTTAGCGTAGAATACCGCTTAGGCCGCTGCTAGTTGACATTAGTGGTGTTACACTTTATATCACCTCTGATGTGTTACACTTTATATCACCTCTGATGTGTTACACTTTATATCACCTCTCACGTGTAACACTTTATATCACCTGTCATGCGTTACACTTTATATCACCTCTGATGTGTTACACTTTATATCACCTCTCATGTGTTACACTTTATATCACCTCTCACGCGTTACACTTTATATCACCTCTCATGTGTTACACTTTATATCACCTGTCATGCGTTACACTTTATATCACCTCTAATGTGTTACACTTTATATCTCCTCTCATGTGTTACACTTTATATCACCTCTCACGCGTTACACTTTATATCACCTCTCATGTGTTACACTTTATATCAACTCTCACGCGTTACACTTTATATCACCTCTCACGTGTTACACTTTATATCACCTGTCATGCGTTACACTTTATATCAACTCTCACGTGTTACACTTTACATCACATCAGATGCGTTACACTTTATATCACCTCTCACGTGTTACACTTTATATCACCTCTCATGTGTTACACTTTATATCACCTCTGATGCGTTACACTGTACATCACCTCTCACGTGTTACACTTTATATCACCTCTGATGCGTTACACTTTATATCACCTCTCATGCGTTACACTTTATATCACCTGTCATGCGTTACACTTTATATCACCTCTCATGTGTTACACTTTATGTCACCTCTCATGTGTTACACTTTATATCATCTCGCATGCGTTACACTTTATATCACCTCGTATGCGTTACACTTTATATCACCTCTCATGCGTTACATTTTATATCACCTCTCATGTGTTACACTTTATATCACCTATCATGTGTTAAACTTTATATCACCTCTCATGCGTTACACATTATATCAACTCTCATGCGTTACACTTTATATCACCTCTCATGCGTTACACTTTATATCACCACGTGTTACACTTTATATCACCTCTCATGTGTTACACTTTATATCACCTCTCACGCGTTACACTTTATATCCCCTCTCACGTGTTACACTTTATATCACCTCGCATGCGTTACACATTATATCACCTGTCATGCGTTACACTTTATATCACCTCTCATGTGTTACACTTTATATCACCTCTCATGTGTTACACTTTATATCACCTCTCATGCGTTACACTTTATATCATCTCTCATGCGTTACACTTTATATCACCTCTCATGTGTTACACCTCTCATGCGTTACACTTTATATCACCACGTGTTACACTTTATATCATCTCTCATGCGTTACACATTATATCACCTCTCATGAACATGAAATCGAGTCTGCTACTTTTCTGAGTTGTTTTTGTTTATTGCTTCCTCAAGAGATATATTGTTTCAGCATTTATTTCGAATGTACCATCATCTCACCAACTTTACACCCTTGTAGTTATGCACATTCAAAAAAACTGTGTGTTAAATAAACGATGACATTTTATCTTTTATCTAAGTCACCCTTTGATAAACACCCGTAATACTCCGGACGATAAGATGAACAGATGTGTTACTTTCATTTATAAAAAAAAACGTTCAGCAAATACAATATATTTTCGATGCGGCTTGAAGAGATGTAAACTATTATGAGAACCTGTGCAAAATAGCCAGGAAAGTTTCATTTAATTGTATCAAAACTCAGTAACAAGCGCAGGAATAATATTGATGTGTGATTAGGCGGTAAATAATAGCTTATTTACAGATAAGTAGTCCTATTGGCGCTGGTTTCCGTGTTCCGTACAAGCCTTCTACATTCCGGTGTAGATAATAGGATACTGGCATTGCAACCAGCGTAGAAACTGATGTTGTATTCTCGTGGTTGTATGTATCTGTGTATTTTGCTATTCATGCACGTGAAAATATTAGTGTTCGGGCAGAGGACATCTAGAAACGTTTGACCTTTGTTCGGGTACTGTGTAAACTTTACCTTATCTTGCTGTACGCACACCATGCTTTGTATAGATGGGTCACCGAGTTGCCACTGTTTGTCTGTGTTTATGAATCCTGAATCAATTCCTCTCCTCTCTCGCCTCTCTCCAATGTCAGTCTCACCGAGTGGTGAAGTGCCTAGCTGAACATTGTTTATTGTATATAAATGTGTAGCTGTTATGCTTTTATACTAGTAGGTACTTTCTGAATATAGTCTTTCAAAGCTCTATGTAGAGTCACTCTTTAAGTCATTGAGTCAATTAGGTGATAGTTATCTAATATAATAATTGTAATTGTAATGTATTATTTGTAATAAGTGAGACTGAAATAAAAATAATTGTATTGTATCTTATCGTACCGTTTCATATCGTATCGTATCGGTCACATAACGTATCGCGTTATTGCATTACTGCTCTAGATCATGTGTCCAGTTTGCCGGGTATAGGTTTGAGTTTGTATTTCTGTTGCTTTTTTCTGTGTGTGGAAAATCTGTCTCTCTCTTATCCAATCTGCGTTCAGAGCATGGACGCAAGGATATATTTTATGTTTTATAAGCACACTATCCATCATGTTTAGTGTTAGCAGGTAACTACGGCCGAGATGTATTCAGCAGCAAACATAGCGTTCACATGCCGTGTCTGACAGCTATACGTCGGCGTCAGCTACTGTGAGAGACTAACCTTTCACAACCGTCAATCTTCATTAGTAGCAGACGAACTATCATGAAATTTACAGCGCCGTGTTTGTACTCTGAATTTGAGATAGAAAAAACTGCAGTGAAGTTTATGTACGAGTTGAAACTGAAAATGATTGAAACGAGGCGTTGCTATTCAGTTCAGGATAGTTGAGAAAGAAAACGTTCATGAAGTTTATGTTGGCAATGTTTAGACCTTTTGTAATCGAGATGGGCGAAGAAAGTGACTTTTTGACGTTAATAAGACGATTTGTACCGAAATAACCGACCCACTATCCCCAGTTGGATTACATTCGGGGTTTCACATACAAGTACCTACAAAGTAACTTCTCCAGCTAAGGTTGTCTGGCGAAAAACATATTGTTTTTATTATAGAGCGAACCCGTTAGTATCCACTTTTAAACTTTGATCCCGCCCACAGTGTGACCTTTCACCGCGAGTTTGACCTTGACTTTGATGTTAAGGACATAGTACATCCATACATAGTCATGTTGTCAGTAACAACTGTGTACATTATCATTTACATAACCTCCACCGATTCAAAATGACATGAATATACGGACGGACGGACGGTCAAACATACTGAAACAGCGAAGGTCTAAACCATATGGTTTCTATTGCGAACCATAACAAGAGCTAAACAACAACGATATATTAGTATAGGAGCAAAGGTATAAATAGTAGAACAGGCGGTAGGAACGAAACAGAATATATAGTGAAGAACACTCGGGCGACATAGGTGGCAAATACATAATTATGCTGATTATAGAGAAAATAGGCAATCAGAAATTCAGGAAATTCGAAATATCTACATAAATTATACAATTTAACGTCTTAATTAATTTTTCAGATTGACTTATAACTTTAACTCAGGTGGTCTTCTTTCATAAATGTTTTATGGTCTGAAGAAAATTAGGCAATCACACATTAGCTATGTGAAGTTAATGTGGAGTTCATAGTTCGGCGTTCGACTTCTTTAGGGTTATGGTAGCTCTGTCGAATGCCGACCTACGAACATGCGACAACTTCCCACAGCTAGTTACGGTTATTAAAAATGACGAGGATGGTATGAAAATATGGGCGTTTCGTTAGCACGTGTTTTAAGTATACTATAAACAACTATTAACATACATGACCTAATGCCATAATCAGGTTAACCTCTGACATGTAATTACACATAGGTGGCATGTGTTCGTTAATACATTATATAACGAAAATATAAACTATGTCAAGCATAGCATAATGAACTCTTCTAAATATATTTTGGCATATGTTTTAAATATCATGCAATATAATGTTATATCATGCAATATCAGGCACATATAATACAACTATTATATAACGTTATGCACTAACATGCAATAGCATACAATATCATCTAATATCATACAGTATCATGCAATATCATGTATTATCATGTAATATCATCTAATCCCATGCAGTAGCATGCATTATCATGCAATATCATGCAATATCATGTATTATCATGTAATATCATCTAATCCCATGCAGTAGCATGCATTATCATGCAATATCATGCAATATCATGTATTATCATGTAATATCATCTAATCCCATGCAGTAGCATGCATTATCATGTAATATCATGCAATATCATGTATTATCATGTAATATCATCTAATCCCATGCAGTAGCATGCATTATCATGCAATATTATACAATTATGGACTTTTCAGCTGTTATACATGATGTGATATGCACCAAAAAAATCATTATTGACCGAGGCGATAGCCGAGGTCAATAATGATTTTTTGGTACATATCAACATCATGTATAACAGCTGAAAAAGTCCATAACTGTTTTATTATATAACCCTCAATTTACAATTATATAAAACAGGTCAATATCAAAAAAACAATTATATAAAACAGGTCAATATCAAAAAAACAGGTCAATATCAAAAAAACAGGTCAATATCAAAAAAAAGGTCAATATCGCTAGATATTTTTTCTAAAAAATTACTTTTTAGCCAATGAAAACGCGTCTATTTATAGGTTATATAATAACATGTAATATCATGTATTATCATGTAATATCATCTAATCCGATACAGTAGCATGCATTATCATGTAATATCATGTAATATAATGTAATGTCATGTAATATCATGCAGTATCATGCAATATCATGTAATATCATATAATATCATGTAATATAATGCAATATCATGTAATATCATGCATTCTAATACACCCGCACTATATAGCCTAGTTTAAAATATCTCGTTATATTGAACGATATTTTTGCAACGTTAGGAGAATAAGCATTGCGCATTCCACATTGTAACGTATGCAACGTTAGGAGAGCAAGCAAAGCAATGCGAAAGATTTCATATGTGTGCGTTATTTTCACATTTTAGGGGTATTAGAATAGAAATAGAACATCGTTTACGGTGAATTATCTATAATATATCACGGTTTGTCGTTCAATTGTAAACAATAATTTCACTCGCGCTTCGGGCTCAAACCGTGATATATTAAACGATAATTCACAGTAAACGATGTTCTATTTCTTAAACATCAGGTAATACCATGAAACTATTATGTAAATGTGTTTAAATCATATCACGTAAATGTCATATGATTGCGTAATATCATATCATGTATATATCATGTATATATCATGTAAATATCATGTAAATAATAATATAAGGTTTAATATTACGTAAAATAATCTATCATGTTAAATATCACACATATAAATAGCATGTAAATAGCATGAGAATATCATGTAAATATCATGTAAATACATATTATGTAAACATCATGTATATATCATGTAAATATCATGTAAATAATAATATAAGGTTTAAATATTATGTAAAATAATCTATCATGCTAAATATCACACATGTAAATAGCATGTAAATAGCATGAGAATAGTATGAGAATATCTTGTAAATATCATGTAAATAATATCATTTAATATCATGTAAATACTGTTATGTAAACATAATGTATATATCACTGAGGTTAAACATATCATGTGAATACTGTTATGTAAACATCATGTATATATCACTGAGGTTAAACATATCATGTAAATACTATAATGTAAATGCGATATTACGAGCAATTGCTAGCAGAGCAAGATTAACATCTCAAAAACACTAAGGTGGCTTTCTTTCGGCACAGCAATAAAACAAATTCGTGATTTATATTAAAATGTTCTCCATTTATCATGCTTCTAATCAGGTTTCGACTTTTACGACTGCCGACAGGATCAGCGTGTTTATAATAAAATGTATGCAGAGAAGTTGTAAAATGTACATAAATCATATCACATTTAAAATACTCCATTTTATGATGAAAACTTGCAATATGCTTTTGATGGATTCAGTCATCGCCAGCCACAATAAAGAGCTCGTAAACACGAGTAAAGTACTCATATACATATATATTTTGGAAGCGCTGCGGGGTAAATTTTGCGAATTTTGTCTTGTATCTTGCATCGACTGGCACCCGTCGCTTTGTGCTAAACTTTACAACGGGACTTAAATAGTTAATTTTGTAAAATTCCAGTTTGCTAGACAACGTAATTGCTGGGAATTTTTAGTTTCAAAACAGATTGGATTTATCGCAATGGGGAACAATAGAACAAGAAATAAAAACACTGCACAAACTAGCGGTAACACAGAAAACATACGCAAGGATCACCGAGTCATTTTGAATCAAAGTAAAACGACACATGTAATCAACGACGTTTTCTTCTCGAAAAATACAACTTTAGAACAATATATTATTAAAATGGGTTTGGGAAGATAGGTCGTTGTTCATAGTAGTTCACATTCAGAGTTACGATAAGGGATAGGACGACCTTAACCATAACCCTAACAAATGTCAAACTCCTAACTAAGAATACGAAGCAAACGTCTCACTCCTACCACTATTATTATAATCCTCAGGTCATGCAACTGGCCCCATTGGCAACAGTTAAGGTGTCGCACCACTCTATTAATCTCATACTTCTAATAAAGAAAAGGAACCATCAAATGACCAACCTCATCACACTAGTGTTTCGCAATTACAGACGGTTTAAACAGGTGACTGGTCCGTCAATTGATTTGTCATTGAACGTATTAGTGCCTCACTACCCAAGCCCCCTTGTACCGACAACAGTCCTATTCCTTAGAATGGGATGGATGGACTTTTTAGCTTAAAAGTCGAGCTTCCAGTGGAATTCGAACCCGCAGCGGTGAGAGGCGAGAAGTTTTCAAACTCACCGTCTTTACCTTTCCGGCCACGGCAGTGCTTATACCTTAGGCAAAAAGACCACTATAATAGGTGAAGTTAGCAATATTAACTCGTAATAAAAGATGAAAACGAGATAAAACAGATAAACAAAACACACAAGTGATGTCCTCTCGTTCATCACAATCTACTGTTTATATTCAAACAAACTTTATTTATTTTGTCCTTAGATGTGTTTCTAATTTATTATTATTAAATAAAGCTAGAATGCACTAATTCACCTTTTAGTTGGAATTTATTTTAATTCCAATATATTATAAGGACTTTTGAAACAGATTACTTGCCAACTCGTGAAATAGATCACATATGTGACAAGCTTTATTCCAGATGTACGATATAACAGATTTTATCGTCTAGTTAGATGGCCTTTGATGTTATATGATTTGCGAGTTTGCGAGTTTTGTGAATCATTCGGTTTTATGACGGGTTAATCCGCTAACGCCTTCTGAAAATTCATCAAATGCTGTCCTTTCAATGATAGGACAAATTTTTGATTCATTGGACACGTGACACGTGTTTATTTCTTCATTTTAGTGCTGAATATTTTATGTTTTATATGTTCTTATACTTTTAATGCGGCAATGGCATATATTTATTAGTAGATTTATATCATGTATGACAGTTCAGGTTCAGGATCGTGAGATGTGTCACAGACCGAACAAATCAATTACCGAAATATTTTAAATAATATTAGCGAAAATAAACCCTTCGAGAATAATACTGGATCAGCGGCTTATCTTACCTAACTAGTCATAAAACCCAGGGCCCGTATTCATAAAGCAACTTAAGTGGAAAATATTACTTAAGTCAAAATTTAAGATTTTCACATATTTGCAAATATCCTTATTAACCTCTCAGGGTCATTACAAAACATCTGTTTTAAGATAAATAATTAGCTGTAGGTGTTATTTATCCATAACAGTACTAGCAACATTAAGAAAACGTCTTAAATCGATAGAAAAAGGGTGTTTAACATTTTGATAAATGTTTTCTTAAGTTAAGATATTGCTATGAAGATTTATGAATACGGGCCCAGGTCCTCACAGACAACCAAATGCACGCACAGACACTAGTCCAGACCTAGCGGTCGGTGGGACAGGCTTCTAAAAAAATAATCTTATATTTCGGAAACCTATATATTGTATTAAATGTGAAAGTGTCTGTCCTTGGTTGTTCACAAATATTGCATTCCTATATATAATTTTGCTAAGCAAACGTGCATCTCTGATCGAAAGTTGCCGTTTTGAATCAATCGTGAAAACTCGCCCAATCCCGTCATTCTTCGGGATTCCGAAGCTGTGTACGAGATGTTGCGAATGGTTTTGAATTTTATTATCTCCCTTTAATGTTCTATTTACTCATTTTACTGAATTCCTTGTATCGGCACCATTTTGCCACAGTCTTTTACATAGCGTGCGGGTAGGTGAATCTCACTCTATGAGCTATTCTTGTCGTGTTAATTGTGCATGGGATACCTCCCATGCACAATTAACACGACAAGTATAGACCATCGTCTAGACTATCTGCGACGCTTGCTTGTTGTCAAGACTGTTCTTCTAAAAAAAGTTGACGCGTCAGAAATTTACCAAGATTCTGGTATCGTTTCTGATTGGCTGATACGGACGCACCTTCTGTCGAAGATATACAGAACGGCAGAAAGGCACTAAATTAATAAATAAACAATGAAGGAAACTTCAGCATTATATCTACGAAGTAAATGCGGATGGTAAAAAACATTACAGATATGTGTTTCCAGTTTCAGGTGTTTTTTCTGCATAAACGGTCAAGACGTTTGTATTTACAATCAAGCGTCAAGATGATCAAGACTACATGGGAGGAGGATGCGTGTGATTTTGGGAAGCACATATCAGCATCTGTTGAAACCACGCATATGCACATGTTTGAGTTGAGCATCTCTTATTTCCGTCGTAGTTCGCCTGGCAGATTTGTATCTTGGTTGTTCGCGAATTTGTCTTCCTATATATTTAGGCTATACTTTCGTATCATAACTTTCGTATCATAGGACGCGAGTCTTTTCTTGTTTTTAAAAATAAAATTTATTTGAAGATATGTTACATTTATTTTGAAGAAAATGCTACCCTGTCATAAAAGGGATGATTAAATAAGTTATTTCCAGTTAATGTATTTTGAACGACACTGCTACGACGTTCATCCTTTTGTGAACAAAACTTATCTCTATAAACCCGGCATGGATCAGACCTTAAATGGATTTTTCTTTTTAAAATTCCACAAAATACCGCTGTGAGATATTCACTACGAATTAAGCAGCGCAAAGAACCCGTGAATTATAATTCAACACTGTTTTAACTACATATAAATACAGCGGAAGATACAACGGTTCTGCGCTAATATCTCAAAATATGTTTAAATATTCACGTCCTTTCACTTGAATGTAAACGGAACTGTGCTGCATCAATATCATATAAATAGGATTATGCCTTATTAAATATAATTTGATAATTTTAAAATGAGTTCCTTTGAAAGGTCACGTCGGTGGCGATACCATGCTTAGGCGACTCATTATGAGGAAATGATGCCCATATTTTGTAGTTATGCTTTCAGGTTTTTGTCCCGTGAAGCAAACTTCAAAGACCGCCAGTCACTTTGTAATAAAACATATTAAGTACTAGTATGTAAATGGTGATAACGACAAATATATTCATACGCAGCAGCGTGCACGGGTATTAAATGGGCACGTGGCATTAAAGTAGTTATCAAACATTGCAGTTTACACCCCAGTATCATTTTGGTTTTACATCTCTTGCATACATATAAATACGCGGCAATATAATTTGGAGTGTTACAGTGTTCTCCGTTTAATATTCTACCACAGGTCTACATATATTACTGATCAATATTGACGCACATGCGTCCAAAATCTTCTCGCCTCTCACCGCTGCGGGTTCAATGAATAAATGGTGTTTTACGGCACGTCGACACATAAATAGGTCATATTGTGCGCAAAAACCGACGAAAGATGAAGAAATCAAGTAGTAATTAAAAATTAAGCTAAACTATAAACTATTAAAAAATAATGAATGAATGGTGTCTGCGGGTTCAAATACCACCACTGGGAGCTCGACTTATCAAGTGAGAAAGTGTCGATTCTTACGAATGGTGGGAATATGTAGTACTGGTTCTATCCAAGAAAATGACGTGGTCTGCCTCTACCAGTAGCATTCGACCGTCCTATTATATGGTCTGCCATGTGCTAAAATGACGTAAAACATAATTCAAAGAATTGTGGCGACGGGGTAGGGCGATGGGTAGTTAGTTTTGGGATGTTCGGTGGGTCCTTCCTGAGTCATCACGCACCTATTGCCGAGAAGAACAGTGGAGTATTTTGTCCTCCCCGACCGATCACCCACCTATTGACGGAAATACCTCTCATTAGGGTTGGTCACCTCTTGAGGGAAAGTATAAACGGGTCACCATTATCATGATGGTTAAACATATAAAACACGCGGAGAAAAGACATACTGCCCAGGACGAAGACCATTAACAATATTTTCTTCCACAAAACCTATAAATTATATTAATATTGTTTTTATCAATTTATGCCGTGAAGTACTATTGATGAATCTGAATGCATCAATATCGGTTTAATGCGCCGAAAACCGGCAATGCTTCACCATAACTCAGTAGTGGGAAAAATGCCATCTTCAATAAAGGACACATTGCGACCTTTAGTGGGGCGTAAATTAGATACATAATTTATACAATTTCTCACCATTTTGAAAATGTGTATATTCATATGGATATAATTCAACCTTCCGCCTGGATGTGCTCGTCTGCTGTAAAGGTTTTGCAGAATATGTGTACCGTAAAGTGCGGTTATTATACTGAAACGTTATTATACTGAAACGAAAAAGAAACCCAACTCGGGAATTTCCTCTATATACTAGTATTGTATATACAATATGCTGTTGTTAATCGAATGATACATGGCTACGTAAGACCTTTCTTTTTGGAAAAAAATACTAAAACAACACATAACACAGCAACTAGTGTTCCTTCAAAGTTTCATTATTGACAGAGTATGCGTTTGGCTCAAGCATGTGAGCAAACTTAGGATACACGATTTTGCAAACTCTTTATTAAATACAGTACTAAAATGGCTCAATTTTTTCAAAGAGGAACTTCAACATTTATGAATTTCTTGTTAAAAAAATGTACTGTGATTAAAACGTCTACAACATCGCAGTTGTGTCCTTTCTCTAACTAACTACAGTAACTTTTCCCACGAAACATCTTGGGATATGTTTTGAATATTATGTGGAATTAAGTGTGCAGTATATACATTATATAGTGAAAACTGAGTTGCGTTTCTTTTTCGCTTCAGTATAGTTATTTAAAGTGGCACTCCGCAGTCTTTAAGTGGTTTTGAAACTATAACATTAGGCAAAAAAAAACACTGTGTTTCCGGTGGGCCGACCGAACCTATTTTTAAGGGGCTGACCCTAAAAGTTTTTTTGTTTTTTTAATTTGTTCTGAACAATGATTTATCACAATATATCGAGGTAAACTGACATCACAGAGAAACTTTCAGTGTGTCACCAACTTGTATGGGGTTTATGAGATAAATACATGTAGAATCTCACAATATCTTGCGCCAAAAAGAAAGAAAGAAAAGAAAATGTCTACCCTATTTTTTCAGAGCATGCAATAGGAAACACACCTAATTTTGTTTAACCTTAGCACCTCAGTTTATAAATCAAGTATTGGGTTTACTTTAAACCTGCTTGTACGAGAATATATCCACTATATAATTAATATTCTACTATGGGTTTAAATATATTATTGGTGTAATCCAACAATATTTTGTAAAAATGAAAAACAATTTACTTTCAACTATTAAATTATTTATTATCCCACATGGGCTTTGGAATCTTTATGTGAGGAAGCTATACAGCTGGCTTGCGGAACGTCGGTGGTTCTACCGATGTGCCCGCCCGTGCACGAAAATTGCCCGTAGGGGCACCAGGAGTCTCCCTCCACAAATGGAAGCTGCAAAAGTCGCCAGCTGACTGCGACTATAAAATCCAATTCAATTCAATTTAGTTAAAACACTGCCTTTGTCCCTTTAACACTACCATAATTTTTCATTGCAGAGATGTTGAGATTTGATAATATTTTCAGTAGGTAATACAATTTGTATTACTCGCTTTTTATCCTTAGGCTCTATAGTAAAATAAAAATCTTTGGCAGCGTAAAAAGACGATAATTTTCAAGGTTTTGATTTTGAAAGCTACATATACTGAATCAGTTTGCATGAATGTGCATGAAATATGCAGGGTTTTAAAAGAATCACACTGTAGATACGTTAATTTTAACTGTAAACTTGGTTGAACATCAAGTATAATGAATGAATGAATGAATGTTGTTTTACGGCACGTCGACACATAAATAGGTCATATTGTGCGCAAAAATTGATGAAAAATGAAGTATTATTTAAAAATAAGTGTAAATATATAAAGATAAACTATTAAAAAAATAAGGGATGATAAGGTGTAATATAAACTATGTAATGTAAATCAACAAATGCCCATGCCCGTCAACGGGCATATAAACAAGTAAATATATATAAGAACACATTATAATGATTTATATAGTCTGATCTCTTTTAGGAAATCTAAAACAAGACTAAAATCTACAGTATCAAATAACTCTTTCATAGTATTAACATTGTAGTACCTTTGACGCATAGGATCAAAGTCTACACATTCCAATAAGATGTGTTTGACCGTTAACGGTGCAAAGCAGGGTATACATTCTGGTAATTGCTCACCTTGTAATAAATATGAATGAGTATAACGTGTATGCCCTATCCTGCACCGGGCTAGGATAACTTCCTCTCGACGAACGGGTCTACTAGAAGAACGCCATTCTCCGAGTAACGGTTTAATTGAATGGAGTTTATTGTTAACTGACAAATCCCAAGCGGTTTGCCAAGAGCTACGAATATATGTGTTAATACAACTTTTAAAATCAGTATAAGGTAATTTGGTATTAGATATATGTAAATCTAATGCTGTCTTAGCAGCACTATCAGCTCTATCATTACCACGTATTCCTACATGGCTTGGAAGCCAGCAGAAAATAATAACATTATCAATTATAAGAGAATTGTACTTTTCTAAAAGTTGAAGCACAACTGGGTTATCATGTTTCATATTACCCAGTGCTTGAAGAGAGGATAAAGACCGAGTTTATCACCTACCAGAATGTATTAGGTATGTCTTATTTCTGGTCACTGATGGGTCAGTTCTTTTGATGATGCTCTATCAAAATTATGAATTAAGGAACATGTATACAGTTCTTGCTTAATTTGGCAATGAATGTGTTCGTTTCTGAAACGTTTATTTTTGGAGTCTGCGAAGTATTATTAATAAATACATTAGTAATTCGTTTGTATGTATGTGATAACTTATTTTGTAATTATATACAAAAATAAACCACCCAGAAAAAAATATATTTGCCTTTATGAAAGTATAAACTTTATTTATTTGCATCGATTACGAAACAAGGTACATACATTCCTTTTGCCGGTGGCGTGGGCTGGCATTCTATACATTTTGTTCGCGAACACCATATGTTATGGCAGTTATTACTCGAACAATATTATAGGTTACTAGTATTGCATTTGTACGGAACAGTACGCACACCAAACGCGCACCAAAGTACGCTTACGATATTTATTTTTACTACCACCCTGTGATTTACAATCACCCTGAAATATCACGGTTGCATCAGATAGTAAGAAAATACACATTGTTGTCTATGGGGATTTAGCATGGGAATTTTATGTGAGGTATAATAAAATATTTTACGAGCATTCTTATGAAGGCATATACTAAAACAATCATTAGGCCAAACAAAATAATATGTGTGGTTCAGGTAACACTGGAAAAAAAAATTAGGGTATGTAGGTAGGCTTTTTTTTTCTCAATAATGAATTCAATTCTGATAATGAATTTAATATGTTTAAATTACTATACCCTGAGTTCGATTTTTCTGCATTATCAACAATTTCTTCTTTTTTTTTAATTATTATTATTATTTTTTTTAATTTTTTTAATTTTTGCATAAAAAGTTTTAAAATAGGGTCGGTCGGGTTACCAGAACCACACATATTTTTTATGTGGCCTTACTAGAGTAAGCGTTTTAGAAGCTTGCATACCCTGATATGTGATATATCGATTCTCCAGGATCACACTCAGGAATAAAGCCTCTCGTGAGATCCTGCAGCTATGCAGCCTGTCCACTCGAAGTGATACCAGCTTCCAGAACATTTAGCTTCGAGTTTGATCCTGGAGATATGACACAAAGTGATGCAAAGCTTCCAGAACACATAACTCCAATACTGTTCCTATTATCCATCATTTCATTATGTGGGTATCATTAATAACAACAATTAAAAAATGATGCAAAGCATCAGTTCTCCGGTAAGGATGTAACGTACTCCGGTAAGGATGTAACGTACTCCGGTAAGGATGTAACGTACATCTGTGTCCTCGATTCATGAGACTGCTACACAGCGTTTAAAATAAAGTGAAACGGGACATGCGCAGTGACAGTACAGTAAAAAGACGCGTCCGCTTGGTGGCGGTACTAGTGCTTCCAATTCGGTCGTTTAATACAGGGCGCCCAAATTGTATTTTATAGACGATATCTTACAGATGTCTTTTTTCATGCATATGTATGCGTTGATTGTACAATAAGGTTCACATATATATGTTTCTGTATCATAGTGTGTCGTTTATTATACAAAATAATCTGCATTAAGTCAAATGTTAATGAAAAAAGCGGGACGTACACGCTCCGTTTATTTCATTAAAATGAACGCTCCGCCTTTTAAACGTTATTTTCAGAGTAATCATTATTTATACACAACAAATAAACTTTTTTTTTTTAACAGTTAATTCATGCACATACACTTCTATATAAACAGTTATTTTAATATATTATCAATATCGTATCAGGATATTGGGTGAAACTAGTACGTTAATAGTTCTTTACAAAAAACAAAAGCACTGTCATTAATTACTTCTCCTTCCAGTGCATGTTAGCAAGCCTAAGCACATAATAATATATCAATTTTATTAAACTGTATTTCGTATAATCTCTTTACGCTTAATTCATGATTGAAAATCTATCTTCAAAGTGTTGACAGAACGAGAAACATACACTCAAAAGTCAATGACGCGGTAGATTTCCTAGTATCTAAGCGTCAGCCAATGTGAATTGCACTGACTTTCACGACACTGGGCCATTCAATTCCATCACATAATGTAACAACCATTAATTGAATTGTAATGGACATATCGGATTACCTTGTCGCAGTCTCGTATTCTTCGACAATGAATAAATCGATATATCAATGGCAGTATGTTCCCACGTTTCACGCTCCACCGACACAAACAATACCGCTTGAAATTAAAACCCGGATTGTAATAGGCAACTTATGCATTGGCATAATTTCCAAACGATGTTCTCCTTTGACATGGAGCAATTTCATGAATTTCCATATTTCTACTGAATACCGCTATCCGCTAATCACTTGGAATTTATTACTGTAACGGGTAGGTTTAACAATGCACCAATTAATATGAAAAGTATGGTATAATATTACTTCTATTATTACAAATGTTAATGCCGACTCTTTTCAATTTACGGAGCTATTTACGGAGCAATATGTAAACTATCATAAAACGCATGCTGTAATTAAGTGTAGACAATTATAAAATAAACTGACTAACGTGGATTAATGGATGAAGACTCATCACGCTATGTTTATTCAAACAATTTGTTTTAATAATAAAGATACAGATCATGTAGTTTAACGACACAAATTCTCTCAACGTCTTCAGGGAAATTATGTATTCACTCATACGATATTCTATTAATTCCATGGCTGCATCATTATTCTGTGTATAGTGTTTTATTGAGCAGACGATGGTAATATGATGAGTTGTCTGTCAAAATTATGATGTGCCGGCGTAGTTGACATTGGATGTTTAAAGGTTTATTTTGCACTATTTTCAAACAAGATTTATTTAAAAGGGCACTGTAAAACTTGAAGAAAGCTAAAATAATTATCAAAATACCATGAACAAATAAAGGAGATATGCATAACCTATTGAACATTTGCAAAGAAACATAAAGAGAGGCAGCCATCTTGGAACGATAATTGACAATATACTAGTATCTTTTAAAGCAAAGAAAGTCACTGCAAATGAAACATAAGCATAAAATGTATACATTTTACATTTGTATAAATGTAAAATGTATACATTTTATGCTTATGTTTCTTTTTAATCGATTTGCAGTGGGTCTTTTTTATTTAAAATATATTTTGTCAATATGCCATATATTTTAAAAAGACGCGATGATGTCATCTTTTTAAGATGGCCGCCTCCATTGATGTTTATTTCACATTTTCAATAGGTCATATCTTCTTTATTTTTCATGGTATTTTGATAATTATTTCATCTTTATTCAAGGGTTTCAGAGCCCTTTAAACTAAATTTGTTTGAAAATAGTGCATCAACCCCTTTAAGCAAATGGGTAGATATTTTTGACTTTTTCTTCAAATTGTGTTCATGAACCATCAGAGTAAGACAATATAGCTGTTGTAAGCCTCATTTACGGATAGCACTGGTATTTGTATTGATTCCGTTTTAACAGTTGAAATTTAAAGGAAATGACAAGTTGTTTTCCTGTGGCATCCGGGTTATTGCATTTAGCAGAGCCACGCAGACGAGCAAAGTAATGATTATTACTGGTACCCAATGAAACATGTTAATTGCGCAGCAAGAGTGTTTGTTGTTGTTTTGTAAGACGGTAATGCATAAAGTATAATGACGCAGCACTTAGGCTCGTGCCGTAGATTCCATCCATGATCTACTACAAAACAGAAAGCCAGCGGGATGTTTCCAAAACCAGATGTAATATGTCAAACAGGAAGTGCAGAATTCACAAAACGCATCCAATCAAAAACACGCATTTACATCAACAATTGCACATCTATATATTTAAATATATACTGTGAGAACGAATACAAAATAGTTGGCAAAAGGGAATTGGCAAAAGGGCGGCTGGAGGTTTGAGATTCTGCACGTTTGCTAAATATTGTGTTTTAGCTTATTAGGTCATTCGTGTCTAGACCCTCTTCTTGTTAAACAAATACATTAAGCATATTTCTTAATTTGGATATCGAGTGCTATCGTCAGATCCAGCACGCATCCGCTAACACGCTGTTATTAGCAGAACCTTTTAGGAGTAATTCGCGTGAGCCAAAAGAAATAGCCATAATGTCATTCGCTGCAAAAGTAGAATCTCCCAATGGGAATTGCAAACTAACACGGAATTTGAATTGAATGTGAATCTAGAGCATGATTGAAGTATTCATCGTCGTCTACATTATTGTCATGTTTAGCTTATCTCCATTTCATATTCGTTCATCCGTTCATTTTTGTGTGTCCATTCGTTTACTCATTCATTCCTACGTTCCTGCAGAAGCTTGCATTCACCCAAGTTTACATGTCATACTCCGAGTTTAAGATAAATGGCGTTTAAAAGAAACTCGTAATGGTGAGGGAATATTTCCTGTAAGAAAGCATTCGCTTATGGACATCCTACCTCCTAATCTACATCTAGCACGGCAATATCGGATGTTATTTTAAAACTCTATACAAAGCTGCACCATCACCAGAAATCGCGTGCAGATATTCCATTTACGAGTCCCAATTAATGTATGCGACGTGTTTTGCGGATCTCCTGGAATGGGAACGTTGTCATTCGTACAGATATGAATCATGCCGATTACAAATGACAGGTTGAGAACATATAAGAGCAGATAAAATGTCTGTAATTGTGTCATAACGTTGTTCCATGTCATTACAGGAGAGCAAATATAGTTGTACATACTGAATCAGTTTACCCAAAAGTATACACAATGTACTCGGTTTTACAATATTAAAATTAAAGCCGGTTAACTCTATAACACCCGTAAAAGATAACTGCAGAATGAATCTGTTTCAGAATGTGTTGACATGTATCGAGTAAAGTTATAGAAAGCGTTCTGCAAAATCATTGTTTGACGATGTTTAGTTCAATATTTATGTAGAATTAAACAAAGCATGCATATAGCATAACTATTCCCTACATGTAACAGGAGCTGACATACGTGAATGGTACCTTCAGACGTCAGCCTATCAGAGAATACTGTTATGGAATAATCAAAGAACGATCCGTTTTATATTTCCTTCCAGGAATGGAATGGAATGAATGGTGTTTTACGGCATGTCGACACATAGATAGGTCATATTGAAGGCAAGCTTACAGAACAGTATATTTTGAGTTCGCGTCTCGTAATATGACAAAGTATAAACAGATGTCATCGCATACATTGTTGTCGTTGGAAAGAAACATAGCATACATGACTTAATTCCCGTTTTATTGGGTTGAGGTAGGGTAAGTGAGAGGTTTGGTGCACCCTAGAACCTGGTTTAAACCCTCAGGGTCCTTTTTTGCCACTGACCGTTCCAAGGCGGTAGCCCTATTGTCAACCCCTTTGTGTTTGTGATGTCTTATTTTGGCTTTATTTATCTTTAAATTTGTTCCTTGTTTCTGTGTGTTTGTGGTTGACTGTCGTCCTTGAATGCTGCTTTTCCTGCTCGATTTTTATATCTATATTTAATGCAAAGCACCATAATAAGTGACACATATATCACCTGCGACACAGCGTGTATATTGTTCTGTTTTTCATCTAAAGAAGGCGTTTCGCGGTTGCTGCATTTAAAAACAATATTTAACTCCGCTGGTCCATTTTGCGATTTTCCATCGTCCGTCCGTCTGTGCGACTGCCACTAGGCGGGTTTACCCAAAACTTTATGAAGTTGATTTCTCTGGAAAATGGCTAAAGCAAAGCTATACTTCTACTAATTTCAACATAAACATATTTCATTAGCCATACAATACACCGATTTGAAACTCTTGCATTCTGAGTATCTCCTGATTTTAAGGTGTGTGAAGTTCGTTTCAACATTAACCCTAACTCTAACTAAAGCTAAGCGTTAACTTCCCATTCAAGTCTATGCCTTTATCAGTTTTGCAGAGTTTATTCGTTCAATGATTTATGTTAATTATGTGTCACATTATATCAGCTACCGTACATGTACTACACGCATATATAGTTATAATATACGAGTTTAATTAGGAATCAAATTTCACGTTGTATGTCTGTGGACGGTTTTGTTTGTTTGTTTGTATGGTGTTTTACGTCATTTTCAACACATGCAACGTTATATACTGAAAGGTAAAAGAAACGCATAATAGAAATTTCCGCTATATACTGTATGTGTAATATGATACTGCAAATCGAATGGTACAGGGCGACATTAGGCCTGTCCTTTCGGAAAGAAGGTTTAAACAGCACCGAACACACCAATGATTACCCCTTTAAAGTTTCATTATAGACAGAATGCACATTTGTCTCAAGCAGGTCAGCAAACTTAGGCTTTGAACGTTGCAATCTCAAAAACAATACTGAAATGGTTTGACTTTTTCAAGCGAAACTTCAACATTAAAGAATTTCGTGTAACAAAGTATACTTTGATTAAAACTTCTACAACATGACAGAGTTGTCCATTCTGTAATTAGCTGTAGACCCTTTTTGTAAAAAACACGTTGAGATATATCTGGAATATTACATGGAAGTAGGTGTATATAATAGTGTAGTATAGGCAATTGTTTTGAGTATGCGTTTCTTTTTCCTTTCAGTATATATGACGGTCGATTTTTTGTGGTGTGGGCGGAGTCGTTGTAATAGTAATTAAAATACCATGGTTCCCTCAGCTGGTTCCTTTACATTTCAATCGTTCCAAACGCCCGATTACCATATGTGCTACAGTATACAATTTCCTGACTAGGAGGAGAGAATGGTGCTATTTTTCTTGAGACAATTATATAAAACAACGGGGTGTTGCATCAAGCTATTGTCATATCGATACCACAGCTTCCGCTATTTCCGAAAACATCATTTTTTACTTAGAAGTTTTTCCTGCCCCCAGTTCATTTGCAACGATGACCAGTTACTAGACAAGCCTTTTTGAACGGGATTTGATAGCATCGGAAACAAACTTTGAAAACAAACGGTTGAAGGCGTTATTTTCAAAACTGAAAAAGGTAGATCACCCCGAATGTAAATCTTCGGCTAGCATGGCAATGTCCTAATAATTAAAATCGTATGTTATAAAACTAGTTAAAATAAAGGTCAAATTCAATGTTTTCATAATGCTGGTAACATTGTAGCTATATCTCTATATTGTTTGGGTTAAATATGCCAATAGGCAAAATAGATCGTGACCTATACCTTTAAATAGATCTCTGACATACTTTTGAGTAGATACATGACCAGTCACCTACTTTCGAGCAAATAACTGACCTACGTTGAAGTAGATCCCTGACCTATGGTTGAGAATATATCCCTGATCTACTGTTGAGTAGATCATTGACCTACTTTTGAGTAAAGCCTTGACATACTTTTGAGTAGATCTTGGTTTTATTTTGAGTAGATCCCGGATCTACTTTTGAGATGATCCGTGACTTACTTTTGTGTAGATCACGGACCTATTTTGAGTTGATCACTGACATACATTTGAGAAGATCCCTGACTTACTTTTGAGGTCACTGACCTAACTTTCTCAAAGCATCTTGAAAAAAAGTTTTTTACCCTTTTTGAAAATTTGTACCTAAGTTTATGCCAAAGGGTCCCAGTATGCAAATTACCGAGGGAAAATAAGAGAAAGAGATCCTACGACCTCAAGATGTTTCTGTCACAATGAAGCGTTCTGTGAAATTCTCCGTTTCTCCGTGTGTATGAGGCAATCTCTCCCCGAGGCCATTACATTGACCTCTGTCAACGTCTAAGAAAATAGTCTGCGATCACATGATAATTTGTCACATGACCATAGCTAGCAACAGAACTTCAACATCGTGACACCACCAATTATCGGCCCTTGATTGACATGTAAACAATCGAAAGAAACACGACTAATTATCTACATTTTGAGATATAGTATAGGTTAGTACTTTAATTTAAGTAGGTTGTTAAGATCTATGTGATATTGGAAAGTGCTGGTAAGCAAATCGTTGTACTGTTACGCTATGGGGACGATTTGGTGGTGCGTATTTTAAAGTTTTGACGGCGGAGTGATATGCCAAAGTACAAACCTTTATTCTACCGCAATATAATCCTCAGCATTATTTACTGTATATTTAAAACATTCAAGCCGAACATTGTTTTCTTTGTAATATAAGCATTTCATATGAAGTTAATTCAGAAAAATATAAGTGTCATCAAGAAATTTTGCATTTCCACCGTTTTTCATCGTTTGCCAAGATTCTTGGTATTTGGTGAGACGTTGACAGAGATGTATGTGTATGCAAGGAACGACAACTCTGGGTAGAGATTGGTGTATGAGGATGTACAGGTGCTGTACGAATTGCGCAACCGTAATAAATTCACATACCATAATCATCAAAGTTATGACTCCCGTCAATACAGCATTTGTCGTTTATTTGACAAATACCATTATATTAGAACGCGTCTAGCCGTAATGTGGCGGATGGTTGTACGGGCATAGACATCCTTAAAAAGAAACTGAAATAATCATCGCTATTGATGGCTAAAGCAAAAAACATAACTTGAAAATAAACACAAAATAAAACACCTTAATACTGTAACATGTTTTTAAATTACACTTATCTTATATAATGTTAGTTTAATGTTTATCTGCTTTTGTTTGATTAAAGTCGAACACATTCGGACATACTTATTCTGTTCACAATATACGTCAAATGTTTAGAGAACATCAAGTTATATACAGTCAAATCTGCTCAAAAGACCACCTCTAGAGACTAGCTACATTCGTAAAGAAACGATCGTTTCATTTCCCAAGTGTATCGCTTTTAATTAAAATGTATCGGTATTCTATGGATAGTATTCAGAGAATACCCGTGTTATGAAACCAATTTTGCGCCCCTCGTTAATGGTCTCCTAGTAAAAGTTCGGCTGCATCAGTATTTATATATACTTCTTGTGCTACCCTTCTTACACTCTTATTCCTTTGATACAGAACGCCTCCATAGTCTATATAAATACTATACTAGATATATCAGACTACACCAATTACCAATCAGCGGGCAGGGAAAAAGTTCCAGGGTAAATTCAGAGCAATACACATAATCTCTTAATTTTGATTGGTTGACAAGGTAAACAACCCAAAACATCTTGCTAACAAATTAAAATTCAACTTTAGAAGAGTACTTATAAAGGTTAAATCATATATCTGTGCAATGTATTCATAATTTGTAGCATAATAAAAAAGAAGTATGTTTTACATGTTCCTCATGTTTCCTGTGGGTCAGCACCCTCTGAGCCAAATATCTTTTTAAAAACATACTCAATGTATGGTTCGTGTATGTTTTTTTGTTGATAAAACTAAGATAGATCTTTCAAAACAAGTAAGCAAAAATATAGCTTCTTACATTAGGAAATTCAGTACAGAGCTGGGAGCTATAATGTACGTCTATGGAAAATTGAATTGGTGTAGTATGACCTAGACAGCATTCCCTAGATCATGCTGCAAATAAACGCTTTTCTTCCGCCATTGCGTGAGAGAAACACATTTGTGATAATTGCCTCACATGATAGAATGTTTGTCCTTTGGCGATTTGTGCGAGCAGGCGTGTGGTCGTTAGTAATGTCTAGGGTCATTTAGATGAAACTTTAATGCCCTTTGATGAAGCTGAGGTTGGATTCTGCTTCCTTTCCTGCTGATTTTAATTATTTGATCAAGACATAATTAAACATATTGAGTAATTTAATGTTTTTTTTCTTATAGATCTACTAGAATATCTTTATATTTTATCCACAGGCATGTAATAAATGTGAAAAAAACGACTGGAATAAAGAATCAGTTTATCAACATATATTCATTAGTCATAACAGAGCTGCTTGCAATTAAAAGTAAACGTCATGCCATATATATTGTTTTATAAACTTCCAATGAAGCGTTGTTACGTTCTTCAATGTCTTGTATACATTTCTAAGGAGGCATCCGTTTTATCTTGCGAAACCTTGAACACATGTCAGTGAAGCGTGTGTTAGGTTATGCAATATCTTGTATACATTTTTAGTTAGGAGCCTGTTACGTGCTGCAATATCTTGTACACACATTTTAGTTAGGCGCATGTTAGGTCTTGCAATATCATACATTTCTTGTTAGGTGCCTATTACGTGCTGCAATATCTTGTACACAAATTTCAGTTAGGCGCCTTTTAGGTGCTGCAATATCTTGTATACATTTTCAGTTAGGCGCCTATTATGTGCTGCAATATCGTGTACACATTTGTTATGACCTGCAACACCTTGTATACATTTTAAATGAAGCGCCTGTTTGTTATGACAATTCAAATCTGATGAACAATCCATTTTGCAGCAAGTCAAAGAAAATGTAATATAGAAAGTTGCCCCACACTGTGCCTTAAATGGACTATCGATGGTCTATTAAAGACCATCTACAATATAAAATCGTGCCATTTTACGGGTCACTGGTTTTCCATTAAAGGGTATGAACAGATCGATACGGGATACCCATCATACGAGCACCCTATGATTCCAGATATAAAAGATCCAATGCCAGTCTAGAGGTGTTTTGAACTTGAACATTAGACTCATATGGCGCTTTAAACGAACCGGATGATTCTGTATCAGAAGGCGCACTGTCTTTTGATTGACAAGCGTTAATAATGACTTGGATGAAAATGACAACATGGCGGTTTCTCAATAACAATCTGTCGGTTTATCCAATATGTTGCACTGCCATGACCTGTCATGCTCAGACCCGCAACTGACAGAAAAAGAATGTTCCAGTCACGCAAACATAAACAAACTTCGTGTATAAAACACTCCTGAAAGCAATATACATTAAATAAGATAGAGTTAAATAATGTGGCTATGTCATGTAGGTACCAAAAACACAGTAGTCACAACGAAACAAACTTACTGCATGACACGCGATTTCATGTTCTTGTGTATTTAATTAAATAGATATAGTTTATGCATTTACTTCGAATTGTTTCGTTTGGTTCAATATGTTTTTTATATTTCATTTGTTTTGTTTGTTTGTATGGTATTTTACGTCTTTTTCAACACATGTAAGGTTATATATGACGGTCTATTTTTTGGTGGTGGAGGCAGAGAACCCACTTTTCCTGTGTAGATCCAGTACTGTTAACCTCCCGCCATCCGTACGAATCGACACTTCCTCACTTACAAGTCGAGCTCCCAGTGGGATTCGAACCCGCAGCGGTGAGAGGCGACGGTTTACAACG